>JADLZN010007114.1:0-162500 GCA_018155175.1 Sinocyclocheilus anophthalmus
TTTTGGACAGACAGGCAGGATCTGGATTGAACATAGGGGGAATTGAACCGAACACCAGTGAATGACAAGCTGAGATGCTGAAGGATGCTCGAGCAACTACAGCATGACAGATGACAACTCAAAACAGTGACAGGATTTAATGTACCTGTTAGGTCATCTCTGGAGAGGAAGGGACGGACGAAGTCAGTGAAGACGAGCCGTTTTTGCCCCACCTCCATGAGGGACGCTTGATGACTGAGAGCCTGCACCCTAGATCGTGGAAGATTGGGGACCATTACGGATTGCCTGACTTCACTCCCATAAACGCCACTTCAGGATTACCCACACCACCGAGGATACTTACACGACTTGGTAAGTGTCACAAGTGAAGTTCTTGGAGCTGAGGCAGGACAGGAAGTCCCTGGACGCTGTCTGCAAGAATGGTCTCAGCCTTCGCTGGAACCAGCTGCCAATGAAGCTGGCATCTGTCAGCTGTGCAGCGCTGAAGTTGTTGACTTTCACCTCTCCGATAGCATCGAGAACATGGGACTCAGGCTGACCGTCACTGAGGTTCTGTGAAAGCACAGGGACACATGTCAAAACTGAACTCAGAGACAGCACGTCATCTCCATTTCTGGAAAGCAAGGGTGTCACCTACCTTGATGGAATACTCTGACAGAGCAGTGTGCCGTTCCAAACTCCTGCGCTTTCTGTCCTGCGTCGAAAGCTCCCGTCTGGCTTGGCGCTGTGGGTGTCTGTTTTGGTGTGTGGTCCGGGGGTCGGGGGTGGGCTGGCGCCGTGGGCCAAGTCAGCAGCGGACAGGTTGCCAGAGGACATAGATGGAGTGGGGGTCTGGCGGCGGGTGAAATAGGGGGTGGAGAGATTTGTGCAGTCTGAGAATCAGGACTCTTTGCAAAGACAGGCATTCGGGGACATGGTTCATGGAAGACTTACCGAAGAGCAGGCATATTGCGAGATGCCAAAGTCGCACAGCCGATCCGGGGAAGGAGGCTGACTCCCAAGTGGGCCACTGCAAGGCACAAAAGCACGTTATCCATTTTCACCACATTGAAGCCTATCTCTGTTCTCAGCAGACGCCAAACCTATACTCACCCGTCGACGCCCTCACACAGCCTCTCTTCTGCAAATGGAAAACAAAAAGATGAGCTGAAGAACTTACTAGCTATCTTATGATTTCATTACAAATCAACAAAATTCTATCGACTAGCATCATGTGTTCTGACTCACCATTTACTAATGTTGGTTTGCACTGGCGAGAGGGAAGACAAAGCAAGAAAAGATAAGAAAACCATTGCTAACAGCTTTTCTTGGGCTTAAACTTTACTCAGAACCCCTGTACAACAAAGAAGTACTTACGAAACCGACAGGGCGAGGAGGCGTGCAGCCTGAGGAGAATCCAATACAAACAAGATCTCTGTCAATGGGAGGCTACTTGCAAATTGTGTGCATTCACGTCCATTTTGAAAGAATTCTTTTGGTTTACCAAACGACAACGCATTCTTTATGTATTTGAGGATCTTTGGTCAGGCCATACCTTCTGGTGGTGACTGTCGAAGTTCGTCGATGCTAGACTTCAGCTCCTCTCCGACTTCAGATGGTAGAACCTCCAAAGCCTTCTCCAGGCCTTTCAATCTGTCGAAACGGGCAAAAATGCAAAGTCTCAACATTTACTTCCACACACTGCACTGAATAAGGACACGAAACCAAGGAAGTCAGATTGTTTACATTGCGTCATAAGAGTCGCAGGTGAGGTTGGCGGGGATCACCACCAGAACTGAAGGACGGAAGCTGGCCAGCAGGACCACAAGATTGATTTGGAACCACAGCTCATAGTCGCTGGTTTGGAAGAGGGGGAATTTGGGAGCCAGAGCCATCAAAGTCAGGTTCAGTATTGTGTCTCGGACGTCCGCGTTGGTGATGTAGGTGATGTTTTCCTGAGTGCGAAGGGTGGGAGAAGAGACACCTTTAGTACCATGGCAGGACCTACTAGCACGGCCTGCTTGTTCACAAGTGTCGCATTCCTGATCTAGGCCATTTAGGAAAATTCGAATTTAAAAAGACATTTAAAAAATGTAAAAAATCAACAACAACAATAGACGACTAACCTCCTGGCTGAGCCCCACGAACGCTTCAAAGAATTTCTCCAGCTGCTCTTCCTCTGGGGATTTTAGGATGCTGCTCAACACCTCCTTCACCACAGTCACATTTTCAAGTGCACCGGTGGACGGGTCCAACAGCAGCTCTGCTTTCTGGTCAGGTGACAGGGATTCCAGAGCTGCCATCTAAGGTGAACAAAACCCCAAACACAAAAGATGTAGCGCGTTACTGCTGGCGCTTTGTTCCCTTCCCAACGTTAAACAGAAAAATCGCCGCCGGCTAAAGGCTCCCTTTAAGCTGCGTGACAACAGAGACATAACAAAAGATAGGCATTGTACCCTGCTGATGTTCAGCTCCTTGAGGTCTGAGTAATTGGCCACGGTGGAGAATGGACCCAAGTTGGTGTCAAGCCATGCAGCATCGCCTCCGATGTTCTGTCTGCAATCTGTTTTTAAAGATAGGGGTGGAGCAAGATCAGCCTGCGTCGGTCCATCGCTATGAAGCTGACAGACAACAACCTTGACCTGTCAGCTGAAAGAAAACCAGCAACGCACCCTACCCGGCAACAGAGAGATGCCGGAAAAGTGCGTTCTGGAAGGTCTACCTGGACTGTTGAACTGGACGGCAGATTTCTTCAGGTGCTCCACCAGAACTTTGGTTAACTCCTGCCTCCTGATGAGTGTCATTTTGTGGAAAGCAACTCCCATTCCCTCAACGCTGCAACAGAAAGGCACAGAGAGGGCGATAAGCTGGGCGAGTCAAAGCAGATGGACAAACTTCCTTCCTCCAAATTCAGCCACTCACATCACATGGTAGTTGGTGCAGTTGACGCCAGCTGTGACCTCAACCAGCATTTCTGCGGTGAAACTGGGGAGGATAGGGATGAGCTTCACGGTGAACCACACCACCCAGTCATGAGCTTCAAATGCATGGAATTTTGATTCAATGATTACGAAGATTCGGTTCATCATCACGTCGCTCACAGCAGGGGTGATATCGGGAATCTGCAGGGACACAACAACAAGAGTGTGAAGGGCACTTTATCAAAGCATCGCTCTTCGGGCTACTCTCCGTGGCTTCTACGCAGCCTCTGTCAGACTCTTTGACTCATTGACTTGCCTCAGAAGTTGTGGTCAGTGCTGTCAGAAACTCTTCCACGTTCTTGAAAGCGTCGCCGTCCTCCAAGCGGTCGAACACAGCGTTGATCTGACTGGTGTTGTTCAGAGCTCCAGAGCTCAGTGCGAGTTCAGCTACTTGGGTAGGGCTCAGCAGATCCAGCGATTCAAACTGAAGCACAACATGGACAGCAGAGGTTATTTCATATACGTGAGGCCGTTTACTTCAAACAAGGGGGGAAAAAAACTCATTCGGAAAATAAACGACAGTTCACTTGGCCCACTGGAGCAAGTCAAGTGTTACTCACGCTGGAGACATTTTCGTTCAGAGTTCGCAAATCCTCCAAGCTAGCGTAGACGTAGAAGTTGCCAAAGTTCTTCTCGAGCCAGTCAGCGCTGCTCACAGTTTTGGACAGACAGGCAGGATCTGGATTGAACATAGGGGGAATTGAACCGAACACCAGTGAATGACAAGCTGAGATGCTGAAGGATGCTCGAGCAACTACAGCATGACAGATGACAACTCAAAACAGTGACAGGATTTAATGTACCTGTTAGGTCATCTCTGGAGAGGAAGGGACGGACGAAGTCGGTGAAGATGAGCCGTTTTTGCCCCACCTCCATGAGGGACGCTTGATGACTGAGAGCCTGCACCCTAGATCGTGGAAGATTGGGGACCATTACGGATTGCCTGACTTCACTCCCATAAACGCCACTTCAGGATTACCCACACCACCGAGGATACTTACACGACTTGGTAAGTGTCACAAGTGAAGTTCTTGGAGCTGAGGCAGGACAGGAAGTCCCTGGACGCTGTCGGCAAGAATGGTCTCAGCCTTCCCTGGAACCAGCTGCCAATGAAGCTGGCATCTGTCAGCTGTGCAGCGCTGAAGTTGTTGACTTTCACCTCTCCGATAGCATCGAGAACATGGGACTCAGGCTGACCGTCACTGAGGTTCTGTGAAAGCACAGGGACACATGTCAAAACTGAACTCAGAGACAGCACGTCATCTCCATTTCTGGAAAGCAAGGGTGTCACCTACCTTGATGGAATACTCTGACAGAGCATCCTCCAGAACTCCTGCGACTTTCTGGAAGAAAAGCTTCCACGTCTCTGCGCTGCTGTTGGTGCCGCTCTGCGCCTCGCAAGTCAGCAGCGTGACGAGGTTGCCAGAGGACAGAGATGATGCAACCTTGAAAGAGGTGGAGAGATTTGTGCAGTCTGAGAATCAGGACTCTTTGCAAAGACAGGCATTCGGGGACATGGTTCATGGAAGACTTACCGAAGAGCAGGCATATTGCGAGATGCCAAAGTCGCACAGCCGATCCGGGGAAGGAGGCTGACTCCCAAGTGGGCCACTGCAAGGCACAAAAGCACGTTATCCATTTTCACCACATTGAAGCCTATCTCTGTTCTCAGCAGACGCCAAACCTATACTCACCCGTCGACGCCCTCACACAGCCTCTCTTCTGCAAATGGAAAACAAAAAGATGAGCTGAAGAACTTACTAGCTATCTTATGATTTCATTACAAATCAACAAAATTCTATCGACTAGCATCATGTGTTCTGACTCACCATTTACTAATGTTGGTTTGCACTGGCGAGAGGGAAGACAAAGCAAGAAAAGATAAGAAAACCATTGCTAACAGCTTTTCTTGGGCTTAAACTTTACTCAGAACCCCTGTACAACAAAGAAGTACTTACGAAACCGACAGGGCGAGGAGGCGTGCAGCCTGAGGAGAATCCAATACAAACAAGATCTCTGTCAATGGGAGGCTACTTGCAAATTGTGTACATTCACGTCCATTTTGAAAGAATTCTTTTGGTTTACCAAACGACAACGCATTCTTTATGTATTTGAGGATCTTTGGTCAGGCCATACCTTCTGGTGGTGACTGTCGAAGTTCGTCGATGCTAGACTTCAGCTCCTCTCCGACTTCAGATGGTAGAACCTCCAAAGCCTTCTCCAGGCCTTTCAATCTGTCGAAACGTGCAAAAATGCAAAGTCTCAACATTTACTTCCACACACTGCACTGAATAAGGACACGAAACCAAGGAAGTCAGATTGTTTACATTGCGTCATAAGAGTCGCAGGTGAGGTTGGCGGGGATCACCACCAGAACTGAAGGATGGAAGCTGGCCAGCAGGACCACAAGATTGATTTGGAACCACAGCTCATAGTCGCTGGTTTGGAAGAGGGGGAATTTGGGAGCCAGAGCTGTCAAAGTCAGGTTCAGTATTGTGTCTCGGACGTCCGCGTTGGTGATGTAGGTGATGTTTTCCTGAGTGGGAAGGGTGGGAGAAGAGACACCTTTAGTACCATGGCAGGACCTACTAGCACGGCCTGCTTGTTCACAAGTGTCGCATTCCTGATCTAGGCCATTTAGGAAAATTCGAATTTAAAAAGACATTTAAAAAATTTAAAAAATCAACAACAACAATAGACGACTAACCTCCTGGCTGAGCCCCACGAACGCTTCAAAGAATTTCTCCAGCTGCTCTTCCTCTGGGGATTTTAGGATGCTGCTCAACACCTCCTTCACCACAGTCACATTTTCAAGTGCACCGGTGGACGGGTCCAACAGCAGCTCTGCTTTCTGGTCAGGTGACAGGGATTCCAGAGCTGCCATCTAAGGTGAACAAAACCCCAAACACAAAAGATGTAGCGCGTTACTGCTGGCGCTTTGCTCCCTTCCCAACGTTAAACAGAAAAATCGCCGCCGGCTAAAGGCTCCCTTTAAGCTGCGTGACAACAGAGACATAACAAAAGATAGGCATTGTACCCCGCTGATGTTCAGCTCCTTGAGGTCTGAGTAATTGGCCACGGTGGAGAATGGACCCAAGTTGGTGTCAAGCCATGCAGCATCGCCTCCGATGTTCTGTCTGCAATCTGTTTTTAAAGATAGGGGTGGAGCAAGATCAGCCTGCGTCGGTCCATCGCTATGAAGCTGACAGACAACAACCTTGACCTGTCAGCTGAAAGAAATCAGCAACGCACCCTACCCGGCAACAGAGAGATGCCGGAAAAGCGCGTTCTGGAAGGTCTACCTGGACTGTTGAATTGGACGGCAGATTCCTTCAGGTGCTCCACCAGAACCCTGGTTATCTCCTGCCTCCTGGTGAATGTCATTTTGTGGGAAACCTCTCCCATTCCCTCAACGCTGCAACAGAAAGGCACAGAGGGGCGATAAGCTGGGCGAGTCAAAGCAGATGGACAAACTTCCTTCCTCCAAATTCAGCCACTCACATCACATGGTAGTTGGTGCAGTTGACGCCAGCTGTGACCTCAACCAGCATTTCTGCGGTGAAACTGGGGAGGATAGGGATGAGCTTCACGGTGAACCACACCACCCAGTCATGAGCTTCAAATGCATGGAATTTTGATTCAATGATTACGAAGATTCGGTTCATCATCACGTCGCTCACAGCAGGGGTGATATCGGGAATCTGCAGGGACACAACAACAAGAGTGTGAAGGGCACTTTATCAAAGCATCGCTCTTCGGGCTACTCTCCGTGGCTTCTACGCAGCCTCTGTCAGACTCTTTGACTCATTGACTTGCCTCAGAAGTTGTGGTCAGTGCCGTCAGAAACTCTTCCACGTTCTTGAAAGCGTCGCCGTCCTCCAAGCGGTCGAACACAGCGTTGATCTGACTGGTGTTGTTCAGAGCTCCAGAGCTCAGTGCGAGTTCAGCTACTTGGGTAGGGCTCAGCAGATCCAGCGATTCAAACTGAAGCACAACATGGACAGCAGAGGTTATTTCATATACGTGAGGCCGTTTACTTCAAACAAGGGGGGAAAAAAACTCATTCGGAAAATAAACGACAGTTCACTTGGCCCACTGGAGCAAGTCAAGTGTTACTCACGCTGGAGACATTTTCGTTCAGAGTTCGCAAATCCTCCAAGCTAGCGTAGACGTAGAAGTTGCCAAAGTTCTTCTCGAGCCAGTCAGCGCTGCTCACAGTTTTGGACAGACAGGCAGGATCTGGATTGAACATAGGGGGAATTGAACCGAACACCAGTGAATGACAAGCTGAGATGCTGAAGGATGCTCGAGCAACTACAGCATGACAGATGACAACTCAAAACAGTGACAGGATTTAATGTACCTGTTAGGTCATCTCTGGAGAGGAAGGGACGGACGAAGTCGGTGAAGACGAGCCGTTTTTGCCCCACCTCCATGAGGGACGCTTGATGACTGAGAGCCTGCACCCTAGATCGTGGAAGATTGGGGACCATTACGGATTGCCTGACTTCACTCCCATAAACGCCACTTCAGGATTACCCACACCACCGAGGATACTTACACGACTTGGTAAGTGTCACAAGTGAAGTTCTTGGAGCTGAGGCAGGACAGGAAGTCCCTGGACGCTGTCGGCAAGAATGGTCTCAGCCTTCCCTGGAACCAGCTGCCAATGAAGCTGGCATCTGTCAGCTGTGCAGCGCTGAAGTTGTTGACTTTCACCTCTCCGATAGCATCGAGAACATGGGACTCAGGCTGACCGTCACTGAGGTTCTGTGAAAGCACAGGGACACATGTCAAAACTGAACTCAGAGACAGCACGTCATCTCCATTTCTGGAAAGCAAGGGTGTCACCTACCTTGATGGAATACTCTGACAGAGCATCCTCCAGAACTCCTGCGACTTTCTGGAAGAAAAGCTTCCACGTCTCTGCGCTGCTGTTGGTGCCGCTCTGCGCCTCGCAAGTCAGCAGCGTGACGAGGTTGCCAGAGGACAGAGATGATGCAACCTTGAAAGAGGTGGAGAGATTTGTGCAGTCTGAGAATCAGGACTCTTTGCAAAGACAGGCATTCGGGGACATGGTTCATGGAAGACTTACCGAAGAGCAGGCATATTGCGAGATGCCAAAGTCGCACAGCCGATCCGGGGAAGGAGGCTGACTCCCAAGTGGGCCACTGCAAGGCACAAAAGCACGTTATCCATTTTCACCACATTGAAGCCTATCTCTGTTCTCAGCAGACGCCAAACCTATACTCACCCGTCGACGCCCTCACACAGCCTCTCTTCTGCAAATGGAAAACAAAAAGATGAGCTGAAGAACTTACTAGCTATCTTATGATTTCATTACAAATCAACAAAATTCTATCGACTAGCATCATGTGTTCTGACTCACCATTTACTAATGTTGGTTTGCACTGGCGAGAGGGAAGACAAAGCAAGAAAAGATAAGAAAACCATTGCTAACAGCTTTTCTTGGGCTTAAACTTTACTCAGAACCCCTGTACAACAAAGAAGTACTTACGAAACCGACAGGGCGAGGAGGCGTGCAGCCTGAGGAGAATCCAATACAAACAAGATATCTGTCAATGGGAGGCTACTTGCAAATTGTGTGCATTCACGTCCATTTTGAAAGAATTCTTTTGGTTTACCAAACGACAACGCATTCTTTATGTATTTGAGGATCTTTGGTCAGGCCATACCTTCTGGTGGTGAATGTCGAAGTTCGTCGATGCTAGACTTCAGCTCCTCTCCGACTTCAGATGGTAGAACCTCCAAAGCCTTCTCCAGGCCTTTCAATCTGTCGAAACGGGCAAAAATGCAAAGTCTCAACATTTACTTCCACACACTGCACTGAATAAGGACACGAAACCAAGGAAGTCAGATTGTTTACATTGCGTCATAAGAGTCGCAGGTGAGGTTGGCGGGGATCACCACCAGAACTGAAGGATGGAAGCTGGCCAGCAGGACCACAAGATTGATTTGGAACCAGAGCTCGTAGTCACTGGTTTGGAAGAGGGGGAATTTGGGAGCCAGAGCCGTCAAAGTCAGGTTCAGTATTGTGTCTCGGACGTCCGCGTTGGTGATGTAGGTGATGTTTTCCTGAGTGGGAAGGGTGGGAGAAGAGACACCTTTAGTACCACGACAGGGCCTTCTAGCACGGCCTGCTTGTTCACAAGCGGTGCATTCCTGATCTAGGCCATTTAGGAAAATTCGAATTTAAAAAGACATTTAAAAAATGTAAAAAATCAACAACAACAATAGACGACTAACCTCCTGGCTGAGCCCCACGAACGCTTCAAAGAATTTCTCCAGCTGCTCTTCCTCTGGGGATTTTAGGATGCTGCTCAACACCTCCTTCACCACAGTCACATTTTCAAGTGCACCGGTGGACGGGTCCAACAGCAGCTCTGCTTTCTGGTCAGGTGACAGGGATTCCAGAGCTGCCATCTAAGGTGAACAAAACCCCAAACACAAAAGATGTAGCGCGTTACTGCTGGCGCTTTGCTCCCTTCCCAACGTTAAACAGAAAAATCGCCGCCGGCTAAAGGCTCCCTTTAAGCTGCGTGACAACAGAGACATAACAAAAGATAGGCATTGTACCCCGCTGATGTTCAGCTCCTTGAGGTCTGAGTAATTGGCCACGGTGGAGAATGGACCCAAGTTGGTGTCAAGCCATGCAGCATCGCCTCCGATGTTCTGTCTGCAATCTGTTTTTAAAGATAGGGGTGGAGCAAGATCAGCCTGCGTCGGTCCATCGCTATGAAGCTGACAGACAACAACCTTGACCTGTCAGCTGAAAGAAAACCAGCAACGCACCCTACCCGGCAACAGAGAGATGCCGGAAAAGCGCGTTCTGGAAGGTCTACCTGGACTGTTGAACTGGACGGCAGATTTCTTCAGGTGCTCCACCAGAACTTTGGTTAACTCCTGCCTCCTGATGAGTGTCATTTTGTGGAAAGCAACTCCCATTCCCTCAACGCTGCAACAGAAAGGCACAGAGGGGCGATAAGCTGGGCGAGTCAAAGCAGATGGACAAACTTCCTTCCTCCAAATTCAGCCACTCACATCACATGGTAGTTGGTGCAGTTGACGCCAGCTGTGACCTCAACCAGCATTTCTGCGGTGAAACTGGGGAGGATAGGGATGAGCTTCACGGTGAACCACACCACCCAGTCATGAGCTTCAAATGCATGGAATTTTGATTCAATGATTACGAAGATTCGGTTCATCATCACGTCGCTCACAGCAGGGGGGATATCGGGAATCTGCAGGGACACAACAACAAGAGTGTGAAGGGCACTTTATCAAAGCATCGCTCTTCGGGCTACTCTCCGTGGCTTCTACGCAGCCTCTGTCAGACTCTTTGACTCATTGACTTGCCTCAGAAGTTGTGGTCAGTGCCGTCAGAAACTCTTCCACGTTCTTGAAAGCGTCGCTGTCCTCCAAGCGGTCGAACACAGCGTTGATCTGACTGGTGTTGTTCAGAGCTCCAGAGCTCAGTGCGAGTTCAGCTACTTGGGTAGGGCTCAGCAGATCCAGCGATTCAAACTGAAGCACAACATGGACAGCAGAGGTTATTTCATATACGTGAGGCCGTTTACTTCAAACAAGGGGGGAAAAAAACTCATTCGGAAAATAAACGACAGTTCACTTGGCCCACTGGAGCAAGTCAAGTGTTACTCACGCTGGAGACATTTTCGTTCAGAGTTCGCAAATCCTCCAAGCTAGCGTAGACGTAGAAGTTGCCAAAGTTCTTCTCGAGCCAGTCAGCGCTGCTCACAGTTTTGGACAGACAGGCAGGATCTGGATTGAACATAGGGGGAATTGAACCGAACACCAGTGAATGACAAGCTGAGATGCTGAAGGATGCTCGAGCAACTACAGCATGACAGATGACAACTCAAAACAGTGACAGGATTTAATGTACCTGTTAGGTCATCTCTGGAGAGGAAGGGACGGACGAAGTCGGTGAAGACGAGCCGTTTTTGCCCCACCTCCATGAGGGACGCTTGATGACTGAGAGCCTGCACCCTAGATCGTGGAAGATTGGGGACCATTACGGATTGCCTGACTTCACTCCCATAAACGCCACTTCAGGATTACCCACACCACCGAGGATACTTACACGACTTGGTAAGTGTCACAAGTGAAGTTCTTGGAGCTGAGGCAGGACAGGAAGTCCCTGGACGCTGTCGGCAAGAATGGTCTCAGCCTTCCCTGGAACCAGCTGCCAATGAAGCTGGCATCTGTCAGCTGTGCAGCGCTGAAGTTGTTGACTTTCACCTCTCCGATAGCATCGAGAACATGGGACTCAGGCTGACCGTCACTGAGGTTCTGTGAAAGCACAGGGACACATGTCAAAACTGAACTCAGAGACAGCACGTCATCTCCATTTCTGGAAAGCAAGGGTGTCACCTACCTTGATGGAATACTCTGACAGAGCATCCTCCAGAACTCCTGCGACTTTCTGGAAGAAAAGCTTCCACGTCTCTGCGCTGCTGTTGGTGCCGCTCTGCGCCTCGCAAGTCAGCAGCGTGACGAGGTTGCCAGAGGACAGAGATGATGCAACCTTGAAAGAGGTGGAGAGATTTGTGCAGTCTGAGAATCAGGACTCTTTGCAAAGACAGGCATTCGGGGACATGGTTCATGGAAGACTTACCGAAGAGCAGGCATATTGCGAGATGCCAAAGTCGCACAGCCGATCCGGGGAAGGAGGCTGACTCCCAAGTGGGCCACTGCAAGGCACAAAAGCACGTTATCCATTTTCACCACATTGAAGCCTATCTCTGTTCTCAGCAGACGCCAAACCTATACTCACCCGTCGACGCCCTCACACAGCCTCTCTTCTGCAAATGGAAAACAAAAAGATGAGCTGAAGAACTTACTAGCTATCTTATGATTTCATTACAAATCAACAAAATTCTATCGACTAGCATCATGTGTTCTGACTCACCATTTACTAATGTTGGTTTGCACTGGCGAGAGGGAAGACAAAGCAAGAAAAGATAAGAAAACCATTGCTAACAGCTTTTCTTGGGCTTAAACTTTACTCAGAACCCCTGTACAACAAAGAAGTACTTACGAAACCGACAGGGCGAGGAGGCGTGCAGCCTGAGGAGAATCCAATACAAACAAGATCTCTGTCAATGGGAGGCTACTTGCAAATTGTGTGCATTCACGTCCATTTTGAAAGAATTCTTTTGGTTTACCAAACGACAACGCATTCTTTATGTATTTGAGGATCTTTGGTCAGGCCATACCTTCTGGTGGTGACTGTCGAAGTTCGTCGATGCTAGACTTCAGCTCCTCTCCGACTTCAGATGGTAGAACCTCCAAAGCCTTCTCCAGGCCTTTCAATCTGTCGAAACGTGCAAAAATGCAAAGTCTCAACATTTACTTCCACACACTGCACTGAATAAGGACACGAAACCAAGGAAGTCAGATTGTTTACATTGCGTCATAAGAGTCGCAGGTGAGGTTGGCGGGGATCACCACCAGAACTGAAGGATGGAAGCTGGCCAGCAGGACCACAAGATTGATTTGGAACCAGAGCTCGTAGTCACTGGTTTGGAAGAGGGGGAATTTGGGAGCCAGAGCTGTCAAAGTCAGGTTCAGTATTGTGTCTCGGACGTCCGCGTTGGTGATGTAGGTGATGTTTTCCTGAGTGGGAAGGGTGGGAGAAGAGACACCTTTAGTACCACGACAGGGCCTTCTAGCACGGCCTGCTTGTTCACAAGCGGTGCATTCCTGATCTAGGCCATTTAGGAAAATTCGAATTTAAAAAGACATTTAAAAAATGTAAAAAATCAACAACAACAATAGACGACTAACCTCCTGGCTGAGCCCCACGAACGCTTCAAAGAATTTCTCCAGCTGCTCTTCCTCTGGGGATTTTAGGATGCTGCTCAACACCTCCTTCACCACAGTCACATTTTCAAGTGCACCGGTGGACGGGTCCAACAGCAGCTCTGCTTTCTGGTCAGGTGACAGGGATTCCAGAGCTGCCATCTAAGGTGAACAAAACCCCAAACACAAAAGATGTAGCGCGTTACTGCTGGCGCTTTGCTCCCTTCCCAACGTTAAACAGAAAAATCGCCGCCGGCTAAAGGCTCCCTTTAAGCTGCGTGACAACAGAGACATAACAAAAGATAGGCATTGTACCCCGCTGATGTTCAGCTCCTTGAGGTCTGAGTAATTGGCCACGGTGGAGAATGGACCCAAGTTGGTGTCAAGCCATGCAGCATCGCCTCCGATGTTCTGTCTGCAATCTGTTTTTAAAGATAGGGGTGGAGCAAGATCAGCCTGCGTCGGTCCATCGCTATGAAGCTGACAGACAACAACCTTGACCTGTCAGCTGAAAGAAAACCAGCAACGCACCCTACCCGGCAACAGAGAGATGCCGGAAAAGCGCGTTCTGGAAGGTCTACCTGGACTGTTGAACTGGACGGCAGATTTCTTCAGGTGCTCCACCAGAACTTTGGTTAACTCCTGCCTCCTGATGAGTGTCATTTTGTGGAAAGCAACTCCCATTCCCTCAACGCTGCAACAGAAAGGCACAGAGGGGCGATAAGCTGGGCGAGTCAAAGCAGATGGACAAACTTCCTTCCTCCAAATTCAGCCACTCACATCACATGGTAGTTGGTGCAGTTGATGTCAGCTGTGACCTGAAGCAGCATTTCTGCGGTGAAACTGGGGAGGATAGGGATGAGCTTCACGGTGAACCACACCACCCAGTCGTGAGCCTCAAATTCCAGGAACTTCAGTTCAATGATTATGAAGGTTCGGTTCATCATCACGTCTCTCACAGCTGGGGTGATATCGGGAATCTGCAGGGACACAACACCAAGAGTGTGAATGGCACTTTATCAAAGCATCGCTCTTCGGGCTACTCTCCGTGGCTTCTACGCAGCCTCTGTCAGACTCTTTGACTCATTGACTTGCCTCAGAAGTTGTGGTCAGTGCCGTCAGAAACTCTTCCACGTTCTTGAAAGCGTCGCCGTCCTCCAAGCGGTCGAACACAGCGTTGATCTGACTGGTGTTGTTCAGAGCTCCAGAGCTCAGTGCGAGTTCAGCTACTTGGGTAGGGCTCAGCAGATCCAGCGATTCAAACTGAAGCACAACATGGACAGCAGAGGTTATTTCATATACGTGAGGCCGTTTACTTCAAACAAGGGGGGAAAAAAACTCATTCGGAAAATAAACGACAGTTCACTTGGCCCACTGGAGCAAGTCAAGTGTTACTCACGCTGGAGACATTTTCGTTCAGAGTTCGCAAATCCTCCAAGCTAGCGTAGACGTAGAAGTTGCCAAAGTTCTTCTCGAGCCAGTCAGCGCTGCTCACAGTTTTGGACAGACAGGCAGGATCTGGATTGAACATAGGGGGAATTGAACCGAACACCAGTGAATGACAAGCTGAGATGCTGAAGGATGCTCGAGCAACTACAGCATGACAGATGACAACTCAAAACAGTGACAGGATTTAATGTACCTGTTAGGTCATCTCTGGAGAGGAAGGGACGGACGAAGTCGGTGAAGATGAGCCGTTTTTGCCCCACCTCCATGAGGGACGCTTGATGACTGAGAGCCTGCACCCTAGATCGTGGAAGATTGGGGACCATTACGGATTGCCTGACTTCACTCCCATAAACGCCACTTCAGGATTACCCACACCACCGAGGATACTTACACGACTTGGTAAGTGTCACAAGTGAAGTTCTTGGAGCTGAGGCAGGACAGGAAGTCCCTGGACGCTGTCGGCAAGAATGGTCTCAGCCTTCCCTGGAACCAGCTGCCAATGAAGCTGGCATCTGTCAGCTGTGCAGCGCTGAAGTTGTTGACTTTCACCTCTCCGATAGCATCGAGAACATGGGACTCAGGCTGACCGTCACTGAGGTTCTGTGAAAGCACAGGGACACATGTCAAAACTGAACTCAGAGACAGCACGTCATCTCCATTTCTGGAAAGCAAGGGTGTCACCTACCTTGATGGAATACTCTGACAGAGCATCCTCCAGCCTCCTGCGCTTTCTGGAAAAAAAAAAAAAAAAAAAAAAGAAAATGCTTCCACGTCTCTGCGCTGCTGTTGGTGCCGCTCTGCGCCTCGCAAGTCAGCAGCGTGACGAGGTTGCCAGAGGACAGAGATGATGCAACCTTGAAAGAGGTGGAGAGATTTGTGCAGTCTGAGAATCAGGACTCTTTGCAAAGACAGGCATTCGGGGACATGGTTCATGGAAGACTTACCGAAGAGCAGGCATATTGCGAGATGCCAAAGTCGCACAGCCGATCCGGGGAAGGAGGCTGACTCCCAAGTGGGCCACTGCAAGGCACAAAAGCACGTTATCCATTTTCACCACATTGAAGCCTATCTCTGTTCTCAGCAGACGCCAAACCTATACTCACCCGTCGACGCCCTCACACAGCCTCTCTTCTGCAAATGGAAAACAAAAAGATGAGCTGAAGAACTTACTAGCTATCTTATGATTTCATTACAAATCAACAAAATTCTATCGACTAGCATCATGTGTTCTGACTCACCATTTACTAATGTTGGTTTGCACTGGCGAGAGGGAAGACAAAGCAAGAAAAGATAAGAAAACCATTGCTAACAGCTTTTCTTGGGCTTAAACTTTACTCAGAACCCCTGTACAACAAAGAAGTACTTACGAAACCGACAGGGCGAGGAGGCGTGCAGCCTGAGGAAAAAACCAAGACAAACAAGATTTCTGTCAATGGGAGGCCACTTTAGGATATAATTTGTGTGGCCAGTAACATTATTCCCACCTCTGAATAAACTTTTCTCCAAACACAACCGGAAACTTGAGTAAAACAGTACTCCATTGTTTGAAAGAATTCTTAATAGGTTCTAACTTCCGACAAACGACAACATGTGCTCCTTGGGGATCCAAGTAACTTGTCTGGTATTCTTTTCGGAATGTGGGTGTATTCTCTGGGGTTTTAAGTAAGAAAACCCTTTGCATATTTCTTGTAAGTTTATTCTGATCCGGATACCGTGGCTTGGGTCAGGGCCGCCATCAGTCACCTCTGGGTGGTGACTGTCGAAGTTCTTCCCCGTAATTCTAGAAACTTCATCATACCCTTATGCATCTATAACATAATTCCTGCGACTTCAGATGGTAGAACCTCCAAAGCCTTCTCCAGGCCTTTCAATCTGTCGAAACGGGCAAAAATGCAAAGTCTCAACATTTACTTCCACACACTGCACTGAATAAGGACACGAAACCAAGGAAGTCAGATTGTTTACATTGCGTCATAAGAGTCGCAGGTGAGGTTGGCGGGGATCACCACCAGAACTGAAGGACGGAAGCTGGCCAGCAGGACCACAAGATTGATTTGGAACCAGAGCTCGTAGTCACTGGTTTGGAAGAGGGGGAATTTGGGAGCCAGAGCCGTCAAAGTCAGGTTCAGTATTGTGTCTCGGACGTCCGCGTTGGTGATGTAGGTGATGTTTTCCTGAGTGCGAAGGGTGGGAGAAGAGACACCTTTAGTACCATGGCAGGACCTACTAGCACGGCCTGCTTGTTCACAAGTGTCGCATTCCTGATCTAGGCCATTTAGGAAAATTCGAATTTAAAAAGACATTTAAAAAATTTAAAAAATCAACAACAACAATAGACGACTAACCTCCTGGCTGAGCCCCACGAACGCTTCAAAGAATTTCTCCAGCTGCTCTTCCTCTGGGGATTTTAGGATGCTGCTCAACACCTCCTTCACCACAGTCACATTTTCAAGTGCACCGGTGGACGGGTCCAACAGCAGCTCTGCTTTCTGGTCAGGTGACAGGGATTCCAGAGCTGCCATCTAAGGTGAACAAAACCCCAAACACAAAAGATGTAGCGCGTTACTGCTGGCGCTTTGCTCCCTTCCCAACGTTAAACAGAAAAATCGCCGCCGGCTAAAGGCTCCCTTTAAGCTGCGTGACAACAGAGACATAACAAAAGATAGGCATTGTACCCCGCTGATGTTCAGCTCCTTGAGGTCTGAGTAATTGGCCACGGTGGAGAATGGACCCAAGTTGGTGTCAAGCCATGCAGCATCGCCTCCGATGTTCTGTCTGCAATCTGTTTTTAAAGATAGGGGTGGAGCAAGATCAGCCTGCGTCGGTCCATCGCTATGAAGCTGACAGACAACAACCTTGACCTGTCAGCTGAAAGAAAACCAGCAACGCACCCTACCCGGCAACAGAGAGATGCCGGAAAAGCGCGTTCTGGAAGGTCTACCTGGACTGTTGAACTGGACGGCAGATTTCTTCAGGTGCTCCACCAGAACTTTGGTTAACTCCTGCCTCCTGATGAGTGTCATTTTGTGGAAAGCAACTCCCATTCCCTCAACGCTGCAACAGAAAGGCACAGAGGGGCGATAAGCTGGGCGAGTCAAAGCAGATGGACAAACTTCCTTCCTCCAAATTCAGCCACTCACATCACATGGTAGTTGGTGCAGTTGACGCCAGCTGTGACCTCAACCAGCATTTCTGCGGTGAAACTGGGGAGGATAGGGATGAGCTTCACGGTGAACCACACCACCCAGTCATGAGCTTCAAATGCATGGAATTTTGATTCAATGATTACGAAGATTCGGTTCATCATCACGTCGCTCACAGCAGGGGTGATATCGGGAATCTGCAGGGACACAACAACAAGAGTGTGAAGGGCACTTTATCAAAGCATCGCTCTTCGGGCTACTCTCCGTGGCTTCTACGCAGCCTCTGTCAGACTCTTTGACTCATTGACTTGCCTCAGAAGTTGTGGTCAGTGCCGTCAGAAACTCTTCCACGTTCTTGAAAGCGTCGCCGTCCTCCAAGCGGTCGAACACAGCGTTGATCTGACTGGTGTTGTTCAGAGCTCCAGAGCTCAGTGCGAGTTCAGCTACTTGGGTAGGGCTCAGCAGATCCAGCGATTCAAACTGAAGCACAACATGGACAGCAGAGGTTATTTCATATACGTGAGGCCGTTTACTTCAAACAAGGGGGGAAAAAAACTCATTCGGAAAATAAACGACAGTTCACTTGGCCCACTGGAGCAAGTCAAGTGTTACTCACGCTGGAGACATTTTCGTTCAGAGTTCGCAAATCCTCCAAGCTAGCGTAGACGTAGAAGTTGCCAAAGTTCTTCTCGAGCCAGTCAGAGCTGCTTGTAGTTTTGGACAGACAGGCAGGATCTGGATTGAACATAGGGGGAATTGAACCGAACACCAGTGAATGACAAGCTGAGATGCTGAAGGATGCTCGAGCAACTACAGCATGACAGATGACAACTCAAAACAGTGACAGGATTTAATGTACCTGTTAGGTCATCTCTGGAGAGGAAGGGACGGACGAAGTCGGTGAAGACGAGCCGTTTTTGCCCCACCTCCATGAGGGACGCTTGATGACTGAGAGCCTGCACCCTAGATCGTGGAAGATTGGGGACCATTACGGATTGCCTGACTTCACTCCCATAAACGCCACTTCAGGATTACCCACACCACCGAGGATACTTACACGACTTGGTAAGTGTCACAAGTGAAGTTCTTGGAGCTGAGGCAGGACAGGAAGTCCCTGGACGCTGTCGGCAAGAATGGTCTCAGCCTTCCCTGGAACCAGCTGCCAATGAAGCTGGCATCTGTCAGCTGTGCAGCGCTGAAGTTGTTGACTTTCACCTCTCCGATAGCATCGAGAACATGGGACTCAGGCTGACCGTCACTGAGGTTCTGTGAAAGCACAGGGACACATGTCAAAACTGAACTCAGAGACAGCACGTCATCTCCATTTCTGGAAAGCAAGGGTGTCACCTACCTTGATGGAATACTCTGACAGAGCATCCTCCAGAACTCCTGCGACTTTCTGGAAGAAAAGCTTCCACGTCTCTGCGCTGCTGTTGGTGCCGCTCTGCGCCTCGCAAGTCAGCAGCGTGACGAGGTTGCCAGAGGACAGAGATGATGCAACCTTGAAAGAGGTGGAGAGATTTGTGCAGTCTGAGAATCAGGACTCTTTGCAAAGACAGGCATTCGGGGACATGGTTCATGGAAGACTTACCGAAGAGCAGGCATATTGCGAGATGCCAAAGTCGCACAGCCGATACGGGGAAGGAGGCTGACTCCCAAGTGGGCCACTGCAAGGCACAAAAGCACGTTATCCATTTTCACCACATTGAAGCCTATCTCTGTTCTCAGCAGACGCCAAACCTATACTCACCCGTCGACGCCCTCACACAGCCTCTCTTCTGCAAATGGAAAACAAAAAGATGAGCTGAAGAACTTACTAGCTATCTTATGATTTCATTACAAATCAACAAAATTCTATCGACTAGCATCATGTGTTCTGACTCACCATTTACTAATGTTGGTTTGCACTGGCGAGAGGGAAGACAAAGCAAGAAAAGATAAGAAAACCATTGCTAACAGCTTTTCTTGGGCTTAAACTTTACTCAGAACCCCTGTACAACAAAGAAGTACTTACGAAACCGACAGGGCGAGGAGGCGTGCAGCCTGATAGTAATCCAATACAATAAAAACAAAAAAAAAAAAAAAAAAAAAAAAACAAGATCTCTGTCAATGGGAGGCTACTTGCAAATTGTGTACATTCACGTCCATTTTGAAAGAATTCTTTTGGTTTACCAAACGACAACGCATTCTTTATGTATTTGAGGATCTTTGGTCAGGCCATACCTTCTGGTGGTGACTGTCGAAGTTCGTCGATGCTAGACTTCAGCTCCTCTCCGACTTCAGATGGTAGAACCTCCAAAGCCTTCTCCAGGCCTTTCAATCTGTCGAAACGTGCAAAAATGCAAAGTCTCAACATTTACTTCCACACACTGCACTGAATAAGGACACGAAACCAAGGAAGTCAGATTGTTTACATTGCGTCATAAGAGTCGCAGGTGAGGTTGGCGGGGATCACCACCAGAACTGAAGGACGGAAGCTGGCCAGCAGGACCACAAGATTGATTTGGAACCACAGCTCATAGTCGCTGGTTTGGAAGAGGGGGAATTTGGGAGCCAGAGCTGTCAAAGTCAGGTTCAGTATTGTGTCTCGGACGTCCGCGTTGGTGATGTAGGTGATGTTTTCCTGAGTGGGAAGGGTGGGAGAAGAGACACCTTTAGTACCACGACAGGGCCTTCTAGCACGGCCTGCTTGTTCACAAGCGGTGCATTCCTGATCTAGGCCATTTAGGAAAATTCGAATTTAAAAAGACATTTAAAAATTGTAAAAAATCAACAACAACAATAGACGACTAACCTCCTGGCTGAGCCCCACGAACGCTTCAAAGAATTTCTCCAGCTGCTCTTCCTCTGGGGATTTTAGGATGCTGCTCAACACCCCCTTCACCACAGTCACGTTTTCAAGTGCACCGGTGGACGGATCCAACAGCAGCTCTGCTTTCTGGTCAGGTGTCAGGGTTTCGAGAGCTGCCAACTAAGGTAAACAATATCGCAACACCAAGGACATGGCGCATTACTGCTGGCGCTTTGCTCTCTGCCCAACACTAAGCACTCTACCAATGCTGATCAAAGACTCTCTTAAAGCTTTGTGACAACAGAAACATAATAGAAGATCGTATTTTACCATGCTGACGTTCAAGTCCTTAAGGTCTTTGTAAGTGGCCACTGTGGAGAATGGACCCAAGTTGGTGTCAAGCCATGCAGCATCGCCGCTGATGTTCTCTCTGCAACCTGTTTTTAAGGATAGGGGTGAAGGAAGATCAGCCTGCATCACCACACTGTTATGAAACTGACACCCAATGACTGTGAGCTGTCAGCTAATTCAAAACCTGCAACGCCATCTGTTCCGGCAACAGAGGGAGGCCGGAAAAATTAGTTCTGGGAGGTCTACCTGGACTGTTGAATCGGGTGGCAAATTCCTTCAGGTGCTGCACCAGAACTTTGGTGATCTCCTGCCTCCTGGTGAGCGTCATTTTGTGGAACCCAAATCCCAGTCCTTCAACACTAAAACAGAAAGGCACAGAGGCTGATAAGGCGGACGTGCCGGTGTAGATCTAAAAACTCCTTGTCTGTAAATTCAAGCACTCACATCACATGGTAGATGGTACAGTCAACTTCAGCTGTGACCGTATGCAGCATTTCTGTGGTGAAACTGGGGAGGAGAGGGATGAGCTTCACGGTGAACCACACCACCCAGTCGTGAGCCTCAAATTCCAGGAACTTCAGTTCAATGATTATGAAGGTTCGGTTCATCATCACGTCTCTCGCAGCAGGGGGGATATCGGGAATCTGCAGGGACACAACACCAAGAGTGTGAATGGCACTTTATCAAAGCATCGCTCTTCGGGCTACTCTCCGTGGCCTCCACGCCGCCTCTGTCGGACACTTTGACTCATTGACTTGCCTCAGCAGTTGCGGTCAGTGCCGTCAGAAACTCTTCCACGTTCTTGAAAGCGTCGCTGTCCTCCAAGCGGTCGAACACAGCGTTGATCTGACTGGTGTTGTTCAGAGCTCCAGAGCTCAGTGCGAGTTCAGCTACTTGGGTAGGGCTCAGCAGTGCCAGCGATTCAAACTGAAGCACATCATGGACAGCAGATGTTATATCACAGGTGAGGCCGGTTACTTAAAACCAGAAAACACATTCCGAAAATAAATGACAGTTCACTTGGCCCACTGGAGCAAGTCAAGTGTTACTCACGCTGGAGAAATTTTCATTCAGAGTTCGCAAATCCTCCAAGGTAGCGAGGACGGAGAAGTTGCCAAAGTTCTTCTCGAGCCAGTCAGAGCTGCTTGTAGTTTTGGACAGACAGGCAGGATCTGGGAATTAAACAGAACACCGCTGAATGACAAGCTGAGACGCTGAAGGATGCTCATGCAACTACAGCATGACAGATGATATCTCAAAACAGTGACAGGAATTAATGTACCTGTTAGGTCATCTCTGGAGAGGAAGGGACGGACGAAGTCAGTGAAGACGAGCCGTTTTTGCCCCACCTCCATGAGGGACGCTTGATGACTGAGAGCCTGCATTCTAAATCGGGGAAGAATGGCGACCATTACGGATTGCCTAACTTCACTCCCATAAACACCACTTCAGGATTACCCACCGCACCGAGGATACTTACACGACTTGGTAGGAGTCACAAGTGAAGTTCTTGGAGCTGAGGCAGGACAGGAAGTCCCTGGACGCTGTCTGCAAGAATGGTCTCAGCCTTCGCTGGAACCAGCTGCCAATGAAGCTGGCATCTGTCAGCTGTGCAGCGCTGAAGTTGTGGACTTTCACCTCTCCGATGGCATCGAGAACATGGGACTCAGGCTGACCGTCACTGAGGTTCTGTGAAAGCATAGGGACACATGTCAAAACAGAACTCAGAGACAGCACGTCATCTCCATTTCCGGAAAACAAGGGTGTCACCTACCTTGCTGGAATACTCTGACAGAGCGTCCTCCAGAACCCCTGCGACTTTCTGGAAGAAAATCTTCCACGTCTCTGTGCTGCTGATGGTGCCGCTCGACGCCTCGCAAATCAACAGTGTGACGAGGTTGCCAGAGGAGAGAGATGATGCAACCTTGAAAGAAATGGAGAGATTTGTGCAGTCTGAGAATCAGGACTCTTTGCAAAGACAGGTATTCAGGTACACAGTTCATGGAAGACTTACCGAAGAGCAGGCATACTGCAAGATGCTAAAGTTGCACAGCCGATCCGAGGAAGGAGGCTGACTCCCAAGTGGGCCACTGCAAGGCACAAAACCATGTTATCCATTTTCACCACACTAAAGGCTATCTCTGTTCTCAGCAGACGCCAAACCTATACTCACCCGTTGACACCTTCACACAGCCTCTCTTCTGCAATTGGAAGACAAAAAAAAGATAAGCTCAAGAACTTACTTGCTATCTTATAATTTCATTACAAATCAACAAAACACTATCAACTAGCATCGTGTGTTCTGACTCACCATTTACTAATGTTTGTTTGCACTGGCGAGAGGGAAGACACAGCAAGAAAAAATATGAAAACCTTTACAAACAGCTTTTCTTGGGCTTTAACTTTTCTCATAACCCATGTACAACAAAGAAGTACTCACGAAACCGACAGGGCGAGGAGGCGTGCAGCCTGAGGAGAATCCAAGACAAACAAGATTTCTGTCAGTGGGAGGCTACTTGGATATTGTGTACATTCACATCCATTTTGAAGGGTTTCTTTTGGATTACCAAACGACAACGCAATCTTTACGTATTTGAGGATCTTTGGTCAGGCCATACCTTCTGGTGGTGAATGTCGAAGTTCGTCGATGCTAGACTTCAGCTCCTCTCCGATTCCAGATGGCAGAACCTCCAAAGCCTTCTCCAGGCCTTTCAATCTGTCGAAACGTGCAAAAATGCAAAGTCTCAACATTTACTTCCACACACTGAATAAGGACGCGAAACCAAGGAAGTCAGATAGTTTACATTGCGTCATAAGAGTCGCAGGTGAGGTTGGCGGGGATCACCACCAGAACTGAAGGACGGAAGCTGGCCAGCAGGACCACAAGATTGATTTGGAACCACAGCTCATAGTCGCTGGTTTGGAAGAGGGGGAATTTGGGAGCCAGAGCCATCAAAGTCAGGTTCAGTATTGTGTCTCGGACGTCCGCGTTGGTGATGTAGGTGATGTTTTCCTGAGTGGGAAGGGTGGGAGAAGAGACACCTTTAGTACCACGACAGGGCCTTCTAGCACGGCCTGCTTGTTCACAAGCGGTGCATTCCTGATCTAGGCCATTTAGGAAAAATCGGATTGAAAAAATGAAGACATTTAAAAAAACAACAACAATGACAACAATCGTTGACTAACCTCCCCGCTGACCTCCACGAACGCTTCAAAGAATTTCTCTAGCTGCTCTTCATCTGGGGATTTTAGGATGCTGCTCAACACCCCCTTCACCACAGTCACGTTTTCAAGTGCACCGGTGGACGGATCCAACAGCAGCTCTGCTTTCTGGTCAGGTGTCAGGGTTTCAAGAGCTGCCAACTAAGGTAAACAATATCGCAACACCAAGGACATGGCGCATTACTGCTGGCGCTTTGCTCTCTGCCCAACACTAAGCACTCTACCAATGCTGATCAAAGACTCTCTTAAAGCTTTGTGACAACAGAAACATAATAGAAGATCGTATTTTACCATGCTGACGTTCAAGTCCTTAAGGTCTTTGTAAGTGGCCACTGTGGAGAATGGACCCAAGTTGGTGTCAAGCCATGCAGCATCGCCGCTGATGTTCTCTCTGCAACCTGTTTTTAAGGATAGGGGTGAAGGAAGATCAGCCTGCATCACCACACTGTTATGAAACTGACACCCAATGACTGTGAGCTGTCAGCTAATTCAAAACCTGCAACGCCATCTGTTCCGGCAACAGAGGGAGGCCGGAAAAATTAGTTCTGGGAGGTCTACCTGGACTGTTGAATCGGGTGGCAAATTCCTTCAGGTGCTGCACCAGAACTTTGGTGATCTCCTGCCTCCTGGTGAGCGTCATTTTGTGGAACCCAAATCCCAGTCCTTCAACACTAAAACAGAAAGGCACAGAGGCTGATAAGGCGGACGTGCCGGTGTAGATCTAAAAACTCCTTGTCTGTAAATTCAAGCACTCACATCACATGGTAGATGGTACAGTCAACTTCAGCTGTGACCGTATGCAGCATTTCTGTGGTGAAACTGGGGAGGAGAGGGATGAGCTTCACGGTGAACCACACCACCCAGTCGTGAGCCTCAAATTCCAGGAACTTCAGTTCAATGATTATGAAGGTTCGGTTCATCATCACGTCTCTCGCAGCAGGGGGGATATCGGGAATCTGCAGGGACACAACACCAAGAGTGTGAATGGCACTTTATCAAAGCATCGCTCTTCGGGCTACTCTCCGTGGCTTCTACGCAGCCTCTGTCAGACTCTTTGACTCATTGACTTGCCTCAGAAGTTGTGGTCAGTGCCGTCAGAAACTCTTCCACGTTCATGAAAGCGTCACCTTCCTCCAAGCGGTCGAACACAGCGTCGATCTGACTGGTGTTGTTCAGAGCTCCAGAGCTCAGTGCGAGTTCAGCTACTTGGGTAGGGCTCAGCAGTGCCAGCGATTCAAACTGAAGCACATCATGGACAGCAGATGTTATATCACAGGTGAGGCCGGTTACTTAAAACCAGAAAACACATTCCGAAAATAAATGACAGTTCACTTGGCCCACTGGAGCAAGTCAAGTGTTACTCACGCTGGAGAAATTTTCATTCAGAGTTCGCAAATCCTCCAAGGTAGCGAGGACGGAGAAGTTGCCAAAGTTCTTCTCGAGCCAGTCAGAGCTGCTTGTAGTTTTGGACAGACAGGCAGGATCTGGGAATTAAACAGAACACCGGTGAATGACAAGCTGAGACGCTGAAGGATGCTCATGCAACTACAGCATGACAGATGATATCTCAAAACAGTGACAGGAATTAATGTACCTGTTAGGTCATCTCTGGAGAGGAAGGGACGGACGAAGTCGGTGAAGATGAGCCGTTTTTGCCCCACCTCCATGAGGGACGCTTGATGACTGAGAGCCTGCATTCTAAATCGGGGAAGAATGGCGACCATTACGGATTGCCTAACTTCACTCCCATAAACACCACTTCAGGATTACCCACCGCACCGAGGATACTTACACGACTTGGTAGGAGTCACAAGTGAAGTTCTTGGAGCTGAGGCAGGACAGGAAGTCCCTGGACGCTGTCTGCAAGAATGGTCTCAGCCTTCGCTGGAACCAGCTGCCAATGAAGCTGGCATCTGTCAGCTGTGCAGCGCTGAAGTTGTGGACTTTCACCTCTCCGATGGCATCGAGAACATGGGACTCAGGCTGACCGTCACTGAGGTTCTGTGAAAGCATAGGGACACATGTCAAAACAGAACTCAGAGACAGCACGTCATCTCCATTTCCGGAAAACAAGGGTGTCACCTACCTTGCTGGAATACTCTGACAGAGCGTCCTCCAGAACCCCTGCGACTTTCTGGAAGAAAATCTTCCACGTCTCTGTGCTGCTGATATTTCCGGCTCGCGCCTCGCAATCACAGTGTGAAAAAAAAAAAAAAAAAACGAAACAAAAGTTGCCAGAGAGAGGATGATTCAACCTTGAAAAAATGCGAGATTGTGCAGTCGGAGAATCAGGACTCTTTGCAAAGACAGGTATTCAGGTACACAGTTCATGGAAGACTTACCGAAGAGCAGGCATACTGCAAGATGCTAAAGTTGCACAGCCGATCCGAGGAAGGAGGCTGACTCCCAAGTGGGCCACTGCAAGGCACAAAACCATGTTATCCATTTTCACCACACTAAAGGCTATCTCTGTTCTCAGCAGACGCCAAACCTATACTCACCCGTTGACACCTTCACACAGCCTCTCTTCTGCAATTGGAAGACAAAAAAAAGATAAGCTCAAGAACTTACTTGCTATCTTATAATTTCATTACAAATCAACAAAACACTATCAACTAGCATCGTGTGTTCTGACTCACCATTTACTAATGTTTGTTTGCACTGGCGAGAGGGAAGACACAGCAAGAAAAAATATGAAAACCTTTACAAACAGCTTTTCTTGGGCTTTAACTTTTCTCATAACCCATGTACAACAAAGAAGTACTCACGAAACCGACAGGGCGAGGAGGCGTGCAGCCTGAGGAGAATCCAAGACAAACAAGATTTCTGTCAGTGGGAGGCTACTTGGATATTGTGTACATTCACATCCATTTTGAAGGGTTTCTTTTGGATTACCAAACGACAACGCAATCTTTACGTATTTGAGGATCTTTGGTCAGGCCATACCTTCTGGTGGTGAATGTCGAAGTTCGTCGATGCTAGACTTCAGCTCCTCTCTGATTCCAGATGGCAGAACCTCCAAAGCCTTCTCCAGGCCTTTCAATCTGTCGAAACGGGCAAAAATGCAAAGTCTCAACATTTACTTCCACACACTGAATAAGGACGCGAAACCAAGGAAGTCAGATAGTTTACATTGCGTCATAAGAGTCGCAGGTGAGGTTGGCGGGGATCACCACCAGAACTGAAGGACGGAAGCTGGCCAGCAGGACCACAAGATTGATTTGGAACCACAGCTCATAGTCGCTGGTTTGGAAGAGGGGGAATTTGGGAGCCAGAGCCGTCAAAGTCAGGTTCAGTATTGTGTCTCGGACGTCCGCGTTGGTGATGTAGGTGATGTTTTCCTGAGTGGGAAGGGTGGGAGAAGAGACACCTTTAGTACCACGACAGGGCCTTCTAGCACGGCCTGCTTGTTCACAAGCGGTGCATTCCTGATCTAGGCCATTTAGGAAAAATCGGATTGAAAAAATGAAGACATTTAAAAAAACAACAACAATGACAACAATCGTTGACTAACCTCCCCGCTGACCTCCACGAACGCTTCAAAGAATTTCTCTAGCTGCTCTTCATCTGGGGATTTTAGGATGCTGCTCAACACCCCCTTCACCACAGTCACGTTTTCAAGTGCACCGGTGGACGGATCCAACAGCAGCTCTGCTTTCTGGTCAGGTGTCAGGGTTTCGAGAGCTGCCAACTAAGGTAAACAATATCGCAACACCAAGGACATGGCGCATTACTGCTGGCGCTTTGCTCTCTGCCCAACACTAAGCACTCTACCAATGCTGATCAAAGACTCTCTTAAAGCTTTGTGACAACAGAAACATAATAGAAGATCGTATTTTACCATGCTGACGTTCAAGTCCTTAAGGTCTTTGTAAGTGGCCACTGTGGAGAATGGACCCAAGTTGGTGTCAAGCCATGCAGCATCGCCGCTGATGTTCTCTCTGCAACCTGTTTTTAAGGATAGGGGTGAAGGAAGATCAGCCTGCATCACCACACTGTTATGAAACTGACACCCAATGACTGTGAGCTGTCAGCTAATTCAAAACCTGCAACGCCATCTGTTCCGGCAACAGAGGGAGGCCGGAAAAATTAGTTCTGGGAGGTCTACCTGGACTGTTGAATCGGGTGGCAAATTCCTTCAGGTGCTGCACCAGAACTTTGGTGATCTCCTGCCTCCTGGTGAGCGTCATTTTGTGGAACCCAAATCCCAGTCCTTCAACACTAAAACAGAAAGGCACAGAGGCTGATAAGGCGGACGTGCCGGTGTAGATCTAAAAACTCCTTGTCTGTAAATTCAAGCACTCACATCACATGGTAGATGGTACAGTCAACTTCAGCTGTGACCGTATGCAGCATTTCTGTGGTGAAACTGGGGAGGAGAGGGATGAGCTTCACGGTGAACCACACCACCCAGTCGTGAGCCTCAAATTCCAGGAACTTCAGTTCAATGATTATGAAGGTTCGGTTCATCATCACGTCTCTCGCAGCAGGGGGGATATCGGGAATCTGCAGGGACACAACACCAAGAGTGTGAATGGCACTTTATCAAAGCATCGCTCTTCGGGCTACTCTCCGTGGCCTCCACGCCGCCTCTGTCGGACACTTTGACTCATTGACTTGCCTCAGCAGTTGCGGTCAGTGCCGTCAGAAACTCTTCCACGTTCTTGAAAGCGTCGCTGTCCTCCAAGCGGTCGAACACAGCGTTGATCTGACTGGTGTTGTTCAGAGCTCCAGAGCTCAGTGCGAGTTCAGCTACTTGGGTAGGGCTCAGCAGTGCCAGCGATTCAAACTGAAGCACATCATGGACAGCAGATGGAGCCTTTTTATTATATATTTACTGTATATATATATATTTATATGCACAACAATTCACATGGGTAATGTCAAAGGTTACTTACACTGGAGAAATTTCGATTCAGAGTTCGTAGATCCTTCAAGTTCGCGTAGAATGAGAATTCACCAAAATTCTTGTCAAGCCAGTCAGCACTGCTCGTAATGTTAGAAAGACATGCAGGATCTGGATTGAATACAGAACATTGGGGGAATTAGTCAAAACACAACTGAACTGTGAACTTTTGTATATTTATTTACAGGTCTTTATTGTAACCATTTTTATTTTGTAATGGAATTTAATAATTTAAACATTTTTACTGCACCTGAAAGTTGTCTAGACAAGAATGGCTGAATGAATTGGGTGTAGATGGAGGACTTTGATGTTCCATTGATCAGATTCACCTGCTGACTGAGTGTTTTGACTCTATTTACAAAAAAATGTTTAAAGATTAGCCACAATTTCAATTTGCTTCTCTGTAATAACAATGTATTAACAATTTTGACTCTTACATTGTCTGGTAGCTGACACATGAAAAGTTTATCTTGCTCATGTTGGATATGAACTCCGTGGTGATGAATGGGAGGATTGGAATAAGTCTCACACACAGCCATGACTGAACAAAGTCTGCGTTCTGTACGTTCTCCACAGTCAGAGTGTGTAAAGCACCAAAACCATCAGCAAAATCCTTGATTGAAGAAACACCCTAAAATAAAAATAAGCTTTATCACTCTCACATCAATTTAAGGTTAATTGACTAACTGTTCATGGAGAAGTGATGAAACGGCCAGACTGATGAGGCAGTGACAAACTTCACCCTGCATGTAGTTCACAAGGATCATTGATATTGAAACAAATAAATTATGGACATTTGAAGATTCAACTGATTATGAGCATGAAACCAAATATTTTAGAAAAATCTGAATGTACTAAATATAAATAAAATCACAAATAAATGAGAATCAAAGCAGACAGTTTTTGTTTTTCAGCAGAGGATAAATAGACTTAAATATTGTTTTCTTAGAAGGTGAAACATGACATTTAGTATTGATGTAGTGATCTTTCGAAGCTTATTTTGGAGCATGTTAAGTTTTTATTGAGGAAAACCAGCTTTGCTGTCTGATATACATTTTAGCTGGTGTGTAGCATTATCCACTGCATTTAGAAACTAGATATAAACACAAAATTATAAGTGCCACAATTGAATACTGAAAAAGAAAAGCTTGCATTTAGAAAAGCTTTTATCCTAGCTATACTTGTGCAAAGTTTTAAGGGAGCTTTGCAGGTACATTTCTTCAAGTTTCTTTGCGATGTTGCCACAGATTTTAAAGTTTTAGTCTGTCTCAGTTTTTTTTGTCTCTTCCTATAATCCTAGACTGACTTGATGATGGTGAGATCTATGTGTGGATAACACTTTTTATTGTTGTCTGTTGCACACAAACATCTCACTGGATTATTACAATTAATGGTAACAGAATGTTTGAAAATGTACACTACTATTCAAAAGTTCAAAAGGGGTCAGTATTTTCATTTATTTATTTATTTAAGGAAATTAATAACTTTATGCAGCAAGGATGCATTAAACTGACCAAAGACCAACTTCATATTAATTAATGAATCTTGAACAATAAAATTCAAGATTCTATAAATGCAAACAAAACAAATGCAAACAATAAAAGTAAATTAGCATATAAGAATAATTTCTGAAGGATCATTTGACACTGAAGACTGGTGAATGATGCTGAAAATTCAGCTTTGATCACAGCAATCAATTACATTTTAACATGCTGTTCTTTCAGTATTTGTGATCAAATAAATGCAGCTTTAGTGAACAGAAGATACATCTTTCAAAAGGAATAATAAAAAAAAATCTCATTGACTTCTAAAAGGTAACATGCAGCTGCTTCACTCTTAGAACAACAAAAGGTATTTACATATCGGAGCCCTCCGATGTCCACCATATTTAAACTAAATTCTACAGACCATAGAATAATGTAGTAAACTCTAAACATATTTCTTTCCAGCATGTGTCAGAATATTTCACCTGAACTGTAAAATTCACAGGAAAAGCAATGGTCAGTTTGCTATTTAAAGTGAAGTGAAAGTGACGTGACGTGTAGCCAAATTCCAATTTTTATGGGGACATTTATGGGCAGCTCAAGGGTCTCACCTCAGTTGTGCTGGTCATTCACTCACCCCACATACAATCCCCTGCCGGTACAGAGACTTGAACCCACCACCTTTGGGTTACAAGTCCGACTCTCTAACCATTAGGTCACTACTGCCCCTCGCAGAGCATGTCACTTTTTAATACAGAAATTTGTATCCATATATAAAATGTATTTTTGCTCACACATTTTATTCTTATTACTTGATTCCAAGTAACAGTATATTAGTGCCTCGTATATCAGTTTATGACAAAACAATGCCTTGCTTTCTAAACAGAGAGAAAGAGATCACTCACCAGAGAGCTGAAGTTTTTCAAATTCTTCAGATTACAGTTGTCCAGAGTTTGATTGCTGGTTCCTCTGTAGCAGTGGGAAGGAAATATATTTGGCTGAAATCTATAAGCTAAATATTAGGTACTGCTCATTAATGTCATTTAAAAAGAATACTCACTCAGTAGTTAAACTGCATGATCCTGTTTCTAGAGAAAGCCATAGATATTTATTTATTCGTTTGCAGGTACTGATTATACAAAATCTGACCGCGACTTAAAATGTCAGCTTGCTGCTCTGACACAGTCTCAACATCCTTTTCAAAAGCATGTTAAACTGGTTAGAAACTGATATTTTAGAAGTGGTAAATGTTGCTACTAAACTAGTGCAATGTACTCAATGGGCTTCCCACAACAATTAGACAGCTGCAGCTCATACAATTGTTTGTACTAGTTTATAAATCAATCAATGATCTAGGACCTAAATTACTGTAGATATGCTTATACCTTAAAACACATGACGATTTAACTGTGCATTTACTGACTGTACTGCATTCTACTGATTATAATGTATCTTTTCATTCTATATTCTTTTCCTTCCTAATTTGTTTTTTTAAACAAATTTCAAGTTCTAATTTCCTTTTAGTTTTTTTTATTTATTTATTTATTATTATTTATTTATTATTTATATATATATATATATATAGACTATAAGTATATATATATAGATATATATATATATCATCTAATATCTTATACATAATACATTTAATATCTTATACATAATACATTTAATACATCTCATCTTTTATGTAAAGTATTTTGACTTAATATTTTGTGCTACAAATAAATTGGCCCTGTACTAACACGGGTCATCTTCTTCTTCTTCTTGTAGGATTTGCTGCAGACTAGACGCATCAAAGGCGCATTGCTGCCCTCATCAGTCCATTTAAAGAACTCCGCTTAGAGATTAAATTCTCTCATAAAGTCCAGTTAGGTGTAAAAGTTTTCCAACAGCTTTAGTTGTTTCATAGTCCTTGTTATTAAGAATTGATTTTAAAGATAAGAAACTTCAGATTCCAACAGCTCAGAAAACATGGTCATTCTTGCAGTACGATGAATAACACACTCCATTAATACATGTTTCACAGTTTCCACTTCTCCACATGAGCATCTACCGTCGGGATGCTTGCCAACAATTGCCAGCCCATAATTTAGTGCACAATGCCCCAGTCTTAACCTTCCTCTCTAATCTTCTGATTGATGTGTGCTTTAGTGTTGGCTGTATTAAAAAATAATGTCTGCCTTTATTCCCCTCTTCCCGTTCTTTCTGCCATGACTGTATTATTTTTTTTGCTGAATTATATTCTTGCATACATTACTTCCAACTCAACTTCATTCTTGTGTTTAGCTTTCTTTGCTATCTCATCAGCCTCTTCATTCCCCTGTATCCCTCCCTGTATGTGCTGGAATCCACAAAAAAACAGAACAAAACACTGTATTTCCCATTTTAACCACCCGATTTAGTGCAACAAGAATTTCAATTATTAAATCTAATCTAGCCTCACACTTTCTACCCTTAATTGGCATTAGTGCCGCAGTGGAATCTGAACATATAACATTTCTTCCAGATCTTTGTCCCTCCACCCACCCAAGGGCCCACAAAATTGCTACAAGCTCTGTAGTGAAGACTGACATGTTATTTGGAACACGAAATCCATGCTTAATACATAATTGTGGGATACTAATTCCTATTGCTGCTTTCCTACTGATTGGGTTCATGGAGCCGTCAGTATATATATCTGTACACAGTCTGCCCAATTTTCTCTTAAATGCTTATTAACCATGCCTACAGGATCACCCTCATTTTCCTTAACTTGTCTAACTTTCTTTCATACCCATTTCTTGTGCGCTCTTATCCAAGGAGTTAATCATGCTCTCCTTTCTACCCCTTCTCTGAAACTCCCAACGTTCGTCTAATAAACTCCTGGCCAGATTTCTGAAATGAAGGCTTCGAAGTCCAGTGAAGGCTTCAAACTCCAATGTAGTCTCCTCCATTTCAACTAAGAGTGCATTAATTGGCGTTGTTCTCATTGCCCCACTGCAACTTCTTAAAGCCTTAGCTTGAACAACCTCTAAATTCTTTAAAACAGATGTTGCTGCAGACCCATATTCCATACACCCATAGTCAATATTAGATCTAATGATTCCCCTGTAAATCCTAATTAATTTATCTCTGTTTGCACCCCAGTCTGTTCTAACTAGGCACCTTATGATATTAATAACTTTGATCTATATGTACCCTCCATGTCATTTTCTCCTCAAACCAGACCCCCAAGAATTTAAATGTTTCAACCCTTTCAGTGGGTGTATTATAAATCTTTAATCCCTGTTCTGGAGATTCTCTTTTAAGACCAAATGCTACATATTTAGATTTTGAAATGGATATTTTAAATCCCCATTCCTCTGCCCAAGCCTCTACTGAATGAATTGCCTGCTGTAATTGTTTATAAATCAAAGTTAAATTTCATCCCCCATTCCATAATGCCCCATCATCACCAAATAAGGACATAGCAAAACTCCCTTCCACTTTACAAAATATATCATTTATCATCACATTAAATAACAAAGGACTGATTACACTACCATGGGGGGTTCCATTTACCACATTTTACTCACTGGAAAGCAATCCATCTACTTTTGCTTGAATAGTACGGTCCCCTCAAAAAATTGCTCATCAAGTTTAACATCCTGCACCTAATCCCTGCATCATGTAGCTTAATCACCAGCCCCTCCTTCCATACCATGTCATATGCCTTCTCAATATCTAGAAAAACTCCCACAACTGCTTCTTTATTAGCTATAGCTCTCTTAATATCTAAATCTAATAATAAAACAAAATCCATTGTTGATCTACTGATTCTAAAGTCACTTTGTTAAGGTATAAAGTACTCCTGTATAGTACACTATACACAATTTACATGTAATTGCAATGTAATTTTTACCTTTTTTTGTAGTGGTAGTAGTTGTAGTGAAACCTTGGTTAATTTTCATTAGGGTTGGACTTAAACTCACAGATTTTTTTCTCTAAGAGTACCACTCGCCACTGCTTCCCATGTATCATCCCATGATTCATTTTAATTAAAAACAATATGATATACAGTGAAAGAGTATATGTACATTTTTCTTTACTTCTATATTTTTGCTTAAGACACCCAGGCCAATTGTGTCTGAACCTATGCACTAGACGGCGCCCCCTTATTATATCTGGACATTTCCATAGATGTGCTATACTATCTCAGATCCCCTTCATACACACTGTACTTCATACATTGTATTTTACTGAGTTATGTGTCTTTGAATATGATGTCACTGTCATGTGTGCACAAGACATTGTTAAAGTAAGGTCATGCTTAATAATCTCACCGTTTGCGTGTGTTGCGTTGCACTGAAAAAAGCAAGTAATATAAAAAAATTCTGATTAGTATTTCATATTATGAAACTAAATGCCTTGTTTGAACAAGAGTGAATTAGGTATCAAGTTATTTAGATTTTACGGATTTGTGAGTATACACTTTTGATTTTCTTAAAACAAACAATGACTTCCCTTTTGGATTTCTCCTGACTTACCTGTGCATTACCCAGAGACACAGATGTTGCTGTGGAAGGGTGAGAAGAAAATATACTCAGTGTAACCTTGGAGAAATGTCTTAAAGCACATTCATTTAAAAAATACATTCTGTAATAAAATGTTTTGAGATGTAAATATATTCAGGTGGCTTAATAAGACATAGTATATTTTTATTAATATCATATATTTCTTCCGTGTTCTGTGTGGGTTTGTGTGGAATGTGAATGTTTGTGCACACGTGTAACTCATTAGCTATGTTTCCATCCAAATATGCGAATTTAACTTAAGCGCAAAACTGGAATATCGCATAAAACATTAGCGAATAAAGCACCGTTTCCATCAAACGAGTCAAAGAGAACAAATCATCACTTCCCGATAAACTGGCACTAAATATCTCTAGGAAAACTAGGAGAAGACACTGAATATAATAATTTTCATTTGTAATAAATGACTTGTGCTTCAGGGAGAGCAGACGTAACACGATAAATGCGGTCATTGCTCTCAGAGCTGGATGCTGCTGTTTGGGAACTCAGTCGTGTAAGACAGTAATTACACAGAAATACTTTGATGACAGACTTTGCTCAGGCATTTCAGAATGACCAAAACAACATATAGATGCTGTGAACGAGATCGGTCCGCTGGTTAGTGAAGCTATCCCGTCTCATAGCGCAAAGTCACGTGACTTTTTCAATGCGCATGGTGGAATTTATTCGGTAAATGTGTTTCCATCGTAGTTTATGTGCATTTTTTCTTATCGGATAAAAAGTTTATCCTACTCAGTTTTGCGCATACGTTCTTTTATGCACATTTTTAGAATTTATGCGCATCTTGGCGTTTCCATCCAGCATTTTTTTTTATGCAATAATCCAAAATGCGCAAAAAAATAGGTGGATGGAAACATAACTACTGATCCAGACATTAGTTCGAGCTGTGGGGTTTGTATGGAATAGAGAGGTTGCTTCAGTAGATTTTGGTTCTTTAGTTGTTACAGCTACTGTCTTTGTTAGACTTGAAGGTTTAGTGATATATGTGATTATACGTTCAGTAGTTGTTAGTTCTGCAGATTTTTTAGCAACAGTAGGTGTTGGTTCTTCTTGAGTTACAGAAGCACTAATTGGTTGTTCTACAGTTGCGGAAGACATTGTTTGTGTACTTGCAGAAGTTGTTAATATTTCTAAGGTTTTAGGTAGAGAAGTTCTAAAATCTCTAGTTGCTGCAGAAAATAATGCTGTTAAAATATCAGGTTTCGAACTAGTCCTAGTTTGTGCTCCTGTCGCTGACAGTGTTGTACCGAAGACTGTTGACGGTTCTACGGTGCTCAGTACTTCAGGTGTAGTAGGATGAAAGCTTGTTTGTGTTGAAAGTGTTTTACTAGAAGTAGTTGTGGCTGTTTGTGCATCAGGTGCAGTAAACTTCGTTTTAGAAGTTATGGTGAATACATTTGTTAGCATTGCAGGTGTTGTATCACTAGAAGTTTGTGGAAATCGTGTTGTATCGAGAGTATTTGGTATTACAGGTGTGGTAAGAACAGTAATTTTCAATCTTGCAGATGTAGTAAGAAAAGTAGTTGTTGGTGTTGCAAGCAGTGCTCTAGATGTGAATGCCTCAGAAATATGATCAGGAGTTTCTGCGTTTGTTGTAAAGACAGTATTTTGTGCTGGAGGAGAGCTTGGAGGGCATGAAGGTGTTGAATCACTTGGTGTTTTGTTTGATTCAGAGATTTCTGGCAATGTATTAGTTGGTTCTGCAAATGTTTTAGTGATAGCAGTCAATTCTTCTTGTGTTGCACCAACAGTTGTTTGTTCTGAAGTTTTTGCGGAGATACTCGCTGTTTTTTCTATAGCTGTTGTAGGAAAGTCACAGTAAGTATTGCTCTTTCAGTTGTAGCAGCGGCTGTATTTCCTGGTGTTGGTGGTGCACTTTTAGTTGTTGGTGCTGTATTTATAGTATGCTCAGTAATTAATGCAGCTGCAGATGTAGCAGAGATGGAGGTTGCTGGTGTTGTGTGTAGTGCACTGGCAGTAATGGTTGAGGCTTCAGGTGTTGTAGACACATCAGTTGTTCCTGCAGCTGTTGAAGGAATCGCAGCGTTTGCAGCAGTAACGGTTGTTAGTTCTGCAAGTGATGTAGGTACAGCAGCTGTTGGCGTTGCTGCTTCTGCAGTTGTTTTTGCTTATAAGAAAATGAAGGGTCAGCACTCCATGTTTTTTAAGAAATGAGAGGAAGATGCAAAGCAGCATCAGATGAAGAATTTCCCAATTATGTGTGCGTATACAGGATTAATGAATACTCTTTCAAGCTATGTGCATTACATTTTGCACTCTTTTCTACTAGTGAAATTAACAGAACAAAGGCAAAGAGTACACATACAGGGATATATGGAGTAATGATGAAAGACGTCTGTGAAATCAGTAGCCATGCATGTATAATTCATCTTTATAAAGAGGTGAGGATCCATACTGAGCAGACTACTATCTTCAGCTGCAGTGACTGAAGTGCAGCCGAGTCGAAAAGCTCCCGGAAAGGCATTGTAACCATGATCAATGTGTTGTGTACATTTAGCATGTTGCTTTTTTTGAATGTGTGTGTGTGTAAGTGTGTGTGTGCGTGTGAGTGTGTGTGTGTGTTTGTGTGTTTGTGTGTGTGTTTTTTGTGTGTGTGTGTTGTGTGTGTGTCGTGTGTGTGTGTGTGAGTGAGTTTTTGAATGAGGGGGAGAGTGTGTGTGTGTGAGTGAGTGTGTGTGTGTGTGTGTGGTGTGTGTGTGTGTGTGTGTGTGTGTGTGTGTGAGAGTGGTGAGTGTGTGTGTGTGTGTGTGTGAGTGTGAGTGTGTGTGGGGTGTGTGTGTGTGTGTGAGAGAGAGAGGAGTGTGTGTGTGTGTGTGTGTGAGAGAGAGAGGTGGGTGTGTGTGTGTGTGTGTGTGAGAGGGTGAGTGAGTGATGTGTGTGTGTGTGTGTGTGTGTGTGTGGTGTGAGGTGTGTGTGTGTGAGAGTGGGTGTGTTGTGTGTGTCTCACCCATAGAGAGGGCAGACAGCAGTATCAGTCTGCTGATCATTATGTCTTGTCTCATCTTTTTTGTCAGTTCATCATTTATGCTGCAAGGGAGAAAACAGATATACTGTTAAACATACACTGTAAAAATTTGTAAATTTACAATGTACTCCAATTTGATGTCACATGGACTGTTTTACTGATGTCCTTACTACGTTTCTGTCTGGGAACATTTCAGTTGTGTTGCTGTCTATGCAGGGTCTGAGAGCTCTCACATTTCATCAAAAATATCTTAATTTGTGTTCTGAAGATAAACAAAGGTCTTACGGGATTGGAACGACATGAGGATGAGTAATTAATGACAGAATTTTCGTTTTGGGGTGAACTAAGCCTTTAACCTTGAGTTCTGCAAAAGCAGCACTAACCCTGCTCATGACTAGCAGTGCTTTTGCTTTTGTATACAGTGTGAAATGATCATACAGCCACAGAACAGTATTGCCAGACTGAGTTGACCATTTCCAGCCCAAAAGCTCTTCAAAACCCACCCACTCCATGAAAAACACCCAAAGCATTCAATGCCAATGCAATGCATTTTATTGATGATTTTATTGCCATGTCAGCCAAGGTTGATAAGGACCATTTTTACCTCACCTAAATATTTATGACCAAAATTTTTTTTTTTAATTAATCCATTTCCCAGCCAGGGGAACAATACAACAAGAAAATGGATCAAGCAAATACAGTAAATGAGAACTAGCAAATATGCATATGCTTCAGTTTCATTGTCAACAGCCAAAACAACAAATTCAAGTTGCAGACAAAAAAGCAAAGTATGAGCGATCAGAATTAAGCAACTAGGGGTGCGCGGGTCGAGCCTAATATAGACAAATCATCTAAATCTGCTCTCTCTCGAATTCTGTCACAACAAAGTGCAGATGAACGTTCTCAAGCATATATTTATATGTGACAATATGCATGCCTTTATATGTTAGGAAGTATCATCACATTCAGAGTTCCTGAGTAACATACAACAGCTATAACCAGTGTTGGAGAAAGTTACTTTATAAAGTAATGCATTACAATATTGCGTTACCCCATAAAAAAGTAACTAATTACGTTACTTAGTTACTTTTTATGGAAAGTAATGCGTTACATTACTTTTGCGTTACTTTTTAAATTTGGACAGGGCTTGCTTATTTCAGTTTAAAATAAAAAAGTTATATTTTTGAAAAATATAAAAGCCTTTTCACACCAAAAGAGAAATGAATAAGCCTCAGGCTGAAGGGAAAGTACATTTACATCCGTACAGTAGAATACAGAAGAAGACATTTCAACACACTTCCAAGAAAACCCAAGCACACAACATGGTTGATCTTGTGTAATTTTTTGCTTATTAGTATGGTTGAACTGCATCATCGAAGGTCAGAAGCAAATAGAATGGGATTAAATACATAAAGCATATTTGTGTTGTTTAACATTTAATTATTGCAGGTTTGCGTCATATTCTGAGTTGCATTATATTTATTCATTTTGAGGAATACTGAATTTGTGTTTTTTTATTTTTGTGAGTGAGATGAATTAATGCATATTCATATTTATTTTTGAACTACAGTAACATCTTCTGATTTCTCTCAACAGTGGGGACCAGGACGAGATGTCAGTCAAGAATGGAAAAAAAAAGAACTCAGATATTCTCTTGTAAATTAAAAAGTAATGCGTTACTTTACTAGTTACTTGAAAAAAGTAATATGATTACTCGCGTTACTTGTAATGCATTACCCCCAACACTGGCTATAACTCCATACAATATTGCCACGCATGGTGTAGATTGCATGTTATGATCAGACTAGTGATGATTCAAACAGTCATAATGCTTAGCTTATTATCTCTATATGTAACACAGCTGTGCTCTGTAAGACTGATCATTTAGTGTTTCTAGTCATGTCGAGTTTCAAGTTTAATTCCTATTGTGAATGAAAGTGGAGTGAATGTTGAGTGTTACGCTCCATAATTAGTCCTCCATCTGCACCAATGTAAACCCATTCAGCTGATTTGCAGACCAGTCGTGAAATGACATTTGAATTATCACTTTGACTGGTTGAATCCAGAAAAGCATATTAGCATACTACAAGTGCTATTTCTACCATATTAGGATGTTACTTTTACATTTAGTAATTTACAAACTACTTGATCTTATATTGTACATTGCTTGTTTATTTATTATTGCTGCTCAATTATTAATAGTTCGATCTTTGTTGTAAACAGTTTTTTGTTGCATAGTATATTTTTGTGGAAACTGTGACACATTGTATTTTTCAGGATTCACAGATGAATAGAAAGTTCAAAAGAAAAGTAATTATTTGAAATGAAAATCTTTTGATCACATTATAAATGTCTTATGCACAATGATTCATATAATGCATTCTTGATGACTACAAATATTTATCTATTTATTTAAAAAAATTAACTTTTAAATGGCTGTCACGGTTTACACAAAAATATTGTGCAGCACGACTGTTTTCAACATTGATAATAATCAGAAATGTTTCTCGAGCAGCAAATCAGAAGCGTATAGTGATTTCTGAAGATCATGTGACACTGAAGACTGGAGGAATGATGCTGAAAATACAGATGCGCATCACCTCAGATTACATTACGTTAACAGCGATCACATAGACAACAGCTGTTTGAATGTAATACTTTTAACACTTTTTACTGTATTTTCAGGAATACATGCTCCTGGTGAAAAGAAAACGCTTTAAAAAAAAAAGTTAATTATTCCAACTTTTGAACGGCAAGTATTTTGGATGCATATCAAATCATGTGATATATTTTGTGAAATAAATGGAAGAAACTACAGAACTACATACACCCCCACCCCCCCCCCCCCCCCCCCCCCCCCCCCCCCCCCCCCCCCCCCCCCCCCCCCCCCCCCCCCCCCCCCCCCCCCCCCCCAAAACCCCCTGAATAAAAATCACCTGAAACAGTACAAATGTATGTAAGGTGAAGGAATATATTAATTTGAGATCTGTAAGGCAGGGAGTTGCTTACCTGTTGACAGCTCAGGTGGAGACAGTGAAGTGAATGATAGAAGTGTGTGTGAGGGAAAGAGAGAGTTCTGGGGGAGCTGACGGTACGCTAAAGCAGCTGCCGCCCCCAATTCGGACCCTCTGCATGCCGCACAAAAACACCCCAACACACAAACCCCCCCCCACAAAGGTCTCCCCCTGTGTTTTTGTGAAAAGTTGGGGTGATACTATCCTCCACGACGCTCGTAACACGGTTTTATACTGTGACCCCCACACGACCTATATATTTCTATTGACCTTACACACAACCTACCCCTACAACCCTGTATCCCCTCACAGGAGCTGGTCCCCACTTTCCTTTCCTGCTTTTATTTTGGTTTGTTTGTTACGATCATTCCCATTTAAAAAAAACTCATTCTGAATTATCACCGTATTTTCGATTTTCATGCCTTTTTTTTGATATTTCTGGGACCTGAAAAATTTCATGCATAACCCCAGCAGCGATCCTTCTCGTTGTAATACTATGGTCATACCCATGTAGTATACAAATTGGTGCTCATAACACATAAAATGCATCATTTTCAATACAAGCTACACCCCCAACATACTCAAACACACATCACATCACACACAAACACACACACCAGTTCTTAGGCTCACACACAAACCACATCACTATCCCGATCACCACACGCGAATAGGTGAGGAGTAACAGAGGACGGACCGTGAGGGTTTCTACCATGTACATTTAAAATTTAATTAGTCATTAGCAGAGATTTTATCTCGAAAAAATTTAGCACGCTGCCGACTACAAATCGAGGACAATGGAAGTCAATCAAAATCAACAAGAGAGCAAGATATGCAATGGTTGCTTCCCTATCCACGTCTAAGTTAGTGCTCTATGCTAGTCAACGCTAGCAAGGGTTTTTTGTGTTGTTTTTTTAATTATCTATATAATATATAATTTCTTATATATGTGGCTCTGCACCAGGAGCTGCTGAAACATTTCTACTCTGCTATCATTGAGTCTGTTCTGTGTTCATCCATAACTGTCTGGTTGGTTCAGCTACAAAATCAGACATCAGAAAACTACAGAGAACGGTTCGGACTGCTGAAAAGATTATTGGTGCCCCCCTGCCTACCCCCCAAGAACTGTATACATCCAGAGTGAGGAAAAGAGCTCAGAAAGGATACTCTGGATCTCTCACATCCAAGTTATTTCCTTTTTGAACTTTTGCCATCTGGTCGGCGCTAGAGAGCACTGAATACCAGGACAGCCAGGCACAAGATCAGTTTCTTTCCCCAGGCAATCTACCTTATGAACAGCTAAATGTTCCCCACATAATGCAATAAAAATATGTGCAATAACCTTATATTTATTTCCAGGAGGGAACAGTTACTGTAAAAGTCTGTGAAAGTGATTTTGTGCCTCTTTGGGATGCAAAATTAAGCAACGTTCACTTGCAGAACGCAAACTTCTAAAGGGCACATAACTCTGAAGTAATGAAACTAGGTAAATGGGTGCAGAGCCAGTGGAGCTTTTGTAGGCAAACATTAATGCCGTGAATTTAATGCGAGCAGCTATTAATATATTAGCTATTATAGGTTTCAGGGTGCGTTTGGGACAGGGCATGTCCATACTTTCACAGTATTGTTATGTTAGGTATGTTAAACTAAGGTAAAACACCTTGTAAAGTGAGGAGGTGTAAAGTGTTTTTCTCTTAGATGCACACTAATATAATGCAATTACAATGTAATGTGTTATATAACGACTATATGTAGCATGTGTAGTCGGGTTCCTCTGGCTTCTATGTCACTCGCTAAATGAGATTTTAATATTTATTAATATTACTAATTTATTAATTGTAATAAGGTTGACAGTCACCCGAAAATGAAATGCAAAAGAAGGTATTTTGAGAAAATTCTCAGGGTGTTTTTTTTCATTTTTGAGTGAACTTTTTAGACAACAGGTCTTCGTTTGTTGAATAATGTGCGTTACTATTATGAAAAATAATATGTGGTTTAAAATCCAAGGCAACTTCGTGTGTTCAGATTTGTTTGTTCTCATAACCCCAATTATGTGTTAGGAAAGAGCATCTAAAATCACCACGCATATACTCCCCATTTTGATTATTGTCACCAACCAGTTGTATATTAAGTTGAAACAGGATTTAGTGGCAGCAGTTTTCAAACCTTATTAAACAAACCTCAGGACAGCCTGAACAGAACAAAACCACGTAGAACAACAGTAATGAAGGACTGAACTGAAGTGAACACAGGGCTTAAACACACGAAGAACTAATCAGGGAGAACACAAACAGGTGTGAACTAATCTGAAACCATGGAAACTAACCAGTGGCAGGAAAATCAGAACAAAAGAAACTGGGTCAAACAAAGGAACACAGAAAGAAACAAAACAGAACATACATGTGACAGTTAAAGGATACTTAATGTGAAAATGTCATTTCTGCTGCCAACTCGTTTCGAAGGTTTACATAAAATTAAACAAGACAGTTTAAAACCTTAAAATGACTAACAATTCCCATGCCTTACAGCTACTCTGTTCCTCACACAAAACTGTAGTCCTGCTTTTCTTTATACTCTACATATTTTTGAGAAATGGCTATGGTTAGGTTTAGAGATAGGACTGTGATTAGCAATTCAAAATATATTTTAAATGCTATAGTGTTAGTAAAATGATGCACATTTCTATTTTGATGCATGATTTCTATTTTGTTTTTGTTTATCATGATTTCTATATATTTTTATATTTTTATATCTGCTATAAAATGGTTTGCGTTAGGGTTAAGGGATCTAAAAATCTAAATCATTTATAGATGAAATGATAAAAGTGCGTTGATATAAATATATTTATGATTCAAATGATTTGCAAGTATTTTATGTGTCTTTAGTTTTAAATCTGTAATAATGTTTGTTTTAGATGTTTCAAACTGTACGTTTCAGCATCAATCAAAACAATGTACCAAACATACTAAACTAGTAATGTTGCATACTAGTACCTACATATAAACAATGAGAGCAGGCTGGAAATACTTTGTTCAGACTGTGTTTGACTCGCATTTGGGTGACTTCTGTTGGTCTGACATGGGTTTTTATGTTGTTTCATGAAAATTGCATTTCTTAATATTTGCTACTCAAAAGGTTTCATAAACTGGAAAACACAGAGTTGCTTTTTTTCAGAGTGTATTTAATTGCATGTATAATGTGTTTTATGATGTAGGTTTTTGCTACTATAATAATTTCACAAGCCTCTATGCCACAAAATATATTCAAGATTTTTTTTTCCCGAACGATTTAATATATTTTATTATTATATATTATTGTCTCGTGTATGTTCCTGTTGAGTTCCTGTTTGTCCTTATTTGGTTCTTCCTGTGTCCTGTCCTCATTGGTTATCATTTGTGTCCAGCTGTGTTTCATTAATTAGTTCATTTGCTCCCAGGTGTGTCCCATTGGTGTCTGTGCTTTTAAACTCTGTGTTGAACGTCATTCTTTCTGCTAAATGTCATCCCTGAAGTTCCCGTGTTTTTGTATTCCTTTGTTTATTTTGAATAAAATTCTAGTTAACATTTTCTCCAGTGTCTCCTTCGTTCCTTCCACCCCGAGAGACCGTGACAATTATTATGTGTGTGATCTTAATTTGTTTTTGGTTCTTGTTGCACTGTGGGAACAAGCAACATTTCATTACATCGCATCACATGTAATATATACAAATGACAAATAAAGAACCTTGAACCTTAATGCTGGAGTGAAAGTTTAAAAAAAAATAATAATAATCATAATATTAATTATGGAATCCATAAGGAGTTATTTTTGTATAGCATCTAATGTGTGTCATCGGCCCGGAATTCACTTCTAAATCATCACTGCAGTGTGTGTGTGTTTCTAGTTGGGTTTCTCCAGGAATGTCGATCTTCAGGTCTTTGTGATTTTAACAGCTGTTTGAGAGCTGAATCACCCAACAAATAAAATTTAAACACATCCACACCCTGCATTTTTGCAAAGTCTCCAGGATTTTTAGCCTTAAAGTTGTACCAGAATCATCTTCACCTTCCTGAAGAGGAAAGCTGATATCATGACCTGTGCCGTAACACAGAAATCCCCCCATCTCTCTCTCTCTCTCACACACACACACACACACACACACACTCACGTTTTGTTGATGTAATTGAGGAGAAACCAGACTGTATAGCCCAAGAGTGAAATCTTATTTCACTCCAGAATAACTGAAAGTTTATTGCACAAAGTAAAAAGTCATGTAAGTACAATACCTGATTATTTTATGCAGAACTCAAACTGAATGAGTTACAGCAGGTTTCCCAGCATGCTCTGCTTCTGATTGTGTAAGGAGAGTAAAAGTTCAAACGCACTCTTATGAAATGTTTTTGTTCTCTTGGGATTTAAAGGGTTTTCTCTTATGTTTCTCTCCTATTATGTTATTTATGCTGCATGATGTTGCTTTATTTGAAGTGCAAACGATGCTCACATGTGTGCTAATGCTAGATATTAGTTAACTGTATAATATTTAGCTTAGTTTGATCTTTTCCTAATTTAGTTCAGAGTTTATAGTTACTTTGTTACATGTTCGATGTTTATATTCAGTATATATATATATATATATATATATGAACTGAAATGGTTTAAGGCAATTGTTTTTTTGATTTTACTTTTTATTCCAAATGGTTTTAAAATACAATACAAATATTTGTTTCAGGTGATGTATGAATTATCCATTAGGTCCGTAAATACTAAATATTGAATGCCAAGTTTCCTTTATGATGTCTGTTCCTGTTGCAGAAAAATCTTCTTTGTGCATTAATTTCAAAAAGCTAATTTTCAAATTGTTCATTTGTCAAAGGTTTAATATTGTAAGAAGACACAAATACTGATGAGGAGAAGGATGTGGCAGGGTTTAGTTTGACTGAACAGTCACTGTATTGTGTTGTTCTGATGTTTTTATAAGCGACTGAATCTTGTTTCTTATTCTCATGCTATGGGCTGGACAAACGCTTCTGTTATGAAATCCAGAGAAACAGGAACACAACAATCAGGCCGTTATATGATCTGTCAATGCACCTGCCCGCTTTAGCCAGTGAATTTTGATAATTCCTTGTTGTCAGTCAAGCTCAACACTAAAAATGTGCCCGAGGGTGAAGCTGAAAGCAGGAGCTGGTTCGTCCTGCTGAGGATTTCGCCCAGAGCCTAAATGTCTCTGAGTTTGAGTGTCATGCGTGTTTTAACAGAGTAGGATGATTTACTGCAGGAGTTTCTACTGATCATCTGATCAGTTGAATAATTGTTTACTGGAAATTTTTCTGTTTCAGTATGTTGTTACCAGTAACAAAGTCGGCCCAAGTCCAGATCAGTCTATTTCGTCATGCATCGGGGTTTAGAGTTTTTGTCACTTGTTTTAATCATGAATTTCACAAAACATCATGAATCTCTTTTCCCTCACTCATTTGTATACATTGTGCAAATGTGGCAGTAAAGATAAATGGCATATAGTTTCGTTACAGTGCTCGGATGTCTCATTACTGTAACTTTATTTATAAGTCAATCATATGTCACAGCATCTTAAGTGATGTGCTCAAGTACCTGCTGTAAAGTGGCAAAAGAAGCCACACTAAAAGTAATTGCCATCATCACTTCTTTTGTTTGATGGTATAAAATAATGTCATGGTGTCTGAACTGTGGTGTTCTGTTCTCTGGAGGAACCAGAACGGGTCATGAGTACAGTGAACCAGCTGCTTCTCATTCACACACACACACACACACACACACAAACACACACACACCACACACAAAAACACACACACACACAAGCACACACACCCACACACACACACACAAAAAAGCATCTCTTTTAGTTCAAAATCACAATCTTTCTGTTCAAACAAAAGGGTGCGGTATAATTTTGTTCAGTGTATATATATCCCTGTTTCTCTGTTATTATAAGCATTAAAATCGTTTAATTATGCATCATTGTAAATGTAAAATATTCCTGTGAAAGTTGCTCCATTAAACTTTAGAATGTCAGAAAACACTTAAAAAAAACAAAAAAGGAATTGGAAAAAAAGAAAAACTGCAGCTGTGGTTGGCAGATAAATCTGTAAAAATACAGTAAAAATGTAACCACTGGGACTGTCATTGGATTAAATTTTATCTAATTAATGATATGATGGGGTGATTAATTAATTTAATGCAAATCGCCAAAGTGTCGTGAAATACCCCAAAAAACTAATTAAAGCATTATCGTGTTAAATGAAAAAAGATTGAACCAAAAATAGCTTAGAAACAAAGAAGAATATGTATTTTGTTTGATTCAACATTAAAATGTATTACACATAAACATTTAAGTTACAACGGCCTAACATAAACTATGGAAAATAAAAGAAGATAATTTGAGAAACATATCAGTATTTTTTGTTCATACAATGAAAGTCATTGGTAACCAAATCAGCTTGGTTACCAACATTCTTCATTATCTTCTTTTATGTTCCGTAAAAGAAAGTAATTGATACATATTTGAAACGACATGAAGGTGAATGAATAGCAGAATTTTTCTTTTTGAGTGAACTGTCCCTTTATTTTATTTATTTATTTATAGATTATAAATATACTTTAAAATAAGAAACTAAAACTGCCATTAGAGTGTTGAGAATGAAGTAAAATGGCTCTGTTTATGAATGGGCCACTGAATCATTGACTCACTGGATTCGTTTAAAAACGCAGTTCATTCAAAAATGAATCACTGCTGTATGTTGCTCAGAGATGAACAGCAGTTCTGCTGTGGCTTAATAGGTAATATTTTCGTTGGCAAACTTGAGTAAAAACAGACAAAATTGGAGCCTATCTAAAAATAACACAATATTATTTTTTTATTTACTGAACTGTATAAAATCACGTTTGCACTTGTGTTATTCGGGACAAAAACAACACTTGTGTGAAATTGTTGCTTTCACTGTCTGCTCATCGCCTGACACTCTAGCCTGTTTAGCACCTATGCCAGTGTATTATTGGAGGAAAGTCACCACACCCCACAGATGGCTGCCCACTTTGTGTCTACCACCAAATATATCTTAACTTTTAAGCGGAATAGAAGTCAACGGTTTATTTTACAGAGGTGCCTTTACCATCACTGCACAGTTGAGTTGGTGCCATGCGACGCCTTTTGTTTGGTCCAACACAGAATGATAATGACGACAGGTAGTGGCATTAATGCATTAGTGCATTAATGCCGTAAAATATTTAATCACATTATTTTTATGTCACTAATTAAAGTTAAAGAAGAAATGTAGCTAAATAAATAAGGCTTGGTGGATGAGAGAGCTCACGCCACTGCAAGAAGAAAACATATAAAAGAGGAAAAAAAAAAAAACACAAGCAAAATTAAGAAAAATCTCATAGTTTGTACAATAAATGCTGCAAATACTCACAACACAACAAAATAGAGAAACACGCTGCAAATACTCACAACAAAACCAAATACAGAAACGCACTGCAAATATGCGCAGCACAACCAAATACAAACGCACTGAAATAATCACAACACGACCCAAATAATTTAAACGCACTGCAAATACTCACAACACGACCAAATACAAAAATGCACTGCAAATACTCACAACACGACCAAATACTGAAACGCACTGAAAATACTGACAACATGACCAAATACTGAAACATACTGCAAATACTGACAACACGACCAAATACTGAAACGCACTGCAAATACTCACAACACGACCAAATACTGAAACGTACTGCAAATACTGACAACATGACCAAATACTGAAACGCACTGAAAATACTCACAACACGACCAAATACTGAATCATACTGCAAATACTGACAACACGAACAAATACTGAAACGTACTGCAAATACTGACAACATGACCAAATACTGAAACGCACTGAAAATACTCACAACACGACCAAATACTGAATCATACTGCAAATACTGACAACACGAACAAATACTGAAACACACTGCAAATACTCACAACACGATCAGATACTGAAACGCACTGCAAATACTCACAACACGACCAAATAAACAAACGCGCCGCAAATACTCACAACACAAACAAACAAAGAAACGCACTGCAAATAATCACAAACACGACAAATACGAAAATAATGCCAAATCCATGCCAACACGACCAAATAGAACGTACTGCACAATACTCACAACACGATCAGATACTGGAAGCACTGCAAATATGCCACACGGAACCAATACGAAACGTACGGCAAATACTCACAACACGACCAAAACAAAAAACGCACTGCCAACCACAACACGACACATAATCCTGAAAACCTACTGCAAATCATGACAACACGGACCAACCAAATACTGAATCATACTGCAAATACTGACAACACGAACAAATACTGAAACGTACTGCAAATACTCACAAGAAATACTCACAACACGACCAAATACTGAATCATACTGCAAATACTGACAACACGAACAAATACTGAAACGTACTGCAAATACTCACAACACGATCAGATACTGAAACGCACTGCAAATACTGACAACACGACCAAATACTGAAACACACTGCAAATACTCACAACAAACAAATAAATACAGAAATGCGGTGCAAATACTCACAACACCCAAATACAGAAACACACTGCAAATACACACAACACAAACAAATAAAGAAACGCACTGCAAATACTCACAACACGACCAAATACTGAAACACACTGCAAATACTCACAAGAAATACTCACAACACGAACAAATACTGAAACGTACTGCAAATACTGACAACATGACCAAATACTGAAACGCACTGAAAATACTGACAACATGACCAAATACTGAAACATACTGCAAATACTGACAACACGACCAAATACTGAAACGTACTGCAAATACTCACAACACGATCAGATACTGAAACGCACTGCAAATACTGACAACACGACCAAATACTGAAACGTACTGCAAATACTCACAACACGAACCAAATCCAAAAAACGCACTGCAAATACTCACAACACGACCAAATACTTAAACATACTGCAAATACTGACAACACGACCAAATACTGAAACATACTGCAAATACTCACAACAACCAAATACAGAAACACACTGCAAAAACTCACAACACAAACAAATAAAGAAAAACGCTGCAAATACTCACAACACAACCAAATACTGCAAACGTACTGCAAATACTCACAACACGATCAGATACTGAAACGCACTGCAAATACTGACAACACGACCAAATACTGAAACGTACTGCAAATACTCACAAGAAATACTCACAACACGACCAAATACTGAAACGCACTGCAAATACTCACAACACGACCAAATACTGAAACATACTGCAAATACTCACAACACGACCAAATACTGAAACACACTGCAAATACTGACAACACGAACAAATACTGAAACACACTGCAAATACTCACAAGAAATACTCACAACACGACCAAATACTGAAACATACTGCAAATACTCACAACAACCAAATACAGAAACACACTGCAAACACTCACTTAAGAAATACTCACAACACGACCAAATACTGAAACGCACTGCAAATACTCACAACACGACCAAATACTGAAACGCACTGCAAATACTCACAACACAAACAAAAAAAGAAACGCGCTGCAAATACTCACAACACAACCCAAATACTGAATCATACTGCAAATACTGACAACACGAACAAATACTGAAACACACTGCAAATACTCACAAGAAATACTCACAACACGAACAAATACTGAAACGCACTGCAAATACTCACAACACGACCAAATACTGAAATGCACTGCAAATACTCACAACAAAACAAAATACAGAAATGCACTGCAAATACAACACAACCAAATACAGAAACACGCTGCAAATACTCACAACACAACCCAATAAAGAAACGCACTGCAAATACTCACAACACAAACAAATACAGAAACGTAATGCAAATACTAACAAGAAATACTCACAACACGAACAAATACTGAAACGTACTGCAAATACTCACAACACAACCAAATACAGAAACGCACTGCAAATACTCACAACACGACCAAATACTGAAACGCACTGCAAATACTCACAACACGACCAAATACAGAAACACACTGCAAAAACTCACAACACAAACAAATAAAGAAAAACGCTGCAAATACTCACAACACAACCAAAAACAGAAACGCACTGCAAATAGCACAGACCATAACGGAAATGTTTCAAGGGGACTCAAACAAGTTATGAAAGTTAGGCAGCTTACATAACATTTCACAGTTACTCATGTACTTTGTCAGCTTATTTAAGCTAATATCATAGAAAAAGCTAAGGAATCATATAATCAGGATGTTAAATTTGATTTAAAAAACTTACCTTTCAGGTCATTGACAATACAACTGATGGGTAGACATTAAACAATGAGCATGTCCCAGCCGGATTCCTCACTTGTAGTGTCCATTTGAAACATTTCTATTGTGGTGGGTGAGTATTTGCAGCGCATTTCTGTATTTGGTTGTTTTGTGAGTGTTTGCAGTGTGTTTCTGTATTTCGTTGTGCTGTGGTTGTGTTGTCAAACTGACAATGTTTTCTTAATTTTTCTGGTGTTTTTTCTATTTGCATGTGTGTGTTTTTTTAGCTCTCTCAGCCACCGTATTAACACGCTAAAACGACAGCTCTAGTAAACACATTTTGCTTAACAGAAATTACAGTAAATATATTTATATATGTGGCCTATATATATTCTGTGGTTTCTCAGAAGGACAGCGATCGATGGGGGTAAGTACTGACGAAAAAAATGAATAAAATAAAGTAAATCTTATGTCTCTGTTGTGCTTATTTGACAAAAACAAGAGATTAAGCACTAGTTTGCGTTCGTTGCTCTGCTCACACTGAAATCCATGCACATGTGTTACATGCTGGAGCGCCGCAAAGCAAGTGTTGCAAACACAGTTTCTTAAAGGTCCCACAACCAATTTATGCTCAACGTTAAGTTTTGTTAATTTTCTTCACTTGGCTACATTCTCCCCTGCTAAATGTCATTACCCTCAATGATCTAATACATATTTTTTACTTCTTTAACTGCCTCCCTAAAGAACACACTCCCCAAGCTTATCAACACTTGTGAAAAGACTTCTGGACTGAGTGAGACTGCATTACATGCGGACCTCGGTTCATTGAAAGGGTTTGAGTGCACACCTACATTGGCCCTTTTTGTTCTTCTAGGGGTTGGTACAGGCTTCTTCAGCATGGGTTCTTCCACTCTGAGAGCAGCACTGGTGTCAGGCAATTGCTTGGGTTCAGAATCCTGCGGTTCAGTATCCTCTAGAATCAATTCGGACTTCACGTCACCGAAGAGCTTCCAATCTGCTGTGTCTCTTGCAGACTAGGGTGAGTGACTTCTTCTAGTACAATAAAATCAGGATCAAACTGAACTTCAACTTGCTCAGACTCTGCTTCTCTTTCTTGTTGTGTTTTAGGAGGATGGTTCTCAATGGATTCTGGCTCAGGAGCAGAAGTAACACAGGGTCGCAAGTCAGTTCGCAGTCAGTTTCATCATCTCTTTATAGGACCACCCTCAAGGGGCTTAACGGTATATGTAGTACCTTGCACATCGAGAACCTTGTATACAGTAGGACCCCATGAATCCTGTATCTTGTTCCTACCCAAAGGTCGGTGATACAGATACACTTGTTGACCAACATTAATGATTGGACAATAGACCTTGTCATTCAAAGGGGCCAACCTCCCAGCAGCCTTGTGCTTGGCATATTTTCTTGCCTGTTGGTCAGCCTCTCTCAATCTCTCCTGATGAATCACTAACCAGTCTTGCTTTCTGTCTACAGGTTGCTCGTGACCCAGCAGGGCATCAACTGGAAGGTGTGGATGGACTCCAAACAATAAGTAGTATAGTGAGTATCCAGTGGTCGCATGTGGCGTGACATTGTAGGCATAAACCAACTTCACTAGGTGTTCTGGCCACTGCCTCTTCTTTTCAAGGGGAAGTGTGCGCAGCAGATCATGGAGCATTCGATTAAAGCGCTCACACTGAGCGTTACCCTGAGGCCGGTAGGGTGTAGTGCAGGTTTTCTTCACACCATACATTTTGCACAGCTCAGCAACAACTTCGCTCTCAAAATTTCTTCCCTGTTCAGAATGCAATCTTTCAGGTATGCCGTATTTCATGAACCATTCCCCTAACAAGATTTTGGCGGTAGTGTCAGCTCTCTGATCCCTGGTTGGAAATGCCTGTGTGAATTTGGTAAAAATATCTGTCAAGATTAATACATTTTCACGGCCATCAGATGATGGCTCAAGCACGGTAAAATCAACTGCCACTACAAGTGGTCTTGACGCAAGAAATGGCTTCATAGGGGCATGTATCCTTGGCTGTGGCATCTTTGTTAAGATGCACCTCTGACACTTTTTGATCCATTGGTCTACATCATTATACATAATGACCCAGAAACAACATTTCCTCAACAGGCCAACTGTGTGCTCAAACCCCCGATGTCCCATATTTATATGCACACTTTCAAGGACAGGCACTTTTAGACATGCGGGTAATAGCAGCTGTTGACACTCACCATGATGCTGATCGTTCACAACACGATAAAGCAAACCATCCTGTTCACGGATACTTTTCCACTGCTTTATCTGCTTTATCTTCCACAATGGGAAGGCTTTTTCCTCCTTTCCCAGAGGGATCTGAAAGGTAGGATCGTTCTTCTGGAAATCTGCCAGTTCTGCAGTCACCTGATTGTCGTTGTCTGCCTCTCCACCACATTCCAAGGCACGAATCTATCGGACTCTGTAACACCTTTCGCTAGCAATTACTAAGACAGGCTCCAGGACTGTCCCTTTACTGATTATGTTACAGATGGCAACACAGTCATCATACTCGTCCGGAATGGTAGGCTCCCCTGCTAGAGGCTGCCTAGAGAGGGCATCAGCAGCTGTATTATGTCGGCCTGGGCGGTATTTAACATCAAAGTCAAACTCAGATAATTGAGCAACCCACCTTTGCTCAACTGCACCATGTTTGGCTGTTTTAAGATGGCACAGAGGGTTGTTATCTATGATAAACACGAACTTAGAACCTAGCAGATAACCACAAAACTTTTCTGAGACTGCCCATTTAAGGGCCAGCAGCTCAAATTTCATGCTGCTATAGTAACGGTCATTCCTTTCTGCTTTTCAAAGCCTTCTACTTGCAAATGCAATGACCCTCTTACAACCACCCTGCTGCTGATGCAATATGGCCCCTAAGCCTTCATGGCTCTTTCAGTAGCTCAAATGTTGATTGGTACTCAGATGACCACAAAGCACAGAAATCCTTTTTCCCTTGGCTGAACTGGGTAATACACAAATTCACTAAATCATGAAGGGGCCCAGCAATTCTAGAAAAACCCTCTATGAACTTTCTATAATAACTACAGAACCCTAAGAATGAGCGCAGTTCCTTTACTGTTTTGGGGACTGTCCATTCCCTTACCTCCTTAATTTTCCCTGGATCCGTAGCAATTCCTTGAGCTGAGACTTGATGACCTAAGAAGATTACTTCTTGCTGCAGGAAATGGCACTTCTCAGGCTTGACTTTGAGACCTGTTTCCTTTTGCCTCTTAAAGACTATTTCCAACCTCTGCAAGTGCTCTGGGAAAGTGGGTACATACACCAGTATGTCATCCAGATACACTAGCATGATTTGGAAAATTAGATCACCCATTGTAGTCTGCATAAGACTTTGAAATGTTGATGGCCCATTACAAACCCCAAAAGGCATACGGCAGTACTCAAAAATCCCAAATGGAGTTGTAAAGGCCGTCTTATGTCTGTCACGCTCGTGAACGGCAACCTGATGATATCCACTCGCCAGGTCAATTGAAGAGAAGAATGTTGCTCCCTGAAGCGCGTCAAAACTCTCATCGATTCTAGGTAAAGGGAATGCATCTCGTTGTGGCTTGGAATTGAGCGGTCTATAGTCAACGCATAGCCTGAGGCTGCCATCCGTTTTCCTCACTAGTACAATGAGTGAAGCAAAAGCACTGTTACTTTCTTGGATCACTCCTTTCTTGAGAAGCTTACTGATATGTTCTTTAACTTCCTTGTACTGAGTGGGTGGAATACGCCTGTAAGGCTGTGTCACTGGAATATCATCGGTTACATGGATCTCATGTTGCACCTTATCAGTGAAACCAAGGTCTTCATCCTCGAGAGCGAGCACATCAGAAAACTGCATTAACAAATCACTCAGCTCTGCTTGCTGCGCAAGGAGCTTGCTGAGGAACTCTTTCGAGCTGTTCTCCAATACCTGATCACGCTTGCTGAGGACCTCTTTCGAGCTGTTCTCCAATACCTGATCGCTTTTGGTGTTAACAGTGATTTCCTCAATATCAGCTGAAATACGCTGGAACCTAACCTCACATGTCTCACTTAATTTCAAACTCTCAACGTGAGTTACAGTCCCAAGCCTGGTTCGGGCCCGCAACCAGATGTCCTCTGGGGAAAGATTCACCACCTGCACAGGAAACAACGGTTTCCCTGCTGCCACCAGACAGGGAACAACAATCAATCCACCTGGTAACGGTGCATTCAGGGGCTCTAGTAGGTAGTCAAATGAGCCATCACGTGACATATGTTTTGTGCACCAGCACCAGCACCGTTGCAACTGAAGAAGCAGGTACAACAACTGTACCATGTCTTTTCCAGCTAAACAAATGGCTGACTTCTTCTCTTGGCTACTGGCATGGTGCAGTTGTTGAAAATTAGACTGCAATTTCCCACCAAGGGTGGTGTCAAACTCTGCGTGTACCAGTTGTCCCATCCAATCCAAAGTGCACACACACAGCAGTGAACACAGACACACTGTGAATACACACCCGGAGCAGTGGGCAGCCATTTTTGCTGCGGTGCCCGGGAAGCAGTTGGGGGTTCCGTGCCTTGCTCAAGGGCACCTCAGTCGTGGTGTTGAAGGTGGGAGAGAGCGCTGTACATTCACTCCCCCCACCTACAATACCTGCCGGTACGAGACTCGAACCCCACAACCTTTGGGTTACGAGTCCCGACTCTCTAACCATTAGGCCACGACTTCCTACTTGTCTGTATCTGCTGATAATATTCATGCCAATTAGTGCTGGTACAAGAGGGGAGTTCAGTGTGTCTCTGACTATGAGGAAACCCGCATTCAGGAAGGACAATACCCATGGTTTCAACTTTCTACTGAAGGTAACCGAGATAAGAGATATCTTTATCCTCACCAAACAGGTGTTCCCTGAAGAAACTCTCAGAAATAGTGCTGACTTGGCTTCCTGTATCCAGCAGACAAGCGGCACCCACCCCATTTATTTTGAGATTAGCAATGGGACATTTTCCCAGAGCACGCTCAAGTAGTCTATCAAGACTAGTATCTACACTGGTTGAGCCAATGGACTGACCTCACATTGCCTGGCTCACAGCAACCGAGGGTGGGTGTTTCCCTGGGGTCCAGAGCTAGTAGCTTGCTCTGTGGCAGCCTGTTTGTTTCTCCTCACGCACCTCTTAGCAATGTGTCCTACACCATTGCACTGGAAACAAATTGGCTGCCCATCATCTGTAAACCATGGGTGCACCTTGGGTTTGCTTTGGGTTACAGGCTCTGACTTGATACACTGTGTCGTGAGTTTCTCCACAGCTTGGGTTAGCTCTCCTATAGCCCTTCCTTGTTCTGCTACAATCTTCAAAACTTCTTCAAGACTAACTATTTTTGTTTCAGGTGCAAGAGCAGCACATTGGGCTTCGGCTGTCTCAGACACAACACTTCGTTTGATGACTACTTTTGGGACACAAGGCTTGGGATCTTCTAAGGACCACATGAGGGCTTCATCTCACACTTCAATAAGTGTTGACTCTGGCTTGTCTCTAACCAGCTTCCGAAGGTCTCTGCTAAGGCTAGCATCTCTAATGCCCTCAATGAATTGGTCTCGAATTGCCATGCTTGCATTTGCCATTGCATTTGCTGATTGTTTCTGAATGGAGTTCAGAATCTGGGGCAGTGCATGGGAGTAGGCATGCATATCCTCCCCTTCTATTTGTTTACAGCTATAGAAGGTTTGCAATAGCTGAGATACACTGAGCTTTTCTCGGAAAGCTGCTCTCAGATATTCAAAAATGTCACATGGGTGTTTTGGATCATTCCCCATTCGCAATCTGACCTCCTCTAAAGCTGCCCCCTTTAGAAGTGAGAGGACAAAGTCTAACTGGTCCTCCGTAGTCTGACTTCTAGCATGTATCACCCTCTCTACCTCTTCAATATACACGTGAACATATCTCCCATCTTTGTTAAAATCACCACTGAATGGTTGAATGTGATGTTCTCTCGGTACATAAATATAAGACCTGGTTGGCTCTCTGCTCAAGTTAGCAAGTCTGTTCGCTGGACAACTGCTACCCAGGAAGTTAGCCTTCACTCCGTGTTCCACAAGCACCTATCTCCACCTCTACCATATTTCAAAACGAATAAAAAATTGACCTATAGACTCCCAACAGTCAGATACCCCACTCCTGGTACCAAAATGTGGCCTATGGGTTGTAAGGAAGCAGCACAGGATATAAAAAATATATATTTTAGGGTTTTTTATTCTGACGGCTGTCTCTCAGGACAGCGATCGATGGGAGTAAGTACTGATGAAAAAAATGAATAAAATTAATTAAATCTAATGTCTCTGTTGTGCTTATTTGACAAAAACAAGAGATTAAGCACTGATTTCAAAAAGTTCAGGGTTCAGATATAGGAAATTTCAGTCTTTCTGAATTGCACTAGAATGAAATTAAATGGAGTAAAATAAAATAAAATGAAATACAGTAGAGCCTAATATTTAAATAAAATGAAAACATTACATTAGCCTACCATTAAACTCCACAGTTTTCATGAAAATACATGTAATACACTCTAATAATTTTATCAAGGTATTAACTGTTGTTAACATGCATTCAAACATTCCAATGTAAACATTTATGGAAATCAAATGTAATTCTAAATAATTATTTCTCCATACCCCATCACCACTCTCCAAGTGAAATTCGGTTTCAGTGCAATTCACAAATGTACAGTTACCATAACACAAACTGCAATCATTAATTGACTGACTTACCTTGAATAACAGAAGCATGTGTAGATAATTGTAAGTAGATTGTTCCTGTCTCATTCCTGCTCTGAACAGAGGCTCTGAAATTTTTTTCATATCTGTATTTCTATAAAGGACTGTGGGGGTGTTTTACTTCAGAACTTTAACACATGGAACCGGTTCTCCAGGATTCATTAAATGTAAGTCAAATCAGTATGATCTGCATTGTGATTTTTTTATAGTACATATTGTCTTAAACCAGCTTTAAAGAATATCATCCTTAACATTCCTTTAAAGTGGAAAAAAAGAAGTGCCAGTACTCCTCCCCATCCCAAAATAATTTTCACTAGTAAAAATGTACTTTTTAATTTTCATGATTCAAAATAAAAGTGTTTTGAACTGACTCTTTGAATGCATTCACTTCCTGGATCCTTGGACTGAAATGTTTCCAGGGGTTTACCAGTTTAAAATGACCTGATCACAAACTGATCTCAAAAACCTGCGAAGGTACGCTGAAGACTAGGGGCTGTCTTTTGGTGTTAAAAAACTACTGTCAGGATTAACTAAAGACACGCAGTGAAGAATTAGCGCTGAAAAGGCATGGACAGTTATTTTTGCACCTGACCTTATTGCATATGTAGGAGTTTCCCTTGCAGATGCAAAATTTATGGGAGGAGAGTATTTAAATGAATCACGCAATGTGAAGCTTTGCACTTGTCAGTTCATGGGTCCTCGGTTTTTTTGGGCTATTCTGCGCCATTAATTTTAAATGCCTTAAAAAAGCATGTCTTAAAGCAGATGCTAGTTTCTTGTTAGATTGCATTGGTCATTATGGAAATTATCTGTCTGTGTTCTTTAATTTGTGCACTGTCAGTAAATCACCCTCAGAAATGTCCACTCTCATCGACGCTTTTTTGGAATTTGTCCTAGAAGTGCAAGTGCCGTACCGGCCCACTTCGGGAACATGCAAGAAGTGCCGGTAACGAAGAAGAGACGTTAACGAAAAGTATGACGAAAAATGTTCATTGACAAGCTTTTCCCCATGACTAAGACGAGACAATGACAAGACGACAATAAGGTCAATAAACGATAACTGTGACTATATCAATATGCAATATCATTGACGATAAAAGACGAGACTAAAATGTATTTTAAAAAATAAAAACTATACCAAAATCTCTTTTTATTTTCGTCAAAAAAAGGAGACAAAATGTTATTGCGGACTGCTCTACACGCCTCTACTATGCGAGCTTTCATGTGTGCGGTTGCCAGATATCAAGAGTTCAAATCCGCAAATCAGAGCTTCTCTGTTAAAAAGGATACATTTTCCGCCCAGTGTTTTGCTTATATTTTGCAATCTGGCAACCATACGTATGCACTCATTCTTCATTATGGAAGCACCGATGATGATCTGAAAACACTGACAAACAAGTAAGCTGGATTTTAGTGATCTCCATGTGAGATGTTCAGCTTAAATGAAAGTGTCATTCAGTAAGTCTGTGTTCTGCCATGAGATCTCGACTGTTTTGTTTGTGATTGTGGTTGCTGAATAAATGCACTTACAGGTGCATCTCAATAAATTAGAATGTCGTGGAAAAGTTCATTTATTTCAGTAATTCAACTCAAATTGTGAAACTCCTGTATTAAATAAATTCAATGCACACAGAATGAAGTAGTGACGTCTTTGGTTCTTTTAATTGTGATGATTTGGCTCACATTTAACAAAAAACCCACCAATTCAATATCTCAACAAATTAGAATGGTGACATGCCAATCAGCTAATCAACTCAAAACACCTGCAAAAGTTCCTGAGCCTTCAAAATGGTCTCTCGGTTTTTTTCACTAGGCTACACAATCATGGGGAAGACTGCTGATCTGACAGTTGTCCAGAAGACAATCATTGACACCCTTCACAAGGAGGGTAAGCCACAAACATTTATTGCCAAAGAAGCTGGCTGTTCACAGAGTGCTGTATCCAAGCATGTTAACAGAGAGTTGAGTGGAAGGAAAAAGTGTGGAAGAAAAAGATGCACAACCATCAGAGAGAACCACAGCCTTATGAGGATTGCAAGCAAAATCGATTCAAGAATTTGAGTGAACTCACAAGGAATGGACTGAGGCTGGGGACAAGACATCAAGAGCCACCACACACAGACATGTCAAGGAATTTGGATACAGTTGTCGTATTCCTCTTATTAAATCACTCTTGAACCACAGACAACGTCAGAGGCGTTTTATCTGGGCTAAGGAGAAGAAGAACTGGACTGTTGCCCAGTGGTCCAAAGTCCTCTTTTCAGATGAGAGCAAGTTTTGTATTTCATTTGGAAACCAAGGTCCTAGAGTCTGGAGGAAGGGTGGAGAAGGTCATAGCCCAAGTTGCTTGAAGTTCAGTGTTAAGTTTCCACAGTTTGTGATGATTTGCGGTGCAATGTATCGGCTGGCTGTGGTCCCACTGTGTTTTTTTTTTTTTTTTTTTTCTGAAAACCAACGTCACTGCACCCATTTAACAAGAAATTTTGGAGCACTTCATTCTTCCTTCTCCTGACCAGCTTTTTGAAGATGCTGATATCATTTCCCAGCAGGATTTGGCACCTGCCCACACTGCCAAAAGCACCAAAAGTTGGTTAAATGAGCATGGTGTTACTGTGCTTGACTGGCCAGCAAACTCACCAGACCTGAACCCCACAGAGAATATATGGGGTATTGTCAAGAGGAAAATGAGAAACAAGAGAATATGCAGATGAGCTGAAGGCCACTGTTAAAGAAACCTGGGCTCCCATACCACCTCAGCAGTGCCACAAACTGATCTCCTCCATGCCACGCCGAATTGAGGCAGTAATTAAAGCAAAAGGAGGCCCTACCAAGTATTGAGAAACAACAACAACACTGTAAATGAACATTCCAGAAGGCCAACAATTCACTAAAAATGTTTTTTTATGGGTCTTATGAAGTATTATAATTTGTTTAGATAGTGAATTGGTGTTTTTTTGTTAAATGTGAGCAAAAATCACCACAATTAAAAGACCAAAGACTTAAACTACTTCAGTCTATGTGCATTGAATTTATTTAATACACGAGTTTAACAAATTGAGTTGAATTACTGAAATAAATAAAACTTTTCCACGACATTCTAATTTATTGAGATGCTCCTGTACTTCAACCGCTGTGTTTAATAGGACACATTATTGCCAATTGTTGCAATTTGGAATTACTATTAGGAATTTTACTGTTAAAATGTTTTTTTGTTTTTGCCAGTTTTCATAATGTAGACAGAGAGAGTGCATATCTAAGTCTTTAATATTAATTTATATAATAAATAGCTTGTAATAAATCAGTACACTAGATGAGGTCAAATAAACCATGTGTATGAGTCCACATTATGTTGATTTGTGCTTATTGGTGAAAGTGTAATACCTGAAGAATAAATTTCTCAAATGAAAACAATCTTTTCTATTATAATTTTGAGCAAAACATTTTTTTATCAGTTTAATTATTAACTATTATACAGCCTGACGAAAATGTGACGAAAAGTTTCATTGACTAAAACTTGACTAAAATGTTCAGACGTTTACTCGAATAAAATTTGACTAAACAAAAACAGGACAAGGTTACATGATAATAACTAAAAAGTACATTTGACACCAGGACTAAGACTAAGACTAATTTAAAAGACTAAAGCCTGTGTTATACGTTCCGCATGAGCAATCCGGACGTGGACTACTTGTATTTATACTTCCGAAAGCATACACCGATGGTTCGCTCCGCGGACGTGTTCCATACATGCATTGTAGATCGGCTTGAACAATAAACAAACACGTGAACAAAGAATTGCCCAGAGTTATTGCACATCTGGCTGTCTTTATATTGTTTTATCGACGGATTGTACAGGTTCGAGTAGCAACGGGCTTCTTCACACAGCCTGCGCATGCGCAGTAGCCTACTGTCACAAAAAGGAAGGAGCCTCCGCGCACACTCTCCGATGACGATTTTTACGTCACGCATACCATAGCGGACCCCAGCGGACTCTCGGACTCGGAAAGTATAACACAGGCTTAAGACTATATTAAAAATGGCTGACAAAATTAACACTAAATGGAGGTAGGCTTTGACTCATAATGCATTTAGTTTGATGTTCATGATTTTTTATTGCATGTTGCCGTTTGTAAATATTGTAGATTTATAGGTGTGTGAGGTCATTTGTGTGTGTTCAGATTAAATTGTGTCAAAAGAACAAATTAACTGAAGTTTAGATTACATGCACTATTGATCGCAAATGATCATTCAGTCAATCTGAACTAATGTGAAAAATGAAAGTATTATTTGTGTTATAACAAAAACAATAGAAATGTAAGGTCAAAATGTATCAAAGACTTCTGCTTTCCTGTCCCAAACCTATCTTCAGTAACAAAAAGGCCATTTGGCATTCCTGAAGGCACAAAAGTGCTGATATCGATCAAGGCCTGTAGCCAACATGTGCATACACCGGGGGTCTGCTAATTGTCACACATTTTGCACAATGGGTGAAGCTGTAATCTGCTGATTGCTCAGTTTGAATTATCATATTGTTTTTAGTCACATGGTAAGGAAGGGATAAAAGAGGACTGTAAGATGGTGCTCTGTCTCTTTTCTTTGCTGCTCTTTTCTTTGTTGAGCTATTCTTGGGTTTCTGCCTCTATCACTCTTTTTTTACTCTTCTATCTCTTCTCTAGGGTAATATTTTACATATTGGGACAATTAAACATGCTTTACCATCATTCATCTATTTTGTACACCAATTCAAGTGTAACCATCGACAAAATTGTAATTAAACCATTTCCATATTAATATGTGTAAATGTCTGATTCAGGGTATCTTAAAGTGCTACCTAGTGCAATACAATAGTCATCAATAGCACAGCTCTCCCACATATGTAGCCTATTCTACTGCGCTATTTCCGAGTTGGTAAAAGTGGCAGTGGGTGTGATAGATATGAAGGTATTTTTGGTGCAAAAAAACTGAGTGACCGTGACAGTGGAATTTGTAGTTGTAGAGAATAACCACACACGTGCATCAGTAAAATTGAAGTCACAGACAAAAGTTGCAAACATGTAGATATTTTTTTCTCTCCCACAAAAACAACACAACAGTTACACGTTCTTGAATACTTCACTGCAGGTGCACAAATCCTAGTCTACGAATCACAAATCAAGAAACTAGTACGCTCACAAGTTTTGTACTTATTGCTGCAGTGAATATGGTGCAAAACACATTCAAACACCTGCATCAAAAATGTGAAGTCACAGACGAATTTTGTACATCCGCAAATCAGTTTGTGAATTCTTGCAATTAGGTTTGCACGCTTGTAGAATGTTTTCTTACCTATATATTTTTTTCTTGGATGCTTTTCCTAGCACAAACACAAGTGCATAACTAAAACGGCGTGAATCTGCTGCTACGAGTCCCAAACACTGTTTTTCGCTTGCAAATGAAGTTTCACGCTCTCTCCCTTTTGCACCACATATCTGCGTAAAAAATGGTGCAAAAGTGATTTGTGCATATGTAGAGGCAACGGCGCGCACTGTTCAAAGAGCAGAGAATTTCAGCCAATCAGAAGAGCTCATTGGGCGCCTGAAACACGCCCCCTAGCTTTAGCCACAACCCCGAAAAATCGCGAGCTTCGAGCATCTTGACAGCGACAAGTATCAAAAAAGGTACGTAGGTATTTTTTCTTTCTGAAATCATTTGTTATAGCTTAAATACAGCTACGTTGGAAAACAGTGTTTCTTAGTTAAGTTAGCAAACCTTATTTCACGAAAGGTAAGCTAACGTTAGCCTACCTGAACTGTTAAGTTTGCTATTCAATCGTCTCGTATTAAATTACACTGTCTAATATATGATTTATTCCTTGTATTCTGTTATGCTTTACCTTATAGAAAACTAAAGGTAATTTACAGCAGGCAGTCTATAGTAGGTAAATATCTATAGTAGGTAAATATCTATAGTTGTAGATATTGAGCCAAATCACAAAACAAGTTTTCTCAAAGGAATGAAAACTGAGATAATTAAAGTAATTAGTAATCCTACCCAACAATGAGAGTAATAATTACTAGGCAAATTACCTACTATAGATGGCCTGCTGTAAATTACCTTTAGTTTACTATAGTAGGCTATCCCAATAAAAATTAATATTCACCAAAGAAAAAAAAACATGGTACCCTTGGTTTTAAATTACTCACCTGGGAAGAGATGCCACCTGATCTGTCATTTTTTATAAGGTGAAAGCATAACGAAATAACAAGGAATAAATAGTTTTTTTTCTTTTGTTTTAGTTATATTAGACAGTGTAATTTAATACGAGACGATTGAATAGCACACTTAACAGTGCAGGTAGGCTAACGTTAGCTTACCTTTCGTGAAATAAGATTTGCTAACCTAACTAAGAAACACTGTTTACCAACGTAGCTGTATTTAAGCTATAAACAAATGATTTCAGAAAGAAAAAAATAGCCACGTAACTTTTTTGATACTTATCGCTGTCAAGATGCTCGCAGCTCGCAATTTTTCGGGGTTGTGGCTAAAACTAAGGGGCGAGTTTCAGGCGCCCAAATGAGCTCTTCCGATTGGCTGAAATTCTCTGCTCTCTGAACAGTGCGCGCCGTTGCCTCTACAGATGCACAAATCACTTTTGCACCATTTATCACACAGATAGGCGGTGCATAAGGGAGAGAGCGTGAAACTTGTCATTTGCAAGCGAAAAACAGTGTTTGAGACTCGTAGCAGCAGATTCACGCCGTTGTAGTTATGCACTTGTGTTTGTGCTAGGAAAAGCATCCAAGAAAAAAATATATATGTAAGAAACCATTCTACAAGCGTTGGCAAATTATTGCAAGAATTCAGCAAAAGATTTGAGGATGTACCAAAATTCGTCTGGCATCTTCACATTTTGATGCAGGTGTTTGAATGTGTTTTGCACCATATTCACTGCAGCAATAGTAGCAAAATTTGTGAGCGTACGAGTTTCTTGATTTGTGATTCGTAGACTAGGATTTGTGCACCTGCAGTGAAGGATTCAAGAACGTGTAACTGTTGTGTTGTGTTTGTGGGAGAGAGAAAAATATCTACAAGTTTGCAACTTTTGTCTGTGACTTCAGATTCACTGATACACATGTGTGGCTATTCTCTACAACTACAAATTCCGCTGTCACGCTCACTCAGTTGTTTTGCACCAAAAATACCTTCATAATAGACTAGAAATGTACAGTTTTATATCATCGTGCTGAAATAAACTTCTTTAGTCATCGAAATCTACAGCTGTCCGCATCCACACACCACCTAGGGAAACATCCTTAAAATATAAACCATGATTTGCTGGTTTCCACTACAAATACTATTACAAACATTACAAACCATCAACTATTAACCATTGAAACCATTTAAAATGTGTTTTGGGACATATTCCATTAGTATTTAGTGGTTTTAACAAGCCACTAATAAAAGGCGACAAATTACCTGTAGAGACCCACAGGGACCATCACAGTTTCCATTAGAACCAGTAAAACCATTACAAATTCTGTAATGGTTTCTATTGTTTTTTTCAGCAGGGTGGATCATGTCAAACCTCGTTTGCAGAAGAATGAAGGTGTGTTTCCAGCAGATGGCAGCAGGAAGCAGCTCGTCGTGTTTCTAGGTTCGTATCTTCTTCACAGCAGCTCTTAACAGGCGTCTGCCTCTGGCTTCTTCAAAATGTTCTTCAGAACTTGACTTTTAATCTCACCGCAAACATGACGGCTCCAGCTGAACGCTTCAGATGCTGTGTTTTCCTAATTTCTTGCTCATGTTCTTTCCCCACACTATGAGAACTTGATGCTTGAAATTGAAACTTTCTATTTAAAAAAAATTATTTCTCAAATCTGACACATATCCTTAATAACACGAAAGTGTACAGGTTGCATGAATGTACTTACAGTACATATGAACTGATTGTAGGAAATTATAGAATCATTTTCCCATCCAAAAACTTTTGTTAGGGTTGTGACTTTTTGTTTTATACATTGGTAAATCAACACCTTAAGAGTGTACTTTCAAACTCAAATGTTGGATAAATTCACAAAAAGCAAGTGAATTGAAAAACTCTAATTGTGATGAATAAAGCTGTTCGCACCGTTTTTCACTGACTGTTTAGTCTGTTCTCCTGAAGATTTTTAAAATCTAATAGTGCTGCCCTACACATTACATGCCTGCTTAAATATTATATATTATATCATTAATATTTCATTCCTGTAGGTTCATAGCAGTTTATTACCATAGTATGCCAGAGCATTAGAAGCATTATAGAAAAAAAACATCAAAACTGTCAAGAAAATATGCAGTTAATGTACATTTGTTCAACACCTTTCATTTTTAACATTTATTCAATAGTATGTGAGTAGAGAGCACTTTTGCAGGACCCACTTTATATACACTGTAACACTTATATATTGTTGCTCTTTTTTTTGGTTTGATTGCTTCTATTGTCACTTTGGATAAAACTGTCTGCTAAATGAATAAATGTAAACGTAAATGTAAACTCTTCGCACAAATGTTTTATGCTGTGGTTTATTCTTCTTCGGTGATCGTTGTCCCACTCCTTGCCTTCTCTGTCGGTCTCAAGTGTAAGGAGCTTTATTGCCTCCAGCTTCAAGTAAGCTTTACACGCTAAACACATATATAGATACATACACATCTACACACAATCAGTGTCATGTTCTCTTTCTTTGTCTGTGTTTGTGTATGAGTGTGAGAGAGAAACTCACATCTGTGGGTCTGTGGGAACCTGGAAAGCTGCTCACCTAGATATGAGGAGTTGTTTATGTGTGAGAATGTGTTTGTGTGTGTGTGTGTGTGTGTGTGTGTGCGTGCGGGTGTGTGTGTGTGTGAGTGTGCGGGTGTTTGTGGTGCGCGCGTGCGTGTTGGCGCCAGGGCTCTGTAACAATCAGCAGAGGGCGTGTGCAGGAGGACGTCCTCTACTGAAAAGCAGGTTGCTTGACTATCAAAGGCTTGTTCTCTGACACTAAACCACACGGCACCGCGAGGGGAGGCTCGTCTGAGAGAGAGAAGTGGTGTGTGTGTGTGTGTGTTTGACTGCTACACATATCTTGTCGGCCCGTGATTCCTGGATTCCATTGACAAAAGCTGCGTGAACTGTTTATTCGTAGCTGCTTGCAGCGTGTAAAATTGATCTAGAAGGAGAAGTTCCCTTCACCAACACAAACACAAAACTCCTCTGAAATTACCTATGCCCCACTTAAACCTGCAGTAACCGAACCCGTCTGAGATTCACTGAGATTTCATCCGTTTCCAGCCGTCTGCTTTTATATGTGCCTTCACTGAAATGAACACATATCATATTCTTTATCAAGTCCATTATACTGTAAGGAGCCAGACTAACACACACTCTATAGAAAACGGAGAATCCTTATGGATGGATGTTTGAGGGTGTCAGATTGAAGGAAAGACACTTTTCACAATCATTTTTTCATGCATTGGTCAATTTTGAGATTTTTGGGTTTGGCTTTTCAGGAAGGGTTTTTTCTAGTGGAAAGAAAACAAAAAAAGTTTGTAGATTTAATTTCCAATTTCTTTTCGGCGTGATATTTTCTCCACTCAGTAGCACTTATTCCTATTAGATTTCTGAAGGTTTGTTCATATATCATTCACAGTGATTTACATAACATTTTATTCCTAAAATCTTGGTGAAAATGTGTTTGTTTTCTGTCTGTTGACAGCATTTTCTGATTTATGGAGTGATAAAAAGAGAAATCCAAAATCCCCTCTGGAAAAACCTTTAACTCTAATATATATATTGTAATATTTTTCAAACTGAACTTATCCAGTGTTTGGATTTATTGCTGGAAATGTATGCAGATCAGTGTACATTTGTTTAATTTGGTTAAGTTTAGATTATTGATTAATAAACCACATTTAAAGACAGCAGATGTTGAAACCAAAGTGCTGCACAGGAAATATACAACGGAATTAAAACTAAATGAAAGACTAGACAATATACAAAACACAACCAGAAGGATGAGTGAAAATGTACACCCTCAGGAAGAAGTCAAACATAAATAAAAATAGGTATTCAAAGAGGATTTGAACATAGAAATAGAAGGAGCAGATCTAATATAGAGAGCAATACTATTGCAAAGCCTAGGAGCAGCCCCTGAGAAAGCCTGATCGCCTTTAGATTTAAAACGAGAGCAAGGAACTGAGAATAGAAATTGACTATGATCGAAGGAGTCTTGAAGCAGTATACAGGGTGAGAAGATCACAAATATACTGAGGAGCAAGTCCATGCAAAGCTTTAAAAACAGAGCAAAATGTTAAGATCAACACGGAACATAACCGGTAGCCAGTGAAGAGAGACGAGCAGAGGTGTAATGTGCTCACGTTATCTAGTGACGGTCAGTAATCTGTCTGCCGCATTTTGAACCATCTGCAAGCGATCTAAAGCTGACTTAGGCAAACCCAGATAAAGCGAATTACAGCAGTCCAGCTTTGAAGTTATGAAAGCATGAATGACGGTTTCAATGTCCTTCTTAGAAAACATCATCTTGAGTCTAGCAATAGATCTTAACTGAAAGAAACTGCTTTTCACGACATTGCTAATCTGTTTATTAAAACAGAGTGGGATCAAAAATAACACCAAGGTTTTTGACACAGTCACGTACATTAGAAGAGAGGGGACCAATGTGATTGACAGAGGTCAGAACCGAAGGGCCAAAGATGATTTCAGTTTTATCATTGTTTAACTGTAAAAAATTAATATCCATCCAGCATTTTATGTCATGCAGACAATCAAACAAACTGGACACAGAACAGCTGTTATCTTTAACAGGAAGATAAAGTTGAGTGTCATTGGCATAGAAATAAGATAAGTTGTGTCTGAATAATATGACCTAGAGGAAGCATATATAATGCAAAAAGAAGAGGACCCAAAATGGAACCCTGTGGAACAGATGAGAAGCATTCCCCTACATTAACAGAAAAAGTTCTCTCCTTGAGGTAAGAGGCAAACCACTCCAGCACAGACCCCTGAAAACCAGCTACATGATTGAGTCTTTGTAAAAGGACTTCATGGTCTACTGTGTCAAAGGATGTACTTAAATCAAGCAGGATTAAAATACAGCAAGAAACAGAGTCAAGAGTGATTAAAATGTCACTGGTAACCTTCAACATCACAGATTTAGTACGGTGTCGTTCCCTGAATCAAAATCAAAAATACCAAAAGCGCTTAAGATGAAATCTGAGAGTAGACAACTTTTTCGAAAGACTTCGAAAGATGATGCTTTTTCAATAATATGTGTCATATATATATGTCCAGGCTGGACTATAGAAATGCTAAAACAAAAACAAGAAATCTTGGCATGTCCGTCCAGCCAGTTCTCACACCCTTACAATTACTCCAGAATGCGGCTGCGAGATTAGTCTTTAACGAGCCGAAAAGAGAGCATGTCACACCTCTGTTCATCTATTTGCACTGTCTACCAGTAGCTGCTCGCATAAAATTCGAAGCATTTATGTTTGCCTACAAAGCCACCACTGGCTCTGCACCTCTTTACCTAAATTCACTACTTCAGACTTATGTGCCCTCCAGAAACTTGTGTTCTGCAAGTGACCGGCACATTATAGTGGCATCCCAAAGAGGCACAGCATCTAAGGTGTTGCTCTTTTGTGTGGTCTGATGCTTCTATTTGTCCTCATTTGTAGGTCGCTTTGGATAAAAGCGTTTGCTAATTGATTAAATGTAAATGTAAATGTAAATGTGTATATACTATATATATATGTGTGTGTGTGTGTGTGAATACTAGTTATATAAAAAAAAAGCAAATGAATTAAAATTAATATTACATAAATATGAAAGAAAAAGGATAAAATAAATATTTGTAAAAAAAATAAAATAAAATATTAATAAAAAACCAACAATTTTAAATTTGTATGCAACACCTCCTGACAACACCAAGCTGCTTCAAAAGCGGCCACCAATGGACTGGTCAAGAGCCCGCTTCCAAATCCTCTGTACTCCTCTTGCTGGATCTGTCTGCTATTGACACAGGTTACCCACCAGATCCTCCTGTCCCAAAAAAAATCCGCATGAGATGGTCATCCGGAACCGACAAACATACAAAACAGAAAGTCAAGTCTTACCTATCAGATAGGTCCTTCAGTGTGTCTTGGAGGGGTGAGGTTTCTAAGTCACAAATTCTTGCTACTGGGGTTCCTCAAGACTCAGTGCTTGGACCACTTCTCTTTTTTCCATCTACATGTCATCATTAGGTTCTGTCATTCAGAAACATGGCTTTTCCTATCACTGATATGCTGATGACATTAAACGCTATTTCTCATTTAAACCAGATGATCTGACGGTAGCTGTTTGCATTGCAGCCTGTCTGACAGACATTTCTAGCTGGATGAAAGACCATCACCTACAGAAAACCTCAACCTTGCTAAGAAAGAAAGACATTCAACATCTAAAACAAGTCGTGTGTGAAAACAGCCAACCAAGCACTTCATCACAACTTTTCTATACAGCTGGGTTCATCAATCATAACTCCATCCAGGACAGCCAGGAACCTTGGAGTTGTGACGGATGATCAGTTAAGCTTCACAGACCATATTGCTACAACGGCCCGGTCCTGCAGATTTGCCTTATACAACATTAGGAAGATTAGACACTTTCCTATCAGAGCAGGTCACACAACTCCTTGTCCAAGCTCTTGTTCTCTCCAGACTGGACTATTGTAATGCTCTCTTGGCAGGCCTTCCTGCATGTACTATCAAGCCTCTGCAACTGATCCAGAATGTAGCAGCAAGAGTGGTCTTCAATGAGTCGAAGAAAGCTCACGTTACTCCTCTCTTCATCAGCTTGCACTGGCTGCCAGTAGCTGCTCACATCAAATTCAAAATGCTGATGTTTGCCTGCAAGACAACTACTGGCTCTTCTCCAATATACCTAAACTCACTAGTTCAGACTTATGCGCCCTCCAGAAGCTTGCGTTCTGCAAAGTGAACGACGCCTCGTGGTGCCATCCCAAAGAGGCACAAAATTACTCTCACGGACCTTTTCCTGGACTCGTTCCCAGCTGCTGGAACGACCTGACGATCTCAAATTGAGCAGCTGAGTCTTTAGCCATTTTCAAAAAAATATTTTTGCCAGCACCTGACCTATTAATGCTAGCACTTACATATTCTATTCATTTTTTCTAATTTATTATTTTTTTTAAAAACCTTGCTATGTGTACTGTGCTAGACTACTGAGAGTTTTCACATGTTTCTCCTCTTAGTGTGCTGATTGCTTCATTGTTTGCCTCCTATTTCTAAGTCGCTTTGATACGCGTCTCTAAATGATTAAATCAATATAATGTAAATGTCAGCAACTTTTTGTGAATTAAATGCAGCCTAAGTGTAGACACTAGAATATGAAAATGAATGAACTTTATAAAACTGAAACTGACAATTCTAAAGAATAAGAAATAAAAGCAGCATACATAAAAAATACTGACAGGAAGATACTTAACCTCTGCGTGGGAAAATAATTTTTTTAGTGGGGGGGTGATTTCCTGTTGTCCTTTCAGTAGTTTTGAGTGTCCGCACGACATGTTTGAACGCCTGCAGCCGCCGCTCTGACTGTCTGTCTGTGAGTGTGCGTGTGCGGCAGGGACAGCGCTGAATCAATGAAAGTGTGTATGAATGAACTGTGTGTGTGTGTGTGTGTGAGAGAGAGAGAGAGAGAGGTGTGGCTCTCACTGTCATAAACTCGTGCTGCTTTCACAGTGGCGTCACATTCATCAGGAGACGCTGAGCAGGTAAAAACTCTCTCTCATCAGTCATTTCATTATTATGTTGCATGAATGTCATTATAATGGTGTTTATGTGTGAGTGTGTGCCAACTCAAGCTTGGATTTCAATTCAAGATTCAAGTATTTTCTACATTCTTAATGTGATAAGAATTAAACAGTAAAACTCTTGATAAAGAGCGTGTTCACGGCTGATGCACGAGTTCACCGTAATCATCATGAGCTGATATGATGTTAGTGCTGTCGATGACAGCAGACATTCTCACAGAAACACATGCTGAACTCTCTGTGTGTGTGTACAGATGTGGCTACACTTGAGAGGCCTGAAATGTCTCTAGTCAGAAATGTCCTCACAAATGTTGAAAAGCATCTTGTGAAGACATTAAAAGAGCTCTTTACTATTCGAAAGACTCGGAAACAGACCAAATCATGCTCTACTTCAAATCTTCTGCCGTCAGCAGGTTTGTGTGAGTCTTACATTCAGTACGGTTAGTCAATATTATCTTAGTATGAAAACCATTGAGTCTATGAGATGTGTGTGTGTGTGTGTGTGTGTGTGTGTGTGTGTGTGTGTGTGTGTGTGTATTGTGGGAGGTTGTGGGAGGTTGTGGATTTGTGCCAGACTGCATGTGTTTGTCTGTTTTCAGAGAAGTTCTGGCAGACAGTTAAACCTGTTTTCATCACAAATCACACTTACACACACACACACACACACACTACAGCTGTCAACAGATCTTTACAGCTGCAATCCTGAGCCTTCCTGTACATATAAACACACACATAAACACTGAACACATATCAAAATCTTCTATTGATTTATATGAAGCCCATTATAATGATATCAAACTAAATTCTATAAGAAAACTGAAAAATTATATAGAATTCTGAATATTGATATTAAATTGAATTGATAGTTTATATATTTGAAGGAGTCGTGTCAAGTTTAAGTCACTCCTTGATACAGTTTTGTCCCAAAATTATAGCTAAACACACAAACACTACAGTATTTACACATACTGAATATAAAATATCTGACACATCTCTTCTGTTGGAAGTACTTCTGAAATTCGGAAGTGTCTATCAAGTCTGGACATGTTTACGTTATGTGTGTGTTGTTGTGGTGTGTGTGTGTGTGTGTGTGTGTCGGGCCGGTCCATCCAGGTGTGAGGGAGCGAGAGGCTGTTATAGCATGAGTGTGTGTGTGTGTGTGTGTGTGTGTGTGTGTGTGTGTGTGTGTGTGATATTTGCCAGGTCCAAATATTTTTAAATGTTCTCACAAATGTGATTAAACAAAGGACTGACTTGTGAGGACATTTGAAGAGCTCCTCACTGAAAGACTCATAAGTCAAATTGTGTTTTAGTCTCATTTCTGCAGGTTTAGTGTGTTTGAGATTTATACCACTGCATCTGAGACGTGCTCACTAATAAAGTGAAAACCTGTGTGTGTGTGTGTGTGTGTGTGGGTAGAGCTGAGGTGTGTGTTTTTTGAGATCACGGATGCATTAAGGTGGCGTCTAACTAGTCGACTCAAAACAACTTAATTGTGGTCGGTGAGTCTCACCTGCCATCACTTTTTGCTGAAATCTTGTCCTCTCCAGTCGGAGGTCCGATTCAGAATAGGTATGTTTACATGCACTAATTTTGAATAAATACTGTTTGATTTCAGATTCGGTTTGATTTTGAGTCTAATTGTTGTTTTTGCCTTGATGACATATCTGAAAGGAAAGCTGGCATATATGTCAGCAGAGCTTTTTTAGCAGATATTTTCTAAATATTCAATCGCTTCCAGTTCATAAGACATAAATAAACATACACTTTATATTTTACAAATGTGTGTATGTAAACAGAGATCTTATTCTAAAGGCTTCTGGTAAGCATGTGCATTATGGCAAATTGCTTGTGCAAAAAGTATTGATTAGATATTTTTATTCATGTGTTCACACATTTAGTTTCCACCTATTGATTGGATTATTTCAGGACTACTTCATGCCTTCAATCCGATGGAGATTTCTTTCGGATCAATCGAGATGTTTGCATGAAGGATTTTCAGTCGGATTGAGCCATCAGTCTGATTACTGGCATTATTTAGGTGCATGTAGCTCATGTGAACACTGCGTGAACATTAATTGCCATACTGAACTCAATCAGGATGAGATTCTCAGAGTAACTTTACACAGTGAATGTGTGTTTGCTGTAGACATTACATTCAACAACAGACTGTTCAATGACTGAGTCAACCATTTGAAACAGACACCATGGATGACGGTCTGTGTTTGTGATTATAGCAGAAAGGTTTGGATCCGAGCAGGACAGTGGCTTGTCAGTTCTTCAGTCTGAAAAGTTCATTGGTCAATGCTGAGACTGACGGCAATCATTCATTTCAACATTAGATTTTGTTGTTAGACTAGTGGGGTCATTATCTAACAGCCGCGCCAACTCCCTCCCATGACGTCAGTAAAGCTCTAATGTGTATTAGAGGTTCGTGCGTTAATGTGGCTTTGGAGACGCTGACAGTCAAACCGCAGCTCAGTTCATCAGCACTAAAGACGCTGCTTTTCTAGTACATCATGAAGACCGTTCCAAAAGGTAGACAATGACGCTGCACCTTCAAAACTTTAGTTGCAGAAATAAAGTGGGAACAGCAAGTCCCAAACTATAAATGTCAAAGCCCAAAATCTGCACAGATTTGAGAATTTAGAAAAATAAAAAAATATATCAAAAATATAATGACACAAATATGAGAATAAGCAGTTTTAAGACCGTAAAAGTTATCTGCAGTAAAATGAGTTAACAAAATCTGTATTTCTTTATCAGACAGTAGCAAAATTATGCCTTTTTTAGATAGCACATTTTTGCCAAATTCTAAGACAGTGTCACACATCTCCTTAGTGAAGAAGACAACCCTATAATGCATTGCAACAAGATAGAGGACAAAGTATATACTGTAATATCTGTGTGTGTTATACTTATAGGAAAATAACTTGCAGCATAACGGACTGTCTTTGTTTGGCTAAAATAACGGGAAGCGAATGACACCAGAAGCTTTAAACATTCAAGTTGCGAATGGCTGCACACGCTCTTACGTCAAAAATGTGAATTCAGCTGAATTTAGTTCAGTTATTAGGTGACCTCATTCAATTGGGCCATGTGCAGCTAAATCAATGCATTATACTTAATATTAATTGTCATGTGACTAATTGCCTAAAGAGCCGCATGAAAATTGACATCAAAGAAAACAGAAAAACAATGGATGAAATCATTTCACAAATCATTCAAACTGATCTGTTTGTGTGTGTGTGTGTGTGTTTTGTGTGTTTTCACAGGTTCAGGCAGTGATTTCAGATTCCCATCCACAGTCATGTGGTGATACAGTCTCTCTCTCTCTCTCTCTCTCTCACACACACACACACCGTCACTCACTCGCTCACACTCATCATGGCCCACCCGTACGACCCTTGGTTGCGCGCGGGACCACCGCAGGAGGAGGTGAGCGTGTCTGGCTGGTGGGATGTGCACACTGGTGCAGCAGCAGGTTGGATGGACCTGCAGGGGGCGGGGCTGGGGGCGGGGCCAGCACAGGGCGGTTCCATGAGCTCCTACACGGCTGACCCACAGATGTGCTGCCTGCCGCCCTCCGGCTCCACCCACTCTGGCCTGCACTACCCGCCCGAGGGCTTTAAGATGGAGCCGTTGACACAGGATCTGCTGCCGCTCCCGCAGGCCTCCCCTTCCTACTCCTCAGAGGAGCAACAGGACGCCGCGGGTGCTTCTGCTCGACCGAAATCACAGCGTCGCGCCGGGAGTCGCGCTCCCGGTCAGGCCTCCTGCCGGTGTCCCAACTGCCTTAGTGCCGAGTCTCTGGGAAGCGCCGGCGATGGTGCTAAACGCAAGCACCTGCACAACTGCCACATCCCCGGCTGTGGGAAAGCGTACGTGAAGACGTCGCACCTCAAAGCGCACCTGCGCTGGCACAGCGGCGACCGGCCCTTCATCTGCAACTGGCTGTTCTGCGGCAAACGCTTCACGCGCTCGGATGAACTGCAGCGCCACCTGCAGACGCACACTGGCGCCAAACGCTTCGGCTGCAGCTCGTGCCCGCGGGTCTTCCTGCGCGCCGACCACCTGGCCAAACACATGCGTGTGCATGAGTCGCCATGCCAACCGGCTGAAGAGACTCACTCGGTGACGGCAGTGCCCGTGACAGGAAGTAGCGCTGCTGCGACATCACTGCTTAGAGTGAAGACGGAATCAGAGAACTGCGACGATGACACGACGGTAGCAAACAGCTAATCGCTCAACCACTCAAAGTCATGTGACCAATAAAACCAAACTTACGAATGTGCTGTTCATCATTCTGTAGGTGACTGATGTGAACTATAATCACATCTAAAAGTAATCTGTAGAACGTGGCATTAGGATGAAACACATAACATAATGCTTTTATATCTTCAGTTTTATTTATATTTGTACATTGTATGTTTCATATTCTCTGTTGATTAACTTAATATGTTGTGTCCATATCCATGTATCCATATATTTTTGTCAATGTAATCTTCAGATTTTTAGTGAGGATATGTAGAGTTTGAATAAATATAGAGCATTTTGTTAATGTCTCATATTTGTCTTGTGATAGTGCCATAAAAACATCAGTCTAACAATATACAGACTCGGCGATATCTAATTCAATTGAATCATTTATATTAATTTGATTACTCAAATTGGTAAAAATATCATTACTTAAATTATTTGTGATTAAAGAAAAAGACAGATGAAGTAAATAAGTAATATTTAATCAAGTTAATAGAATGAATATCATAAAACTGGGTTACTATAAATAAACCGCAAATTAAGTCACTAGAAACAAAATGTGAACCAGCTATACATGCTGCATATCATTGTACCAAATATACTGAAAACATGCTGAATCTCAAGAAAACATTATCATACAACTAGAGCAGAGCTTCCCACACTTCAGAGGCATAATCCCATAATATAAATATATTTCACAGTAACGAAACTAATTACAAGCAATAGGGCCAACAAAATGCAACAGAACAAAGATACAAATGAAATAAAGAATATTATCTAACAGATGAAATACTACAGAAACTGAACACACTAATGCAATGTATAATATTCACTGTATGAATTAAATACAGAATCATTGTTATTAAAGCCACAAAAGTTATTCAGTGAAGAGCAGTGAGTGATTTTCTGATGGTCTTTTGTTGTTTTATTAACATTAAGGACACAGACAGCAGCAGGTACACATTAGGGGTGGGCGATATGACCAAAATCTTATAAGACCAAAATCTTATAAGACCAAATCTTATATCACAATACGAGTAATTTTATTTCACAGTAACGATATATATATCACAATATAGTTATTTTTTGCTTTAAATAAGGTCTTTATGATATCAAAAATGTTGATACCATAGAAGTTTCATAATTCTTGTCAACAGTGTCAATATCACAGAAAACTACTACTAGAAAAAACTCATGATCACTGAAGACAAGTAAACAGTCAGCGATTAAATAAGAATAAGAAACTAATTATAAGCAATAGGATTACAGTAGAACAAATAAATAAGAAAAGCTACATACATTGTATAATCAAATGAATAAAAACACGCATTATTCTTCACTGTTGTACATTAAAGTAATATTCTCTTTTATTAGTTCAAAGAGATTTTCTCTCTTTAGTTTTTTGATTAACATGAATGACAGACAGCAGGAATATTAGATAGAATATTAGACAGCACGCGCATGTAGCCAAACGAGTTCTCTTTCGCTACTGATTGCATTTCAACGACTTAAAATAACTTGTTTTGAAACCGCAATGCTTAAAAACTCGTGCAAATGATACGTTTTCGTGACCACGTAGCACATCTGCGTCACGTGAGCATGTAACCGCGATAGAGACGATAGTCCAAAATCTCTTCTGGTTGACAAATTTCTACCAGTTAATCATGGCTGTATCCGAAAACTGAAAAATGCTGCCTTTGGAGGACGCATTCCAAGGTAGGAAGACATCAAGACAAGTCCGAATTCTATGTTAACTTCAGATCCTGTCTCCTGAGATGCCTTCATCTGGCCGATTTCACTGCCTTTGATATCCCACAATCCTGTGTGTTCCATTCTGTGACATTTAAGCTAAAAAAATAAAGATGGTATCTGAAAGTCGCGGTCGGTGATCAGTTTGTGTGTAAATGTATATTTCTGACTAACTTTTTGCACTTTTGATGTTATTTCTAGTGAGAAATTAGTATTGTAGTAATTAAATATTTATTTAGTTATCACCAAAACTCGTTCTATTTTGTTGTAGATCATTAAACCATTACGCTGAGCCTGTCCGAAATCAGTTTCATGATGTGCCTTCGTGCAAAAATGCTGCCTGAAAAGTCATCACCTGATAAGGCAGCAAGTCAGCTGCCTAGGCTTTCGGATGCAGCCCATGTCTACCAGTATATCGCCCACCACTAACACACATCAGTGTTTAGTTTCACTTTAGACATAACTGATGTGTTTACATCATCCTAGCAATTTGAATATTTGTGTATTTGACAGTTAAGTGCAATATCCACAAATATATATATAGTATATATATCGATATATATATGGCAAGGCTTAAAAAGACATGAAAATGACAAACCTTCATGAAAGCACAGCAATGCAATGTCATATGAGCGTAACCATGATAAAGATGATAATCCTAACATTTCTACCGGTTGACAGATTGTGTTTATTGTGTGTACTGGTATATCGACCACGCCTAACACTATGAAGGTGACTTCATTGAGATTAAAGAAAAAGACTGTTGAAGATTAAAAAATAAGTAATATTTTCAGTTCATTTTCCATCCCTCCATTCTTTCTCTCTGCTGACATTCTCATTGAATCCTCAGTTTTCTTTACCTAAGTCACATTTTCATCCGCTTGGAAAAAGTCTTGAGGGCGCATTCATTTTAAAAAACCCATAATACCCATACTACACACACACATAGACTGGAGAGAGATTGAGTATTTGAGAGGTGAATGATGACATCATGTGTGAGGTGACTGCTGATTGGTTCCTTAATAAAATAATCAAGCACACGCACACCATCCGAGGTGCAGGTCAGAAGATACCAAATCTATGTAGATAACCACACACTCACTTACAAATATACTGTTCTTACCTTCACTAGCTCTGCCAATATGACAATGATCAAGATGAACCCGCGCCCCACACAGCTGCAGACGATCAGCATTATCTGATTGAATCGAACGACAAACTTCAGAAACAGAGAGAAATCATCATAACCACTGGAATACTTTGTGTCTAATGGAATTTGTTGATTTATAGATAATGTATATTTAATAAATTACACTTTCAAGAAAACATTTTCAGTTGGTTTGTAAAAGGTGTCTGGGTTATCATTGTATTTACACCTTTTTGACCAGCAGGTGCTTCACAACAGAGAATCATTTTAAGCAGAGTTTTGAAAGTTCAGTTTCTCCCATCACTATATCTAACAAGCCTATAAAGTATAAATTGAGATGTGTGAAGCTCAGCTCACCTCGACATACTCCTCCGTCCTGCTGTGGACGTCAAGAACAGCCTCAGAGCTTCCAGACAACATCTGAGATTGTGGGAAATACATTCGTATCTTCAGAGGAGGTACTGTGTCTGCAACGCAGCGCTGAAACAAACACAACGTTCACCGTCAGACTGAAGCTGCTGCGACAGGTTGAAGCTGTGATAGACGACACGTACCAGCATGAAGATGGAGAAGCTGAAACAGGAGAACCCAGAATCCAGCAGGACGAACATCTGCAGAGTCCTGGACGATGAATTCCTCGGATCAAAGAATCCTCGACTCATTTTTCGTACCACATCCACATTCAGATTCAGAGAAACATTCAGGCTCTTCTCCAGAGATCCTGAGAGACACGAGGAGGAGAGACGCGAGGAGGTGAGACGCGGGCAGGAGAGACGCGGGGAGGAGAGACGCAGGGAGGTGAGACGCGAGGAGGTGAGACGCGAGGAGGTGAGACGCGAGGAGGAGAGACGCGAGGAGGTGAGACGCGAGGAGGAGAGACACGAGGACTCGGAAAGACGCGAGGAGGTCAGACACGAGAGGAGGTGAGACACGAGGAGGAGAGACACGAGGAATTGGAGAGACACGAGGAGGTGAGACACGAGGACTCGGAGAGACACGAAGGAGAGAAGACACGAGGACTCGGAGAGACGCGAGGAGGAGAGACACGAGGAGGAGAGACACGAGGACTCGGAGAGACACGAAGGAGAGAAGACACGAGGACTCGGAGAGAGAGAGACGCGAGAGAGAAGGTGAGATGCGAGGAGGAGAGACGCGAGGAGGTGAGACGCGAGGAGGAGAGACGCGGGGAGGAGAGACGCGGGGAGGAGAGACGCGGGGAGGAGAGACGCGGGGAGGAGAGACGCGGGGAGGAGAGACGCGGGGAGGAGAGACGCGGGGAGGAGAGACGCGGGGAGGAGAGACGCGGGGAGGAGAGACGCGGGGAGGAGAGACGCGGGGAGGAGAGACGCAGGGAGGTGAGACGCGAGGAGGTGAGACGCGAGGAGGAGAGACGCGAGGAGGTGAGACGCGAGGAGGAGAGACACGAGGAGGTGAGACACGAGGACTCGGAGAGACGAGAGGAGGAGAGACGCGAGAAGGTGAGACGCGAGGAGGAGAGATGTGAGGAGGAGACGCGAGGAGGAGAGACGCGAGGAGGTGAGACGCGAGGAGGTGAGACGTGAGGAGGAGAGACACGAGGAGGTAAGACACGAGGACTCGGAGAGACGCGAGGAGGAGAGACACGAGGACTCGGAGAGACGCGAGAAGGTGAGATGCGAGGAGGAGAGACACGAGGAGGAGAGACGCGAGGAGGAGAGGACCGCAGGAGGTGAGAAGCGAGGATGGAGACGCGAGGAGAGAGAAACGAGGAGAGGAGCGAGACACGAGGACTGGAGCGCGTAGAGGCGGAGCAGACACGAGGGACTCGGAAAGACGCGAGAGGTGAGACGAGAGGAGGAGAGACGCGAGGACTCGGGAGAGACGCACATCGAGGAGGAGAGACGCGAGGAGTGAGACGCGAGGCGGGTGAGAGACGCGAGGAGGAGAGACGCGAGGAGGTGAGACGCGAGGAGGAGAGACACGAGGAGGAGAGACGCGAGGAGGAGAGACGCAAGGAGGTGAGACGCGAGGATGAGAGACGCGAGGAGGAGAGACACGAGGAGGAGGAGAGACACGAGGACTCGGAGAGACGTGAGGAGGAGAGACACGAGGACTCGGAAAGACGCGAGGAGGTGAGACGCGAGGAGGAGAGACGCGAGGACTCGGAGAGACGCGAGGAGGTGAGAGACACGAGGACTCGGAAAGACGCGAGGAGGTCAGACACGAGAGGAGGTGAGACACGAGGAGGAGAGACATGACGCCACAGTGAGACTCTCTGAAACTTCATTGACGTTACCTGTGCTGCTGGTCTGCTTGGTCACTATGAAACATGACGTGAGATTAAATGCATTAAATGTGTTGTCACCCGGACATTCAAAGTAGTTCAGACTGATTTCCATTGGACTGAAACTGAGCTGCGCAGATACAGACATCACAGGCCGAGCCCTGAGAAGAGAGAGAAAAGAGTAAATAGCTCACAACACCAGACAGTCAGACTAGGCTGACACCTAATAGCTTTTGCTCATTGCATTTATTCTACAAAATAAAGATTCCTTTAAAACTGCTGATGATCCTGTGTTGAGATTTGCATTTGCACCATGACCTTTCATAAGGCTTTCAATGCTTCCTTGTTGCAGAAGCAGAAGAATTTTAAGTCTATTTCTTTATGTAAAGTGCTGTGAATGTAGAAGCTTGTAATGGAGTGCTCTTTATTTACTCAGTCATGCTTTCAATAATCATCTCATTCTATTTATTTTGCTTTGCTTGTTTCCCTCCTGTTCCCCCTCCGCCTTTCCTCTGGTGGTTTGGTAACAGGGTTGGAATGCTGAGACTTCAGCAGCCTGGAGATTATCGACCTATAGCTGTGTGCTTCACGCTGTATAGAAGTTTCTCCTTGATTTCGTGTCTTCTTCTGATTGCTGCTCAGTGTTTGTCACTCTCCAGCCAGTCTTTGTCGTTTTCTTGTACATAATGGAATAGCCTATAACAGGACAAATTAAAAATCACAACAGACGACACACATCTTTAATCAACAGAGAATATAAAACAATGCACAAATTTACTGGAGAAAAAAAACAATTTCAGTACACAAAAACTCAAAACAGTTTTGTTTTCTTGTCTGTCCTTTTAAATGCTCAAGCAGATGGATGCTGATTGGCTGTCAATGGTTTTTATCGCTTATCAGCTGGAAACAACAAAACAAACAAACACTCTGGAAGTGATTCAAACAGCATCGTTCCTCTGTGCCGTTATCGTTAAAGTTGAGGTATGGATATCAGAGTTGCACTGTATCTACACTCTGGGCTGGACTGATGCATAGGCATTCTAGACGCATCCGGGGGCCCAATTACAATAAAGAGAAATATATATTTAATAGAGTACTACTGGGTACCTACAACAGCAAAAAAAACAAAACCCCATAAGACATTGAGCAAATAAATATAACAAACAATAGGATTAAACATGACAAACTATTTCCATGATTTTCACTTTTATTATCTACGGCGAGCATGCTTTCTTTCTCACACTCTTTCTCACAAACACACACACACACAGTACAGACAAATACTAGTGCACACACATGGAAACGTGCTCTGCCCTGTGAATTTACCAATAAAGTAGTTTCACAACTGAAAATTGACATGACATTTCTGTAATGATCTCTGAAAGGAAGGACCCAAAAGCAGAAGAATGCTTAACTCCAATTTTTTGAAGCACATCAGTATCTCATTCAATTAACTAATTTATTTATACTGATTGATTATTCATTTCTCTTCTTCAAATGGCTACCAATATTTTACGTGAATGTTACTTACAGAACACTTTCTTTGAGATTAAAAAGATGAAGAAAAAAAAAGATTTAATCTACTTTTCTTTTTATAGAAAAAGACCCATATAAGTGATCACCAGAACAAAACTGGGTTATAAATAAACTACAGTTTAACACAAGCTGCATATCATTGAACTAAACATACAGAACTATACTAAAATCATATATTCATACAATTAGACCATTAAAAGACATTTAAGCTCCTTCAAAACAAACATCTTTTGTTGTGTTGGAATAAAGTGAGATTTTATTCATCTGTGTTTGGAGGATCAGGACTGGGGCTCGTCTCTCTCGCTTCGTTCTCTTTCTCTGTGCTGTCGTTCTCACTGACTCTGTTTTCTTTAGCATTCACGTTCATGAGAGGAGAGTCTTCAACCGCAGTTACATTTCATCCTCTTGAAAAAACTCATCAGGGCGATTTCGTTTAAAAAACCCGCACTACACACACACACACACACACACACACACACACACAGAAATTGGATTGAGAATTTGAGAGGTGAATGATGGGATCAACTGTAAGATGACTTGATTGGTTCTTACCTTCAGCAGAAGGAACAATATGATAATGAGGAAGATGAACCCGCCCACTACACCAGTGCTGACGATCAGCATTCGACTGGGAGGAACAACAAACTCCACCTTCACTGCAGTCTGAGAAAATCACCACAATCACTGGCACTAAATAGGTTTTTATATTTTAAATACATAAACACAATGTATTGAAGTACAGTGATAGAAAGAAATTAAAAACGAATTTTCAAAATGATCAAAACACCTCTACTAGTACAGAGATATAACAGTTCAGATTTACACTTTAGATATTGATCATCTTTGAATGAATGAATGAATTAATTAATGAATGGAGAGATGGTGGGTACCTGGGATCTGTGGGGATTGTACTGCAGAAAGAAGAAGAAATATTTTCTAGTTAAAAATATGTGATAGAACAGTCTGTCTCTCTAATACTGTCAGATGAGCTCAGGAGCTGCAGGTCTGTGGTGTGAATTCAGACTGGCACTGATAATCACACACAGTCTGTGCTGCAGCTGCCCGTCTGTAGAGGGCAGCACAACATCAATTATAGCTGCAGAAATCAGCTTTCCCAATGCTACATATTTCATTATGTTCTAGTAAAAGCTTCACCGGTGTCTGATTCTTTTTAAAGGATCTGAAAGTGTGAAATGGAATGCAGGTTATGTGAATGACCTCCAGGTATTGTACACCTGTAGATCTCAGATTTGTCTTAACAAAACAGCAGCTAATCACTGGTTCATGTCTGATGTGGATTCACCTTCAGTTCGGTTGATGTCTGGTTATAGCGGCTTGTGTTGTAGTGGAGCTCAGCGCTGATGTTGAACACAGAATCCCTTCTGAACTCATAGAAGGAATATTTCTACAGCAGAATAAAAGTTTTTGAATTTAATAATGAAGTTAATCTTAAACACCTTACATTTGGGACTGTTTCTGAATAACAGCATTTGTGTGTGTGTTTGTGATTGTGCAGTGCTGTAGTTCAGGTGTGAGTTTCACGTGTTTGTGATTGTGCAGTGCTGTAGATCAGGTGTGAGTTTCACGTGTTTGTGATTGTGCTGTGCTGTAGTTCAGGTGTGTGTGCTTGTGATTGTGCTGTAGTTCAGGTGTGTGTTTGTGATTGTGCAGTGCTGTAGTTCAGGTGTGTGTGCTTGTGATTGTGCTGTAGTTCAGGTGTGTGCTTGTGATTGTGCAGTGCCGTAGTTCAGGTGTCTGTTTGTGATCGTGCAGTGCCGTAGTTCAGGTGTCTGTGTACTTGTGATTGTGCTGAGTTAAGGTGGTGCTTGTGATGTGCAGGAGTTAGTCAGGTGTGTGTGCTTGTGATTGGCTGTAGTTCAGGGTGTGATTGCTTGTGATTGTTGCAGTGCTGTAGTTAAGGTGTGTGGATTTGTGTGTGCTGTAGTTCAGGTGTAGTGAGTGTGCTTTTGTGATGGTGCAGTGATGTAGTTCAGGTGTCTGGTGTTGTGATTGTGCAGTGCTGTAGTTCAGGTGTGTGTGCTTGTGATTGTGCAGTGCTGTAGTTCAGGTGTGTGTTTGTGATTGTGCAGTGCTGTAGTTCAGGTGTGTGTGCTTGTGATTGTGCCGTAGTTCAGGTGTCTGTTTGTGATCGTGCAGTGCCGTAGTTCAGGTGTCTGTTTGTGATCGTGCAGTGCCGTAGTTCAGGTGTCTGTTTGTGATCGTGCAGTGCCGTAGTTCAGGTGTCTGTTTGTGATCGTGCAGTGCCGTAGTTCAGGTGTCTGTTTGTGATCGTGCAGTGCCGTAGTTCAGGTGTCTGTTTGTGATCGTGCAGTGCCGTAGTTCAGGTGTCTGTTTGTGCTCGTGCAGTGCCGTAGTTCAGGTGTCTGTGTGCTTGTGATTGTGCAGTGCCGTAGTTCAGGTGTGTGTGCTTGTGATTGTGCTGTAGTTCAGGTGTGTGCTTGTGATTGTGCTGTAGTTCAGGTGTGTGCTTGTGATTGTGCAGTGCCGTAGTTCAGGTGTCTGTGTGCTTGTGATCGTGCAGTGCTGTAGTTCAGGTGTCTGTTTGTGATCGTGCAGTGCCGTAGTTCAGGTGTCTGTTTGTGATCGTGCAGTGCCGTAGTTCAGGTGTCTGTTTGTGATCGTGCAGTGCCGTAGTTCAGGTGTCTGTTTGTGATCGTGCAGTGCCGTAGTTCAGGTGTCTGTTTGTGATCGTGCAGTGCCGTAGTTCAGGTGTCTGTTTGTGATCGTGCAGTGCCGTAGTTCAGGTGTCTGTTTGTGATCGTGCAGTGCCGTAGTTCAGGTGTCTGTTTGTGATCGTGCAGTGCCGTAGTTCAGGTGTCTGTTTGTGATCGTGCAGTGCCGTAGTTCAGGTGTCTGTTTGTGATCGTGCAGTGCCGTAGTTCAGGTGTCTGTTTGTGATCGTGCAGTGCCGTAGTTCAGGTGTCTGTTTGTGATCGTGCAGTGCCGTAGTTCAGGTGTCTGTTTGTGATCGTGCAGTGCCGTAGTTCAGGTGTCTGTTTGTGATCGTGCAGTGCCGTAGTTCAGGTGTCTGTTTGTGCTCGTGCAGTGCCGTAGTTCAGGTGTCTGTGTGCTTGTGATCGTGCAGTGCTGTAGTTCAGGTGTCTGTGTGCTTGTGATCGTGCAGTGCCGTAGTTCAGGTGTCTGTTTGTGCTCGTGCAGTGCCGTAGTTCAGGTGTCTGTGTGCTTGTGATTGTGCAGTGCTGTAGTTCAGGTGTGCCTCACGTGTTTATGATTGTGCAGTAGTTCAGGTGTCTGTGTGCTTGTGATTGTGCAGTGCTGTAGTTCAGGTGTGTCTCACGTGTTTATGATTGTGCAGTAGTTCAGGTGTGTGTTCATCACTCACGCTTTCGTATTTCTTCTCATTTTGGAGAACTGTGAATGCCATCAGGTTAAAATGAACTTCTGAAAATTTCTGCAGATGAAATTGATGACACTCAAACTTCCCGCAGTGACCGTCCTGAAACATCAAGAAAACACTGAGGCACTGAGAGCAATAAACCAGAGGAAAATATCAGAACAGAATCAAGGGGGGCAGAAGTGGAGAAAGAGGAGCATTTCAGATGTGTTTACTGTGACTGCATGTGATCTGATCTTAATAGGAACATTCAGCTTAAAATTAACATTCTGTCATTTATTCATCCTCATGTCGTTCAAAACCTTTTATGAGTTTCTTTCTTCAGAAAATATCTTCACATTAAAGAAGATAATTTTTTTTTTAATTTAAATTTTTTTTGTGAACGAATACCAGTTGTAAAAGTGGAATATGATCTCTTACCCATGGTTCTGGCTTGAAGTTGCATAGCACTGAATTCTGGAGAGGAGAACAGAAGATGTTTATTCAACAAACACATGATGATTTGATGGTATGAGCTGATGAACGAGTGATGCACCTCCTGCATGCTGAAGTTGTGAGGGGTTAAAATCACATGTGTAGTTTGACAGGGCAGGGTGAGTGTGACTGACACCGGCAGACCTTTAACACCCAGATTCTCCACCTGCAAACACACAAACACACAGATACACAGCAATCTGATCGGTCTGAATCACCTTGTGTCACATCTGTAGTCTAGTTCACAGACTGATAATTGTAATGTAACATGAAAAAAATGCTGTACTTGAGGGAAACTGAACATGTTTGTTTGACTCTCTGACCTTGTAGATGATGTTGAGAGGCTTTGGACCTCTGTCCTCCAGAGAGAAGTTCAGATACATCACAGAGTCATCAGCCGCTCTGACAAACAGTAACATTTTGTTTAGTCAGTTTTATTATTGTTTTACACACACACACACACACACACACACATATAACTGTCTTTGATCATACTGTAGCTGTAACTGCTGATGAAACCAATGCAATGCTGTTTTCTCATCAATAAAGCCATTAAATTGTCAAACGCACCACTCTCGTCATGTGTAGACATGGTATTAGGTTTTATTTGACTCATTCAGAGATGAAGAGCAGAACAAACTGAAACAGAAGAACTGAAGAGTTCAATAAATGTGACTCACAGACTAATCGCCAGATCAACGGAGAACTGCACTGGGACGCTCCTCCTCACCGCCGTATCACTCATGTTTCCATTGTTATCACTGTGAACAAATGCAGAGAATTTACTCACGGATAAACATGCCACTCATTGTGTCTTAAAATGCAGTAAGGTCATTCATCTTAACCTTGATAACATGGAAGCCGAAATCTCGGATTATTGTTATTGTCTTTGCTCAAATGAAATCAAATGAATCTGTCCCTCTTTCAGCCTCATTCACCTGTTGGCAGTGATCATCATCTCCATCCGGTCAGACCAGTCATAATCCCATTTCGTCACGCGGAAAGTTCCCAGAAACTGAGTCTAGAAAACAGTAGAGAGCATAGAAAATATAAACAGTAGAAAGATGTTAGAGAGAATGATTGAACTGACAGAATTAAAATCTCAAATTCAAAATGAAAAACCAGACTTTGTGTCTGCTGAATGCAAATGCTCAAAAACTGACTGTGGCTGTTTTAGTGTCACTGTCTGAATAACAGAATGGTTCATGGCTTTAGGTCATGTGAATAGCCTGTTTATCAACTGTTCAAATAAAAGTACAGTTGATACCTTGAAAAATATAACTAAAAAATGAAGAAACAACACTAACAGAAATAAAACATCTCGGTTCTGTTCAGTTGTAGCTGCCTGCTATAGTACAGTTGGGAAGGAGTTTAACACAAGTATAATATGCACAGGAGATCATTTCTGTTTTGATCTGATTTTTATTCTAACCCTGGTCTTCCCCACATGCTGCATGGAATGGTGGCCTTTTGGCAGTGGTCCACAAGCAGGCCACTACACAGCCACATTTGAGCTAATAATGAACAAAATAAACCATAAATATACATTATCTGGGCCACACTAAGACTTAAGTGAGTTATGCATCAACAATACTCAACATTGGAAAGAGAAATGAAAAAATATCCTCCATAACTGTTCAAATAAGTTCCAGAAATGTGCCCTACTTGATAAAATCATCCCAAGTTTTGCACAAGCAGCAATTAACATGTCACAGATAAAAATTCAAAGACACATTCTAATACTTTAAAAACTGTTCATCACAAGTTTGAACTTAAATGCTTCTCACGCAGACCCTACCTACACACTAAGTCTGTGAGTGTCATAGCTACGCTGTGTTAAAGAGCGCACGACAAAGATGAAATGTTATAGTGCATAAGTATTTTATCCAAGTAGGGTAAATGCAACAAGAGTAAATCCAAACACAATGTAGCACAGCAACATTTAAAACATGACGTAACACCAGACAAACTCAAAGTGAACATAAAGGAACTTAAGTACTCAGACCAAACAAGGATAATTAACTAGGCACACCTGAACAGAATAATACAATCAACACAACAAGGGAAATGGTGCAAAAGGAAAACAGAGTCCAAATTAACAGAAACCGTGACAGTAAGAGTACAATGGGGGAAGTCGTGGCCTAATGGTTAGAGAGTCGGACTCATAACCCAAAGGTTGTGGGTTCGAGTCTCGTACCGGCAGGGATTGTAGGTGGGGGGAGTGAATGTACAGCGCTCTCTCCCACCTTCAATACCACAAACGAGGTGCCCTTGAGCAAGGCACCGAAAACCCAACTGCTCCCCGGGCGCCGCAGCAAAAATGGTGTGTTCACGGTGTGTGTGTTAACGGCTTTGTGTGTGTTCACTGCGTGTGTGTGTGCACTTTGGATGGGTAAATGCAGAGCACTAATTCCGAGTATGGGTCACCATACTTGGCCACATGTCATGTCACTTCACTTCACAATCATTAAAGTGCAGTACTGTTTTTATGCTGCACAGTACACATATAAAAAAACTGCCACTAAAAGCATGTTTCAAAAAATAAATTTCTGCATATGTAGCATCTTAAGACTCACATCCAGATCACCCTGCATCAGTTAACTGTGTTGCATCCTACTTAAAGTAGCCAAATTCTATTAGGCCATAATCATGCAAGCTTATGGGAATACGACACCTATCTAAGCATCATATATAAGGTCCCGCAGTAGTATCAACAGTTTTCGCATTGCTCAATAGCTAATAAAATGGCGAATTCGGCAGACAAAACACCATCATCACTAGGAATCGGGAATTTAGAGAAGTGGAATTCGCTTCCCCAATGGTCTCACCTCAGATTCATTCAAGTTCGTTAACTTGAACATGTGAATTCTCTGCATTGATTATAAGCTGCCTGATTCGGAAGTGACTGAGTTAGCATTATTTCAGACGGACGGAACAGGACAAACACCGACAGACAGACAGACACACTGCCACACAGCAGACACCACCAAACAAAACCGCACGAGACAGAAAGACAGAGACACGCACGCAGAAAGACAGACAGACAAACATGACACAGACAGACACCAAACACAAACAAACACGCCGAAGACGACAGACAGAGAAAAGCACGCAGACAGACAGACAGACACACATGCACACAGACAGACCACACACACAAACAAACAAGCCCGCGACAGACCACGCACGCAGACAGAAAGACAGACAAACCAAGCACGCAGACAGCAGACGACAGACACGCACGGCAGCAGACAGACAGACGACGACACGCACGCACGAGAAGACAGGACAGAGCAGACACACAACAACCAAAACACACACACACACAGACAACACAAAAACGGACGGAGGACAAACAAAAGAAGGCGAGGGGTACGGACATTCTGTATGTGGGTCTGTCTGGTTTGTTTGTTTTTATTTGGCATTGTCTGTCTGTATGTCTTTGTCTGTCTGTGTCCTGGCCCGTGCGTGTTTGTGTGTTCTGTGTGATTCTGTCTACTGTGGTGCCGCTGCGGTCCCGGTAGATTGATGCTCAGGTTTGTTCTGTTGAAGCACCCTGTCCCGATCACCAAGCTGCTCGAGCAGTCCGACTCGGCTGTTTTTCAAAACACCACAACATTTATCACAGAGGAGAACATTTTCATCAAAGTATTTGATCTTTTATTTCTGTATATTTTAACAATAGCATTCAGAGGAACGTAATCTTGAAATCTGAATATAGGCAGAGTAGGGCAAAAGGTAGAAAGGAAGAATGGCTCCCTTTCAGTTAATAGCCAACAGTTCATAGAAATTGACCTCAGAATGACGGAATAAAAATTTTAGAAAAACTAAATCAACATGATGCATTTGGGAAATTAATTGTTCTTCAACCCTGTTCCACAAAAGTTAATTTATCAATATATATATATATATACAACGGACAAAATTATAAACGCAACACTTTTGTTTTTGCCCAATTTTTCATGAGCTGAACTCAAATATCTAAAACTTTTTCTATTTACACAAAAGGCCTATTTCTCTCAAAAAATTTTCACAAATCTGTCTAAATCTGTGTTAGTGAGCACTCTCCTTTGCCGAGATAATCCATCCACCCCACAGGTGTGAAATATCAAGATACTGATTAGACAGCATGATTATTGCACAGGTGTGATTAGGCTGGCCACAATAAAAGGCCACTGTAAAATGTGCAGTTTTATTGTATTGGGGGGTCCGAAAACCAGTCATTATCTGGTGTGACCACCATTTGCCTCGCAGTGCAGCACATCTCCTTCGCATAGAGTTGATCTGGTTGTTGATTGTGGCTTGTGGAATGTTGGTCCATTCCTCTTCAATGGCTGTGTGAAGTTGTTGGATATTGGCAGGAACTGGAACACGATGTCGTATACGCCGATCCAGAGCATCACAAACATGCTCAATGGATGACATGTCCAGTGAGTATGCTGGCCATACAAGAACTGGGATGTTTTCAGCTTCCAGGAATTGTGTATAGATCCTTGCAACATGGGGCAGTGCATTATCATGCTGCAATATGAGGTGTTGGTCGTGGATGAGTGGCACAACAATGGGCCTCAGGATATCGTCACGGTATCTCTGTGCTTTCAAAATGCCATCAAAAATATTTGCACCTGTGTTCGTTGTCCATAACAAACGCCTGCCCATACCATAACCCCACAGCCACCATGGGCCACTCGATCCACAACGATGACATCAGCAAACCACTTACCCACACGACGCCATACACGCTGTCAGCCATCTGCCCTGTACAGTGAAAACCAATATTCATCCGTGAAGAGAACACCTCTCAAAAGTACCAGACGCCATAGAATGTGAGCATTTTCTCACTCAAGTCGGTTACGACGACGAACTGCAGTCAGGTCGAGACCCGATGAGGACAACGAGCATGCAGACGAGCTTCCCTGAGACAGTTTCTGACAGATTGTGCAGAAATTCTTTGGTTATACCAACCGATTGTTGCAGCAGCTGTCCGGGTGGCTGGTCTCAGACGATCTTGGAGGTGAAGATGCTGGATGTGGAGGTCCTGGGCTGGTGTGGTTACACGTGGTCTGCGGTTGTGAGGCCGGTTGGATGTACTGCCAAATTCTCTGAAACGCCTTTGGGGGCGTTTTATGGTAGAGAAATGAACATTCAATTGACGGGCAACAGCTCTGGTGGATATTCTTGCAGTCAGCATGCCAATTGCATGCTAATTGCATGCTCCCTCAAAACTTGCGGCATCTGTGGCATTGTGCTGTGTGATAAAAACTGCACATTTTAGAGTGGCCTTTTATTGTGGCCAAGCCTAAGGCACACCTGTGCAATAATCATGCTGTCTATCAGCATGTTGATATGCCACACCTGTGAGGTGGATGGATTATCTCGACAAAGGAGAAGTGCTCACTAACACAGATTTAGACAGATTTGTGAACAATATTTGAGAGAAATAGGCCTTTTGTGTACATAGAAAAAGTCTTAGCTCTTTGAGTTCAGCTCATGAAAAATGTGGGCAAAAACAAAAGTGTTACGTTTATAACTCAGTATTCAGTGTATAAACGAAACACTAATTGTTATAGGATTGGAATGTGAAGAACATATCCATCATCCTATCTATTTTAAACTTAAAAACAAGTTCAAACAAAGCATTCATACAACCTTTAATTTAAAGTTGCAGTCTGTAAGTTTTGCCTCTTTGTTGCCATCTCTGTTTGAAAAACTGCAATTGCAGCCCTTTGGTTTTTTGCGGAATTATATTCCTTGCGTGGGTTGTGCACCGGCACAGCTCCAGCGCAGATGAATCTAACGTTTTGAGGTGAATGTGTGGCAGTCAATCACCGCACCAGTGTGGATATTTACTGTACTTCACAATCACATATTCTAGCTTACGTCTTGGAATACATGACTCAAATAAGGGGGGGGGGGGAAATTCACCGTATATTGTCATCTGAACAAGCAAGTAACAAGTTTGCCATGTTTGTTCTGACCAACTGAGGAACAAACCATTACAATAAATCGTGCTACCAATGGTGATTTAATCTAAATTAGCTCATATCACATCAAACCGTGCAAATGATTATTATACTTTGTTCTCAAATTGTTAATGTTAACAACATCAGCATTACGTGACTATGTGTATAGTGTGTATCAGCATGTGATTTCAGTTTCTGTACAGTCTAATCTCTAATTGTCATACCATTCGAATTTCATATTAAGAAATTATTTTAACCCAAAAAGCTAATTATGCTCCCTTCGAACTGGTTGTCTTTAAAATACAAATCTTGTGTAATCCCAGGCTATCTGTAATCAGATGCACATTTGAAACTGGAATATAATTTAATTTAATTAATTTCAAAGGGACAACTTCTTTATGTTTACAGACGTGACGTAATGATGGCCCCCCCCACCCCCCCAGTGCCATGCTCGAATTTCCCGCAAAAACCTACCCGTACCACTCAAACTAAAGTAAGGCGATAGTTTTGAACACTGGCTGGTCATGTACTTGCTCAAATATTGATTTCGGATCATTTTTAACCAAAAAGTTACAAAAAGTACATAAAAAAAAAAAAAAAAAGTCAAATTCTGAATGCTCTGGTTAAGATCAGTCTTTTACTGGAAATAAAATGAAAACCCTTTCTTGTAGTAGATACGGGTTCTAATTCACACGTACATCTATTAAAAAATTAACCGAGTTATTATTAAAGTAGTAGAATTAAATCTGGTTAATTGTGTCATCTGATGGGAGTTTAGCTAAAACCATTTTGAGAAGTTTTTTATGAAGTTTTTGACAGTCTTTAGTTTGACGTGTGGACAGCAGTACCTTAATGGCATCAAATTTTGCGAGCGAGAGGCCTTCTGGGTAATGCAGCACTATGCTGGTGTTGAAGGAGTCATCGCCTGGGTTTGCCAGCGATACGAGGACCGTGAAATGAGCTTGATTCACCACCACTAACGTGTCGTTCCTGCAGAACAAACCGTCATTTCAATAGAAAACCAAAACCTGAAGAAGAATGCCAATATTCAGAAGCATTTACATTACATGTATGGCATAGACATTACATTTCAGAAGCATATTTCACATTAATATAATGTATGATTTATTTATCTAAGGTTTCTCACATAAAATTGAAGTTCAGCTTCAGATCGGCCACACAGCTGTTGTTTGAATTACAGTTCCTTTGAAACGGCACCTGATCACATACAAAAGATATTTTTTTACTGAGCTTTTGAATGTCATGGAAACTTTATACAATAAAGCTGAAAAATGTTAGATACTTAAGAGTTGACTGACACTGAATATCAGAATAAAATCTGATATTTGTAGACTGACCTCGACATACTCCTCCGTCCTGCTGTGGATGTCAAGAACAGCCACAGAGTTTCCAGACAACATCTGAGATTGTGAGAAATACATTGGATTTCAGAGGGAATTACTGCTGTCTGCAACGCAGCGCGAAACCAAAACAAAGTTAACCCCCCCCCCCCCCCCCCCCCCCCCCCCGGGTTCGACTGAAGCTGCTGCGACAGGTTGAAGCTGTGATAGACGACACGTACCAGCATGAAGATGGAGAAGCTGAAACAGGAGAAGCCAGAATCCAGCAGGACGGACTTCTGCAGAGTCCTGGACGACAAATTCCTCTGATCGAAGAATCCTCGGTTCATTCCTCGTACCACATCCACATTCAGATTCAGAGAAACATTCAGGCTCTTCTCCAGAGATCCTGAGAGACGCGAGGAGGAGAGACGCGAGGACTCGGAGAGACACAAGGAGGAGAGACACAAGGAGGAGAGACACAAGGAGGAGAGACACAAGGAGGAGAGACACAAGGAGGTGAGACACGAGGAGGAGAGACGCGAGGAGGAGAGACGCGAGGAGGAGAGACGCGGGGAGGAGAGACACGAGGAGGAGAGACACGTGGAGGAGAGACACGGGGAGGAGAGACACGGGGAGGTGAGACACGAGGAGGAGAGACACGGGGAGGTGAGACACGAGGAGGAGAGACACGAGGAGGAGAGACACGAGGAGGAGAGACACGAGGAGGAGAGACACGGGGAGGAGAGACACGAGGAGGAGAGACACGTGGAGGAGAGACACGGGGAGGAGAGACACGAGGAGGAGAGACACGGGGAGGTGAGACACGGGGAGGAGAGACACGGGGAGGAGAGACACGAGGAGGAGAGACACGAGGAGGAGAGACACGAGGAGGAGAGACACGAGGAGGTGAGACACGAGGAGGAGAGACACGAGGAGGAGAGACACGAGGAGGTGAGACACGGGGAGGTGAGACACGAGGAGGAGAGACACGAGGAGGTGAGACACGAGGAGGAGAGACACGAGGAGGAGAGACACGAGGAGGTGAGACACGAGGAGGAGAGACACGAGGAATTGGAGAGACACGAGGAGGTGAGACACGAGGACTCGGAGAGACACGAGGAATCAGAGAGACACGAGGAGGTGAGACACGAGGACTCGGAGAGACACGAGGAGGAGAGACGCGAGGAGGAGAGACACGAGGACTCGGAGAGACACAAGGAGGAGAGACACAAGGAGGAGAGACACAAGGAGGAGAGACACAAGGAGGAGAGACACAAGGAGGAGAGACACAAGGAGGAGAGACACAAGGAGGTGAGACACGAGGAGGTGAGACACGAGGAGGAGAGACACGAGGAATTGGAGAGACACGAGGAGGTGAGACACGAGGACTCGGAGAGACACGAGGAGGAGAGACGCGAGGAGGTGAGACACGAGGAGGTGAGACACGAGGAGGTGAGACACGAGGAGGTGAGACACGAGGAGGAGAGACACGAGGAGGAGAGACACGAGGAGGAGAGACACGAGGAGGTGAGACACGAGGAGGTGAGACACGAGGACTCGGAGAGACACGAAGGAGAGAAGACACGAGGACTCGGAGAGACGCGAGGAGGAGAGACACGAGGAGGTGAGACACGAGGAGGAGAGACCCAAAAATACAAATTAAGACATTAGAGGAGGTGAGACACGAGGAGGTGAGACACGAGGAGGAGAGACGCGAGGAGGAGAGACGCGGGGAGGAGAGACGCGGGGAGGAGAGACGCGGGGAGGAGAGACGCAGGGAGGTGAGACGCGAGGAGGTGAGACACGAGGAGGAGAGACACGAGGAATTGGAGAGACACGAGGAGGTGAGACACGAGGACTCGGAGAGACACGAAGGAGAGAAGACACGAGGACTCGGAGAGACGCGAGGAGGAGAGACACGAGGAGGAGAGACACGAGGAGGAGAGACACGAGGAGGAGAGACACGAGGAGGAGAGACACGAGGAGGAGAGACACGAGGAGGAGAGACACGAGGAGGTGAGACACGAGGAGGTGAGACACGAGGAGGTGAGACACGAGGAGGAGAGACACGAGGAGGAGAGACACGAGGAATTGGAGAGACACGAGGAGGTGAGACACGAGGACTCGGAGAGACACGAGGAATCAGAGAGACACGAGGAGGTGAGACACGAGGAGGAGAGACACGAGGAGGAGAGACACGGGGAGGTGAGACACGAGGAGGAGAGACACGAGGAGGAGAGACACGAGGAGGAGAGACACGAGGAGGTGAGACACGAGGAGGAGAGACACGAGGAGGAGAGACACGAGGAATTGGAGAGACACGAGGAGGTGAGACACGAGGTGGTGAGACACGAGGAGGTGAGACACGAGGAGGTGAGACACGAGGAGGTGAGACACGAGGAGGAGAGACACGAGGAGGAGAGACACGAGGAGGAGAGACACGAGGAATTGGAGAGACACGAGGAGGTGAGACACGAGGACTCGGAGAGACACGAAGGAGAGAAGACACGAGGACTCGGAGAGACGCGAGAAGGTGAGACGCGAGGAGGAGAGACGTGAGGAGGTGAGACGCGAGGAGGTGAGACACGAGGAGGAGAGACACGAGGAATTGGAGAGACACGAGGAGGTGAGACACGAGGAGGAGAGACACGAGGAGGTGAGACACGAGGTGGTGAGACACAAGGTGGAGAGACAGGAGGCCATATTCTTCACGCCACAGAGACTCTCTGAAACTTCATTGACGTTACCTGTGCTGCTGGTCTGCTCGGTCACTGTGAAACATGACGTGAGATTAAATGCATTAAATGTGTTGTCACCCGGACATTCAAAGTAGTTCAGACTGATTTCCATTGGACTGAAACTGAGCTGCGCAGATACAGACATCACAGGCCGAGCCCTGAGAAGAGAGAGAAAAGAGTAAATAGTTTGTTTATTAGGCTGGCCTGAGAAAGCAAACCTACTAAAATGCTATTTAAACTTCTTATCATTATTATTAATAGGTTGCCTTGAAAAAATTCCCATAGACTTACGTTGATGGAATGTTCCAATGAGCAAATAATATTCAAACTGCAACTGTCAAAATTCAAATCTAAACTCCCAGAATCCCTTGAGACTCATTCAGCCTTCCCTTCATTAGCTGCGTCCTTCGAAGGCTGCATTCGAGGCCAGCTCGACGAAGGCTGTCCCAATTCGATGGATCCTTCAAACCCGCCCTCAAAATGCATCCTTTGTTTCCTGGACAATGAAAGATAGAACTAATGGATCTTTCAAGGCCCAGGCTATCCCAAATTCATCGCATGCTAATGACAACAGGATTTTTTTTAGAGAACATGCCAGATTACGCTTTTAAATGTAAGTATTGGGTTTCGGCTTTCTCAACTATCTAATGATATAAATGTACAAATGTGAAAAAAAAACTTTAAAGTAGTTTAAATGTTGACATATCTTACTAAGATGTGCTTTTATAGACGGTGTAGAAGGTGAGCATATGTAGACAGGTTGTGAACCCTGGTATCTATATATCTATCTGTCTGTCTGTCTGTCTGTCTGTCTGTCTGTCTGTCTGTCTGTCTGTCTATCTATCTATCTATCTATATTCTATTGGTGTCTGTCTGCTGTATCTGTCTATCTGTTTGTCGTCTGTCTGTCTGTCTGTCTGTCTTGTCTATCAGTCTGTCTGTCTGTCTGTCTGTCTGTCTGTCTGTCTGTCTGTCTGTCTGTCTGTCTGTCTGTCTGTCTGTCTGTCTGTCTACTATCTATCTATCTATCTGTCTGTCTGTCTGTCTGTCTGTCTGTCTATCTATCTTTCTGTCTGTCTGTCTGTCTATCTGTCTGTCTGTCTGTCTAATATCTATCTGTTGTCTGTCCGTCTGTATGTCTGTCTGTCTGTCTGTCTATCGTTATCTATCTTAGATATCTGTCTATCTATCTATATATCTATCGTTACTTCATTACTTATTAGGCTGCCGCTTCACACTGGGACTGTATTGTTTTGTCTTATTTTTGTTAAAATGTATCAGTGGTTTAACCCTGGTTTCAAAAATGGACTACCATCATCTCACACATTCAAAAAACAGACATACAATGGGCTATGTTTCCGTGGCTCAGCTGGTGTGTTCCACTCTGCCTGGCGTATGGCGTTTGCAGTGTGGTTGCTCCTGACGGAGTGGCTGCGTCTGATGGGAGGATTTAGTGGCTGTTGTCATTGAGTGTTCCTGTTTTCGGTTTGGGGTCCTGGAGTTTTGTACTCGTTTGGGCTCTGTGGCACTCGAGATGTGGTTCGACACGGGTTTGTTGGCGTGTCTACACATTGGGCCTGCTCTGGTGTACAGTACATATCACGCTCATTCTGTTTGGACTGCTGGCTCAGACAAATGTATGTTTTCACTCTCGATTATACATTTGCCTCAGATTTTATGATTTTTTGTTTTGATTGTTGTGTATACTGTATTGTTTATTGTATTTGACCTTTTATATTGTTATTGTTTATTGTATTTGTCTTGTTATATGTATTTATGTTATATAATGTTGACTGTAAAAAGCTTTGAGCTCAGGAAAAGTGCTATATGAATTAAACTCATTATTATCTAAATAAATATACTTTCAATCTTTAAAATTGTTTCAAACTTCAAGTTTTCAGGCTAGGCTTCCTCAAGCCAACCTAAAGTTTGTCTTGACAAAGTTTTTGTCTAGTTAATAGTGTGATAAATCTCACAGTTTGGCACCTAGTAGGTTTGGCTCATTGAATTTATTATCCAAACTAAAGAATTACGTACTTGAGCAGGACGATCCCTCCTTGTGTTCCAATCACGATATCTGTCAGATTATCATCATTCATGTCCATGTGACCAGACAGAGACACTCCAAACTGCTGCAGACCAGGCAGAACCGACCGCGCTGGAATCCGCTAAACACACACACACACACACACACACATATTCAGTGCATTCAGACTTAATCCCAAAGTATACTTCAGTTTTACGAGTACGTATGCACACAGTGCATGTGACATATATTCCATCATTCGCGTAGTATATGCATGGCCCAGTTTTTTTTTTTAACCACATGTGCTCTTTAAAATTAGTTTGCATATGCATATTGAATTTTTTTGGGCTAATAGTTTGTCCGCAAGGTGGCGACACTGACCCATGCCATTGTTTCACAGTCAAAAAAGAAACAGAAGAGACATAACAAAAAACATGCACTTTTGTGAGGCAGTTCAGACATTTACACAACTCCAGTCTAAAAGAGTGCAAATATATTTTATTGCTCAACTTCTGGAGAGAAATAGTGCAGACACTGGACAAAGATGAAACTTTCTAGTGTGCATGTGTGAAGCGCATGCTATTAAATGGAGTTTGCTTTGAAAGTCTGCATGTTCAGTCATACAATTTTTTTTCCCTTTCAGTCACCTGATGGTGTTTGGGTTCCGCCCGCTTAGTTGGGGTCTGAAAGACACTTAACTTTTGAAAAATGATTAATATGAACTAGAACTGAACTAAGCTGGATGATGACTCTATCGTCTTCTGTAGAGCCACAAGAGTCACATCTTGCAGCATAGACACTGGTATTAAACTGAACTGAATCAACACTGCACTGACTCAAGCTGAATAATGACATTACTGCCTTTTGTAGAACTGCTTATAGTTGAAATGAACTTGTTTAAAATTTATGAATTTCACACTGTTATTGATCTGAACTGACTTGATCTGAAAAATTATGCAATTGTCTTATTAGAGCTGCTCTACAGCAGAGTCTGAACTTTCTCCATAGCTGAGTTTCCATAACTGATTCTGCTAGTTCCTTTGTATCTCTTTCAAGCGCTTTGTACACCAGGGTGGACTGGGACAAAACATCGGTCCCCAGGCGGCCACCAACCACTTCTATATAGATATATATATAGACTATAATATATATATAAGATATTATAATTATATATTCTATATATTATATACATATGATACACTATACAGTCAAAAGTTTTTTGAACAGTAAGATTTTTATTGTTTTTTAAAGAATCTCTTCTGCTCACCAAGCCTGCATTTATTTGATCCAAAACAGCAAAAGCAGTAATATTGTGAAATAATTTTACTATTTAAAATAAATCTTTTCTATTTGGAAATATTTTAAAAAGCAATTTATTCCTGTAGTGGCAAAGCTGAATTTCAGCAGCCAGTCTTCAGTGTCACATTTAGAAATATTTTAAATATTCTGATTTGTGCTCAAAAAAACATTTATTATATCTTATGTGAAAACAGCTGGAGTAGAATTTTTTAAGGTTTCTTGATGAATAGAAATTTCAGAGACACAGCATTATATTGGTAACCTTATAAATGTCTTCTACGTCACTTTTGATCAATTAAGCATCCTTGCTAAAAAAAAGTATCAATTTCTATCATTCCCCCCCCAAAATAAAAATATACTGGACCCAAAGCTTTTGAGGGTAATTTATAATGTTACAAAAGTTTTTTATTTCAGATAAATGCTGATTTTTGGATCTTTCTACTGTTTCAAAAAATTTTGTTTGGATAAGAATAATAACACAGGTCCGAAAATATAGTGTCTTTTCAATTTAAATCTAGATTTATTGCATTGCGGCCCACGAATTTACGTTTTATTAAAAAGTGTTTTTGCATTCTACAGTCATGCCGTGCACACACATTAGGATAGGTTAGACGCCTGCCTCCGCTGCGAGTCCCTATCAAGCACTTTACAGATTGAACTACTCTCTTCTTCTCCTCCTGCCTGGCTCTTTGGCCCACATCACTCACCGCAGAGCAAGCCTGTTCTTGATAAATCTGCTGTGAAAACGTGGGAAAATCCGACGAGGAAGAAGTTGGGGTGATGTGATCTTTATATAGGCGGAGCAAAATAATTAATCGCTCTGTCTATAGCGCATTGTGGTTGGATGATTTACGCTGTCAATACAGGAGACAATCCAATGGGCCACTGGCTGCTCACTGTCCCTGCGTGATGGTCCTCGGCAAAATCAAATCGGCCCGATTACCAGTCCAGCCCTGTTTGACACAATCTGTATTGTAAAATGTTTTATACAAATTAAGGTGATTTGATTTGATGAAGAGTCACACTAATCATCTCCTGTCCTCAGGGTGGTTATTAATGGTTATTTACAACTGGTAGTGGAAAAAAGCCTAAGAAATCTACTGTGCCAAAACGGTTCATCATTGTGTGGTTTGTCATTTATCCTGCAGTGTCTGTCTGTTTATCTGTGAACATTCGCCTCGTCTGGGTTTCTGGGTTAAATGTGGGCACAAGCACAGCGTTTGGGATTGATGGAAGCACAGCAAACTCTCACCTGAGGAGTGTGTTCAGGGTTTATGCCATGTGTCCCATCACCCAGGTAGATGTAGACGACTCCTTCATCCTCCAGCGGAGCCCCGACCGCCACATCTGACAGACCGTCTCCATTCAGGTCCTTTAGTGAAGCCACAGACGCAGCAAATCTGCCTGTGGTTGACTGCAGCGTCTTTTGAAAATACTATGGAGAGGGAAAGAGAAGAAAACAGAATCTTTATTCATCGGCACATGACCAGCACCAGAACAATTTCCACGACTTTCACGTCATGGGAACCTATTACAACAGCAATTCCAGTGGAGTAACACAATGGTGATGACTAGCAGCCTTCCAGTCACAGTTACCCTGAAGATAGTAGTGAAATAATAGTGAATCTGTGCGTACCTGCTCTGATAAAGCGTAGACGTACAGCCTCCCTTCAGCCCTCGGCTGAGACTGGTAAAATAATGGAGCTCCGACCAGCAGGAAATCTGAGTCTCCATCAGAGTCCACATCCAACAGACTCAGAGACGCTCCGAAATATGAGCCAATCTGATGACAGAAATCAATCAAAATGAATGGAACTGCATTCTAGCACATGCTTTTATAGCATGATGTTCACAGATGAAATATGAAAACAACACGTTCTGCTTCACAACCACAATGACACCCAATACTGGCTAGAAATTGAAGAGGTCTTGTAAACTTATTTTACTCCTTCTCTCTGTTGGATATGGCATTGCAGAGTCTATATTGTAAGTGTTGTGCTTGTTTGTTTTTGGTGAAATACTGAATCTCATGAGAGCGTGTGTGTTTGAAGGGTCTGCTGATCTTCTTGGTGGACCGTAGGTTTGGGAGCCCCTGGTCTCACCGGCGGAGAGAGATTTTTTCACTGACTTGTTCTCCGCTGATGTTCCTCGTCACTGTCCATGTGCTTTCATTCTTGGTGAAGAGGGTCACCAGACCTGTGTGTTCGGCCCGCGGCGCTCCAGAGAACAGAAGAGAGACGCCGCGTCTCATTCCCAGCACAGTAGAGTAACCTGAACACCATCAGCATCATTAAAACACACACAAACTCTTCACATCACACAAGAACAAAAACCCCAACATACCCATGTACGAGTCTTTATTTACAGCTGGATCGATGATCTCTGTCTCTCTGAATTCAGATCCTGATCCTGTCACTTCATACAGAGCTCCACGCCAGTCATTCGATCCGACCGAACCCACGATCACAGAGTCCTGAAACAAACACCGCAGTCTCAGCTTTAGTCTCAGCAGTGACATATTATGCTTAATAATGGATATTACAAAAACCTGCCTGTACAGAGATTCGAACCCTCGACCTTTGGGTTACAAGTCTGAATCTAGTTATGTAACTGATTACATTTGATTACTTTTCTACATTTCTAACAAATGTTTTCAACTGTTAATCATTTTGAAACATGTAAGCCAGGCAGGGTTAACCTTACAGTGGTACTCAACACTGATTACTGTCAGACTTTCAGAATCCTTCTTCACTTGAATTAAGATTATAATAATTTAATTTGAACATTTTGTGTGAAAATATTCAGGTGTAACCCCATTTTTAATCTTTAACATTTTCATAAATAACTTTAATTTAATTACACATCTTTTATCAGTAACTGTAACAGATTACAGTTACATTTTTTTGTAATTAAATTATGTAATTCCATTACATGTAACTAGTTACTCCCCAAAATTTTGTGTGTGTATATATATTAGGGATGTGCATCTCATGAGTCACGCCGATACGATACGCATCTCGATGCATAGCCAACGATACGATACATTAAAGATACATATGAAGCAGCTACCGATGTGAAACGATACGATTCAACGCAATGCAATTCGATGCAATATAATGCAATGGAGAAAATATGATTACTTTTAATGCCTCGAGGTCTGTTTCATAAAACAAGTTAACAAAATAATTGTCAAACTCATTGTCAAATGATTTGATTCCGTAAAGCAAATTTAACATAGGCCTATATCAAGCTTAGTCACGGAGGCAACTTCTGCTGGGAAACTAACCTGGTCTAAAGCAGGCTAACTGTCAGGCTAAGCTAAGCTCCTCTACTGACCAATAAGAACATAACGATATTACCACTGTCTCACAGTTATTATTTGACATAATATTACATGCAGCCTTTCTCTCTAGTTGTATTACAGCTGTACCTTTTATAGTTTGCAGAACAGATAGCAGAGCATTAGAACATTACAATCTAAAATTGCTCTTTAAAGCATTAAAATAACTAAAGTTAAAATCACTGAATTAAAAAGTAAAATAAATAATAAAGAAAATTACTACATTTTAACTGCTATTAGAAACGCATATTAACTGATTTGAGCTTAATTAGTATCCTAGCCTATAGCTTACATTTGATTTACCCATTACAATAGTCCACTTACAGTTACTGCTATCATAAAAATACACTTTATATGTAGGTTTAAAATTCTACAAAAGACACATTTAATGTCCAAAAACAAATTTTTTAGCTAAATGTATATTTTACTCAGAATTATTGCACTCCTATTCGATTGTGCTCAGTCTATTTAGTGCGCCGTCACTCTATGTCAGCCTCGCCACTACTGACAGCAAAATGGGTATGTTTGCATGGCTATTAGTGCATTAATACGCATATTTACAGATGAAACATATAGCTGTGACATGTCAGTTATGCACTGAGCAAAACACTGTCTCAAATGCATTAAACAGCACGAATATATTCGCTGTTTGTCAAGGTGGATCGATTTGATCCATGATCGACATTAAGGGCTGCTTAAGAATAATTGTGCACAAATTAGTGAGATTGTATGAATTTAATTTAAATGTCATTAATGGAACCGCTTTAGCCCCGATTGATTTGTTAGGTTATTTAAAGCCAGATTTTGGACTTTAATCCCAGTTTTTCCTCGGGTCTCTGTAGTGTTGATTCGTCATATTCAGCAGCGGTGATGAGAGAGCGCGCTTGAGAAACAGTTTAGAGAGGAGAAATCAATCTACATATAAAATGTTGGTCACTTTCTAAACAATAAAAGTATAGTGCATCCACTAGTAATTATATATTAATAAATCGGTTTTTACTGATGCAAATATGTTAGAAACAATGCTTTGTGATACAAATGCCAACTTGTAGCCAATTCACACTTTTTTTTAAATCAATGCATCGCATCGTTAACTTTTTATGCCGAGCGAATCTGGGAATCTTCCCATCCCTAATATATATATCTATACTGTATGTTGTAGATGTTAAAACATGTTACAATGGATTAGACATTGTAACACACTGTGGGTCACTATTATGAATATGGAATAGGAGGGACAGAAAGCTCTCAAGTTTCATCATAAATATCTTAATTTGTGTTCGAAGATGAACAAAGGTCTTAGGGTTTGGAACGACATGAGGGTGAGTAAATTAAGACAGAACTGTCATTTTTGGGTGAACTAACCCTTTACTAAGTGAGGTTTAGTGAAAATGAATGTTTGAAAGATGTTCAGAGTTTTTGTTTTTGATGTTTAGCAGCAAGTAAACCAGATCAGTGGTGCTCTAGTTTGACTTCCGGACCCAGATTTGGTGGTGGTGACTCAGCATTGGTCATTGGAAGATTTTCATAGGGCTTCAGAAGACTTGGAATTTAGCGCACAAATGGCATGAACTATTCCTTAAAGAGGTTCATTATGATGAGATTTAAATTTTTCTTTTCTCTTTGAAGTGTTACAAGCTGTTGGTGTATAAAGAAGATCTGTAAAGTTGTAAAGACTAAAGTCTCAAATCCAAAGAGATTCTTTTTAAAAGTTCAAGAGTCAGACCACGCGCCCCCCTAAAACGGCTCATTCTTACACGCCCCCACATGTCTACATCACTTTGTGGAAATATTAGCATAATGCCGCCAAAATGTTGACGCAAAGAAAGAAGGCGTAACTTTTATTCTAGCTGTAGTATTGTTGTTGCCGCCGCGTCGTGTCATGAAGATGCTGTGTGCTTGTTGTGAAAGCGAAACTACTTTGTTTACTTTCCAAAAGAGGACGATATGTGCTTCTTTAAAGGATTTTGCACTGATGATTCAAACGTGAGTTTTGGGCAGTGGAGAGTAGCGCTTGTTGTTTGTAATTTCTCCGTTCACAAATGCAGACATGGTTTGATGTTTACGCGGTACGATGCAATGCTATGTGTAAAAAGACAGTATGAGTCATTATAATCAGTAATTATGTCCCCACTGAATGCAACAAATGCCTGGTTTATAATGGGTTTTAATGTTTTTGTCTCGTCGCTCCGGCCGGACAGGGCAGCACAGTATGGTGAGGGGCGTAACATTTCCGTCACACGCTTGAGGTATTCGGCCAATCAAAACGCACTAGATAACTGGATAATCAGAGCACACCTCGCTTTTCAGACGATGAGCTTTGTAAAAATCGACGCGTTTCAGAAAGGCGGGGCATAGAGGAGAAACAATAATGTACAGTATGTGGAAAATAATGTGGTATTTTTACCTTAAACCGCATAAACACATTGCATTACACCAAATACACCAAATAATGTTCTGTTTAGCAACATCATATGATCCCTTTAATATAAATAAGTATTACTTTATAAGACATTTCTCTCACCTCCTGGTAGACGACACTGAATCCACTCTGTGATAACTCTCTCTGTCTGTCTCTGCCGTGAGCTTGCTTTGACCCTGAAACACAGAAGAAAAAACTCTTACAGTCATCTGTGGATTCTTCATTAGCTGCTTTTATTGTAAACTTATAGTAAGTGTCAGTTTCCTTTATGTTTGTATTTTACCTTCAATGTTGTAGATCTTTTTTTGCAGGTTGTCAAGAAGTCCTTTGAGTCCTTTGTACTCTTGAATGTAGAAGGTGTTGTTCTGTTTCGGTTCTGATGCCAGCTGAGTGAGTTTAGTTAAATCAACCTTTCCCACCTGAAAAACAAATGTGCCATTTTGTCTGACTGTGCAAAAACACTTGAAACATTTATTAAAATGATTGATTAACTGAAAACTGTGTTTTTCTCTGTGCACCTGATTACATCAAAAAAAGTGTTTTCCACTCAAGGATGTGACAGTGTTAGTTAGTAAGAGACTACTAATCTGTGATAAAATACAACAAAATGTAGTATATCTCACTTAAAGCTGAAGTGTGTCATTTCTGCATCACTAGTGACAAAAAATCTAATTGCACAAATAAAGAGGTTTTTTTGAACATTCTCCTTATCTGTCATTGGTCAGTAAAACAGATAGTCCCTCCCCAAACTCATGTGATTGGTTGAGTCAGATGTCAACATCTCCGGCTGCTCAAAAGAACAGATGAATGTTGTGAAAGAGTCTCAGAGTCACAGCGTTTCACTGTTAAGAAGTCAAGCTACCAATGACTGACTTACAGTGACTCCATAACTGAACTGGCTGAAAAAAGGCATGAGATGACAAGCAAACTCACCCCGATGATGTAGCGGAGGATATTATGCTCATCACATCTGTTGAGACATTATAATCATCATTATCACTGGGGTTTCCATCTGTGATGATTACCAGAGCTTTCTGAGCGTTGAGATCGGCTCCAGACAACACGTTATTCAGGAGATTCTTTCTGATGATATAATAAATCAGAAATTATGACATATGAACAGTTTTCAGCCTCAATGTCAATGTGCTCCTGTCGTTTCTAGGCCAATATGTTTTTCATAAGTTCACACTCTCATATAATCAGACTGAGTGAATAGTGTGTATATTTGGCGTGCTGTACGATGGGAGGCTCCGAGCTCAGAATACAGGCAGAGAACTCCCCCATATCCCACGCTGGGACAGGAACAGTTAGGAGTGAGGAGGGATGCTGGAAAACTGTCGTAAGTTGGCTGTATAAATACTTATGATCATGCTAATTGAGCTGATTGTCTGAACATGCTTCTGCCAAACTTTGATTTATAGAATGACAAAAGTCCAACTTCAGCAACAGTGTGTTTAATAGTCCAGAAAAAGAGAGCACAACTACAGCATGAACCATAGTTAATTTTCAGTTGTTCATCTCAAGACTATCAAAGTGTAAATTCAATGAATGCTCATAATCATATGAGAGTTTCACTCACAGAACGTAGTTTATTGCTCGATATGTGTTTGTGAGAGATTTCATGTGCTTCTCTTTCATGAGTTTCTCTTCAGCGGAGCCGTTCTGATAATCGTTGAAGTCAAACACAGTTCGTATATCTGTTGAAAACTGGACAGCAGCAAACTGACACAGAAAGACAACAGACAACAACATTATCATCATTAGACGCCATGATAACAGTACCAGGTATGGTTTACGGTACCACATTTATCCTATGAATTACTGCATGTCGATATTTCCAAATTCATAGCTGATGGACAGTTTTACCTTTATGGATGAGTTTGAAAGTTTTTTCATAACATCTTTAATGAATTTTTTGTTCATTTCAAACTCGTGTGTTTTCATACTGCTGGATCCATCAAAGAGAAACACCAGATTGACTTCTCTCTTGGTGCATTCTGCAGAAACACCACAAGATACACAAACTCGGCTGTTACTTCATTTAGCAATCAGACCAAATCCATATTTTCACAAATATAACGTAACAACATGTTTTTAATCTTTGATTTGTTCATAAATATACCTCCAAATGAAATTAATTAAAGCAACACATGTTTTACAGTGTTAGAGTCTGAAATGGTTAAACTGCATGAAGTCTTGGTTTGTGTGAGAGACTCGTCAGAACTATAGAAGTCTGAGATTGTTAAACTTAAGTCTTGGTTTGTGTGAGAGACTCAACAGAACTATTGAAGTCTGAAACTGTTAAACTTAAGTCTTGGTTTGTGTGAGAGACTCAACAGAACTATTGAAGTCTGAAACTGTTAAACTTAAGTCTTGGTTTGTGTGAGAGACTCGTCAGAACTATTGAAGTCTGAAACTGTTAAACTTAAGTCTTGGTTTGTGTGAGAGACTCGTCAGAACTATTGAAGTCTGAAACAGTTAAACTTAAGTCTTGGTTTGTGTGAGAGACTCATCAGAACTATTGAAGTCTGAAACTGTTAAACTTAAGTCTTGGTTTGTTTGAGAGACTTTTCAGAACTATTGAAGTCTGAGATTGTTAAACTTAAGTCTTGGTTTGTGTGAGAGACTCATCAGAACTATTGAAGTCTGAAACTGTTAAACTTAAGTCTTGGTTTGTGTGAGAGACTCAACAGAACTATTGAAGTCTGAAACTGTTAAACTTAAGTCTTGGTTTGTGTGAGAGACTCGTCAGAACTATTGAAGTCTGAGATTGTTAAACTTAAGTCTTGGTTTGTGTGAGAGACTCATCAGAACTATTGAAGTCTGAAACAGTTAAACTTAAGTCTTGGTTTGTGTGAGAGACTCAACAGAACTATTGAAGTCTGAGATTGTTAAACTTAAGTCTTGGTTTGTGTGAGAGACTCATCAGAACTATTGAAGTCTGAAACAGTTAAACTTAAGTCTTGGTTTGTGTGAGAGACTCAACAGAACTATTGAAGTCTGAGATTGTTAAACTTAAGTCTTGGTTTGTGTGAGAGACTCGTCAGAACTATTGAAGTCTGAGATTGTTAAACTTAAGTATTGGTTTGTGTGAGAGACTCAACAGAACTATTGAAGTCTGAAACTGTTAAACTTAAGTCTTGGTTTGTGTGAGAGACTCAACAGAACTATTGAAGTCTGAAACTGTTAAACTTAAGTCTTGGTTTGTGTGAGAGACTCGTCAGAACTATTGAAGTCTGAAACTGTTAAACTTAAGTCTTGGTTTGTGTGAGAGACTCATCAGAACTATTGAAGTCTGAAACTGTTAAACTTAAGTCTTGGTTTGTGTGAGAGACTCAACAGAACTATTGAAGTCTGAAACTGTTAAACTTAAGTCTTGGTTTGTTTGAGAGACTCGTCAGAACTATTGAAGTCTGAAACAGTTAAACTTAAGTCTTGGTTTGTGTGAGAGACTCAACAGAACTATTGAAGTCTGAAACTGTTAAACTTAAGTCTTGGTTTGTTTGAGAGACTCGTCAGAACTATTGAAGTCTGAAACAGTTAAACTTAAGTCTTGGTTTGTGTGAGAGACTCAACAGAACTATTGAAGTCTGAAACTGTTAAACTTAAGTCTTGGTTTGTTTGAAAGACTCGTCAGAACTATTGAAGTCTGAGATTGTTAAACTTAAGTCTTGGTTTGTGTGAGAGACTCGTCAGAACTATTGAAGTCTGAGATTGTTAAACTTAAGTCTTGGTTTTTGTGAGAGACTCGTCAGAACTATTGAATTCTGAGATTGTTAAACTTAAGTCTTGGTTTTTGTGAGAGACTCGTCAGAACTATTGAATTCTGAGATTGTTAAACTTAAGTCTTGGTTTTTGTGAGAGACTCGTCAGAACTATTGAATTCTGAGATTGTTAAACTTAAGTCTTGGTTTGTGTGAGAGATTCGTCACATCTATTGAAGTCTGAGATTGTTAAACTTAAGTATTGGTTTGTGTGAGAGACTCAACAGAACTATTGAAGTCTGAGATTGTTAAACTTAAGTCTTAGTTTGTGTGAGAGACTCGTCAGAACTATAGAAGTCTGAGATTGTTAAACTTAAGTCTTAGTTTGTGTGAGAGACTCGTCAGAACTATTGAATTCTGAGATTGTTAAACTTAAGTCTTGGTTTGTGTGAGAGACTCATCAGAACTATTGAAGTCTGAAACTGTTAAACTTAAGTCTTGGTTTGTGTGAGAGACTCGTCAGAACTATTGAAGTCTGAGATTGTTAAACTTAAGTCTTAGTTTGTGTGAGAGACTCGTCAGAACTATTGAAGTCTGAAACTGTTAAATTTAAGTCTTGGTTTGTGTGAGAGACTCGTCAGACCTTGGTAAGCGGCGGTGAAGTTGGAGACGGCCTGTAAGCTGCTGCTGAATTGGTAGCAAACGCCGTTCAGATATGAGTTTCCATCACACTCATGAGGAAAATACGGACTGCAGCTCTGAGAAAGAGACACACGAAATCTGACACATCAGCAGCTTCAGCAGATCACAAAATTGGCTGAAACCAGTGCTAGAAAATAGACATCACTTATGTATTAAAAATATAAACATTATACTCATAAAAAAGCTGTAATTATGGTTCAGCTTGCATTTTTATGATGTTCAGTAATGACCTTAACATACTCAGCTTAGTTTCTCTGTAATACTTTACAATCCCATGTTTGTATTTTCCAAATACCATATTTAATGGTACCTGAGCATTCTGTGAACATTAACATCTCATGAAGGATGTTTGACTGTCCGAGACACTGAACTTACAGTGAGAGAAGCAGAAGACACAGCAGCAGACATGCCGAAGAAGCGGACGCTCTCTGAACCTGTCAACCCCCAGCAGAGAGAGAGAGAGAGGAGTGTCATCAGCTCAATATAAAGCAGTGAAAGTCCACAGAAGTCACTGATAGATGGGCTGTCAAGTCAAGTCAAGTCACCTTTATTTATATAGCGCTTTTAACAATACAGATTGTGACAAAGCAACTGAACAGCATTAATTAGGAAAATAGTGTCAATAATGCAAAATGACAATAGTAAACACACATTTTTCAGATAAAGACAGTTCATCATTGAATTCAGTGATGTCAACATCCTCAGTTTAATAATATCTTTGCAATCAAGTCAACGATATCGTTGGAAATTAAGTGTCCCCAACTAAGCACGCCAGAGGCGACAGCGGCACGGAACAAACTCCATCGGTGACAGAATGGAGAAAAAAAACCTTGGGAGAAACCAGCTCAGTCGAGGGGCCAGTTCTCCTCTGACCAGACAACCAGCAGTACGGAAAAATCAATATAAGACGTAATAAAACAGACGATGAATAATATTAACAGCAATTATTATATGATTCAATCAAACTTATAGCAAAGTTTGGTAGTTTATGTTGTTTCAGGGTTGGAATCATCAGAGGTGTTCTGAGGGGTTTGCATCATCTCTTCTCCGGTGTTCTGGATCCAGACTGAAGCTTGAGTAAATCCTAGTTACCACGGGATTCACCTGGTTTGTGGCAAAAAACAGAGAAACCAATACAAACATAATTAGCGTAGCTGCTTTTCCAACCAAGCAAAATTTATTTGTTCAACCCAAGCTAAAGAATAATAATAACATTTGATTAGATATAACTGCAGTAAAAGATTATGACTGCAGTAAAAGATTATGAGATGCATTATTTGAATGCTTGGCCAAAGAGATGTGTCTTTAATCTAGATTTAAACAGAGAGAGTGTGTCTGAACCCCGAACGTTATCAGGAAGGTTATTCCAGAGTTTGGGAGCCAAATGCATTAAAGCTCTACCTCCTTTAGTGGACTTAGATATCCTATGTACAGCTAAAAGTCCAGAGTTTTGTGACCTTAGTGAGCGTGATGGATTGTAGCGTGGTAGAAGACTAGTTAGGTATGCAGGAGCTAAACCATTAAAGGCCTTATAGGCAAGTAATAATATTTTGTAACTGATACGGAACTTAACAGGTAGCCAGTGCAGAGACTGTAAAATTGGGGTAATATGATCATATTTTCTTGACCTGGTAAGGACTCTAGCCGCTGCATTTTGGACTATCTGTAGCTTGTTTATTGAAGATGCAGGACAACCACCTAGCAGTGCATTACAATAGTCCAGTCTAGAGGTCATCAATGCATGGACTTGCTTTTCTGCATCAGAAACAGGTATCATGTTTCGTAACTTGGCAATGTTTCTAAGATGGAAGAATGCCGTTTTTGTAACATGGGAAATATGATTTTCAAAAGACAAGTTGCTATCTAATATAATACCCAGATTTTTGACTGTAGAGGAAGTAACCGTGGCTGTGAAGCTGATACCTGGCCGCTGCAGCCGTTTGCAGGACTGCAGATCTGCAGAGCAGCTGTACATCTCCCCTGTTGAGTTTCCTTCTAATGGAGCTCCAACAATGATCCTGAGAAACATAACCGCACCACACAAACAATCAGACAGTCAGTCAGGAAACACCTAGCAACCACACAGAACACCCTAGCAACCAGTGTGTGTGTGTGTGACTCACTGTTTCCTGTTTCCAAACTCAGTCTGATAAACACTGTAACCAAAGAAATCTTCCGGGGTGCCGTTAAATCTCAGTGGATGTTCAGTGTCGATGTTGAAGGCCCCTGAAAAAGACGCTGGAGAACACAGAGAGACTGTTGAGATGTCAGGAGACGCTTGTGAGACTTCAGCCTCTGTCTTTCTAAATGATTCTCTCTGGTTTCTCTTCCTGTTTGTCAGCGTTTCATAAGGTGTGTGTGTGTGTGTGTTCCTATCACATATAACCACTAACCTACAACACAATACACCCACACACAGTGCTGAGCTCCATCACCTCAAATTAACATAAATATTATTGTAAATTTAGACTTTCAGTGTTTATTACTGTGTTTATTGGTATGATAGTTTGGCCATAATAGTTTAACTAGTCATTACTAGTTAATCAAATAGTCATTAAGTCAGTGGGTGAAAAACATGAACAAATTGAACAAAATCTATCCTTAAACAAGCTTTTGGTTTAACAGTATAATCTGTATAAGTATGGAGTTGCTTTGCTTTTTTTCTGAACTGGTGTAATACATTTTAATCTTTTATTAAGCTATCTGTTGCCTGTGTTGTTACTGCTGTCATATTGTGTGTGATTTTAATTTGTAAACCCATTTTGTGTTCATTTAAACCAGCAGTAGGCCTATAGTAAATTGCAAACAATATTTGCATTAAATAAAACAGTCCACCATGTTTATTGATACATTACCTGATATATAATGTATGTATGTATGTATACTACTGTATGTATACTATATATGTATACTGCAAATATTGTATTTACCCTGTAACTACGTGGAACAAGGGGGGGAACAAATCACCACTTTAATTTACAGCCCGCAAATTTTGTATTTACCCTGTAACTACATGGAACCAGGGGGGAACAAAACACCACTTTAATTTACAGCCCGCAGATGTTGTATTTACCCTGTAACTACGTGGAACAAGGGGGGGAACAAAACACCACTTTAATTTACAGCCCGCAGATGTTGTATTTACCCTGTAACTACGTGGAACAAGGGGGGAACAAGCACCACTTTAATGTACAGCCCAAAAATGTTGTATTTACCCTTTAACTACATGGAACAATGGGGGAACAACACCACTTTAATTTACAGCCCGCAAATGGTTTATTTACCCTGTAACTACATGGAACAATGGGGAAACAAAGCACCACTTTAATTTACAGCCCGCAAATATTGTATTTACCCTGTAACTACATGGAACAAGAGGGGAACAAAGCTGCACTTTAATTTACAGGCCGCAGATGTTGTATTTACCCTGTAACTACATGGAACAATGGGGAACAAAGCACCACTTTAATTTACAACCCGCAATTGTAGTATTTACACTGTAACTACATGGAACAAAGGGGGGAACAAGCACCACTTTAATTTACAGACCGCAGATGTTTTTTGTATTTACCCTGTAGCTACATGGAACAAGGGGGGAACAAAGCACCATTTTTATTTACAGCCCGCAAATGTTGTATTTCCCCTGTAACTACATGGAACAAGGGGGGAACAAATCACCACTTTAATTTACAACCCGCAAATATTGTATTTACCCTGTAACTACATGGAACAATGGGGGAACAAAGCACCACTTTCATTTACAACACCCGCAAATATGGTATTTACCCTGTAACTACATGGAACAGGGGGGGAACAAAGCACCACTTTAATTTACATCCCGCAAATGTTGTATTTACCCTGTATCTACGTGGAACAAGGGGGGAACAAGCAACACTTTAATGTACAGCCCAAAAATGTTGTATTTACCCTTTAACTACATGGAACAATGGGGGAACAACACCACTTTAATTTACAGCCCACAAACGTTGTATTTACCCTGTAACTACATGGAACAAAGGGGCCCAAGCACCACTTTAATTTACAGCGCTATACAGCCCGCAAATGTTGTATTTACCCTGTAGCTACATGGAACAATGGGGGAACAAAGGACCACTTTAATTTACAGCCCGCAGATGTTGTATTTACCCTGTAACTACGTGGAACAATGGGGGAACAAAGCACCATTTTAATTTACAGCCTGCAAATGTTGTATTTATCCTGTAACTATGTGGAACAAGGGGGGAACAAACACCACTTTAATTTACAGCCCGCAAATGTTGTTTTTACCCTGTAACTACATGGAACAAGGGGGGAACAAAGCACCACTTTAATTTACAGCCCGCAAATGGTTTATTTACCCTGTAACTACATGGAACAAAAGGGCCCAAGCACCACTTTAATTTACAGCCCACAAACGTTGTATTTACCCTGTAACTACATGAAACAATGGGGGAACAAAGCACCACTTTAAATTACAGCCCGCAAATGTTGTATTTACCTTGTAACTACATGGAACAATGGGGGAACAAAGCACTACTTTAATTTACAGCCCGCAAATGTTTTATTTACCCTGTAACTACATGGAACAATGGGTAACAAAGCACCACTTTAATTTACAGCTTGCAAATGTTGTATTTACCCTGTAACTGAACAAGTTGAACAAGTTGGACTTAAACACAGAACAAGTGTATATTTGCACAGTAATTACAGAGAAAAATATTGCACTAGTTTTAATTTAATTGTTCGATGGCCAAATTAAACCCTCTACATTTTTTTTTGCTATAAAAACACCACAGTATACATCCACTGAAATACAAATGTTGTATCATGTATTTTTTCTGCAAACATCTGGAAAGAGGTAAGCATGTTTTAAGCTGCACTGAACCTCGATGGTATATCATGCAAAGTTATTTGATGATAGTGGTGTTGAGAAGTTGCTGATGTGAAGTTGCTGAAATCGACGAATAAACTTTCATAAGGTAAGTAGACTCGTGAACTATAAATCATAGCAGAAACTCATTAACTCATTTCACTAGATGTCCAGTTTTGTTCAGTAATCTCCATCATGTCTGTCCTTTTATAATAGAATGTGTACCCCATGGTTAAAAAATACCTATACGCCTATAATGAAATACCAATATAAAATTATAAAAAGTACCTGTATATATCGTCTTTCTAAATCATTCCCAACATAAGACTGTTGTTTAGGCCATACATACCATGTAATATTAGAATAAGCACCTCTTAGTTTCAAAATACTTATAGTATAAATGATTTGTAATTGTACAGATTGTTACCCCTTTATTCCCCAAACTTATATTATTGCCTTATACCTAAACGGAGGTACTGAATAGGTACACTATAATTACAAAAAAGTTACACTGTAACTTCAGTTTACTTACGCAGTTCTTTGTAGGTTGCATATCTGGTTGTTACCCCCTTATTACCCAAACGTAACACATTGTTCCCTTATATCTACACGTATTTTCTTTATTGGTACACTATAATTACAGAAACGTACAACGTAAATTCAGCATACTTACATAGATCTTTGCGGGTTGTAATCTAAAGCATTACCAAAAATGGTAATAAGAATTATTTCAAACTAATGCAAAAACTATAAAGAAAATGAGCAAACTGATGAGTCGTGTGAATGTTTGAAGGCATCTCTTACCCCACATGAAGAGAATCAAGCCGAGCGCCTCCATCCCGCTGCTGCTCGTCTGTGTGACAAACATCTTCCTGTTCCTTTCTCTCTTCATGACAACTCATTTCCCTCCTTAACACGCGTTTCTCGCCTCGCACACACACACACACCCTCACACACACTCACACACACACACCCACACACACACAAACACAAAAACACACACACACACACACACACGCGCACACACACACACCCACACACTCTCTCTCTCACACACACCACACACACACACACACGCACACACACGCACAAACACACACACAAACACACACAAAAAAAACACACACACACACACACATACACTCACAAACACACACACACCGCGCACACACACACACAGCCCACACTCTCGTCTCTCACACACACACACACACACAACTCGCATACACCACACAGACAACTCGCACACCAACACAGACACACACACCCACTCTTCTCTCTCACACACCACCACCACACACACACCCTCTCATCTCTCACCCACACACCACACACCGCACACACCACACTCCACAACACCCGCACCCACACTCACACACACACACACACACCTCTCTCTCACACACACACACGCACACACACACACACAAACACACACACTCTCTCTCTCACACACACTATCACACTCTCACACACACACACACACACACCTCACTCACACTCTCTCTCTCACACTCTCTCTCTCACACACCCACACACACACTCTCTCTCACTCACACACACACCACACACACACACACACACACACACACACACACACACTCATCAGAAAAGGGAACAGAAGCATTGTGGTAAAAATGCTTTCAATGAAAAGGCTGAGTGATAGTGTTTACCCCCAGAAACAGAGCTGTGCTTTTTGTCTTATTTTCTATGAGATGCTGCTGCCTAATTATTAATAATAAAAACTTGTGCATCACGTACAGTAAATGTTCTGCAGATGCTTTGTGTACTTTTGCATAAAAGTGAGGAAATACAGAAGCAATGTAACATAAAGAAGTCAAAATATCAAAGATGAGGTTACATTAAACATTTTTATTGAAAAACTTGTGAAGAAGACACACAAACATTTTTCTTTCTTTTGGCTGTCACTTTTTGCGTCTAATAACATTTTCATCGTTCTTATGAATAATGAGTATTATATAAACACTTATTAATTATAGAAATCGAATAAACTACTTATAGGAAATATGAAACAGAAAATAACCAAATAAATAAAAAGCGATACTTCGCTGCAGGAACAATATTTAAGGAACCGTTCACCACGGAAAAATCTAAGTTCTGTCATCGTTCACTCACCCGTTTGAGTTTATTTCTCACACAAAAGCAGATGGATGGGTGATGAGAAATGTTCGCTCTGACCGTCAAGCTCCTAAAGCTCATATAAGCACCATGATAGTATCATAACAGTCATGTCCTGTATTTTTAAACATTATTTTTGGAAAAAAATACTATAACATTAGAACTGAACAATTGCTTGGTCACCTATGCATCATTACATTAGTCACCTTGATGGAAATATATGTCAGATTATACAATAGTCAATAAACATGTCATGAAGGCATTAACACAGCCCATTTTTCCCAGTATTGCAAATATTTGTCTATCTGTAAATTTAATTAAAAAGTCATTCTCTCCATGTTTTGGACACTGGTCACAATGACCAATCATGCAGTCTTTTGTGTTATAGCGTTCTTGCAAGCTGCTAATAATATCTTTAAAAGGTACTTATCTTTCACCATCAAATGAGCTTCTAATTGTTGAGAAAGAGCAGTCAATTCCATCACCAGATAAATTACGTCTTCTGTTACATGATCTGCCAGCTGTTCCCCACATTTCCTCCAGCAAAGACCCCTTCCCATTTCACCAGTGCGGGCAGACTTTAACTTGGGGGATACAACATATCTGATAAGACTCCGCCAGCAGAATTCTCTGTAAAATTCTCTCTCCCTTTGATGAAACTGAACTAAAAGAAGTGATGCCACACCTATACCAGAATCCTTGCTGGTTTAAAGTCGGGATCAAAGGCAACCCATCTCAATAATCTAGCCTGTCTTTCAGGTACTGGCGATTTACATTCTTTAAACCAGATTCTAAAAGGAACCTTAGTCCATTGATTATTAAACTATTAATATATTGTTCGTATAAGGTTTTGCGAGCCAACACAGCAAAATCTCCAAATCCTTCCACCTTGCTATATATTCTGGGTTACAGCAGGTCTTACTCAAGGTCTTAACTAGGCCAAAACCAAATCTTCTTGATGTCAAATACAGGTACTCCCAGTGAACTGAGTCAAATGCCCTTTCGGCATCTAAACTGATTACTACTGCGTTGACATTTTCTTTAGTGATATAATCACTTAAATGCAGCACCCACCTAATATTATCTTGTGTCTGTCTATCACATACAAAGCCTGTCTGATCTAAATCCACTAATTCTGGTATTATATCTTCCAGGCTTTTGCTAAATGCACTACACTCCCTTTGCCCTCTTTAGGAATACCCGATACTATAACCTCGCTCCATAGTCATGTCCTATATTACAAGATATATGAAGTTGTATTTTGTTATGTGTAAAGAACAGACTAAATGTATTCACTGAATTATTAATCATTCACTGAAAATCCCCTCCTGCACCATTCAAATGTGCCGCATTGATGCAACGAGAGTTTGCAACACTTTTTGCACACTTTGCTTGTTTGCATGTGCATCATCAGCATGGCAGATCTGAACATGAGGAATGATATGTGAGAACTAGTGCAGTCTCAGGCTTAAAGATCACCTGTGTAGTGTGTGAAAATATATGCATGTGTCCTCGCACTGAACCACACCCCCAGATCCATGCCAGCTCAGTCCTGGAACCTTTGCAGCATCTCACAAGTCTTCTTGCCTAGAACCTCGTGGATCTTCTTGAGGCGTCGGTCAGATATGGGTCTGACGTAACTGTTGGGCAGGATCACGGCCGTGCCATCCTGCACCTCGCCCATCACCAGCAGGGGGAGCTCATGGTGCTGCGTGATGTTGGGACACGGGCAGCTCCAGTCCATGCGCGCCAGCAGCACCTCCAGGTGTTGTGTTTCAAAGAGCTGCAGGCCCATCTTCTCATCACGCAGCACCTGCTCCAGGTGGAACCGTGCAATTCCCGAGTCCAACTCCTCGATTAGCTCTGTGAGCCGTCCCACGATGGCAAAGTCGCTGCGGCAAAGACTCGCCACGATCTTTCCTTTCGGCCGGCAGTTTTTACACGGACGCCGCTTGGGCTGCGGGCAGGTGGCTTCACATTCTTTCCGCGTGCGGAAGTTGTTCTTGTTGCCGTGGCAGCCGCCGTAGACGAAGGCCAGGCACTGTTTCATGAGGCTGTTGTAGGTCCAGCGTGGCTCCCAGAGCTTACAGGGGCCCTGCACAGCTGGCAGCGAGCACACACCCAGCCCCTCGCGCTGACACGACACCCGGCACTCCTCATACGTCTCGAAGCGGTTGCGGCCGCCCTCGCAGCCTCCGTGCGCAAACACATGGCACTCGCCCCGGGCCGAGTCGTAGTACCAGTCCACCCGCTGCTCGCCGCACTCACCCCGCTCCACGGGGGCCCAGCAGTCGGCCGGAGAGAACGGCTGTCCCAGCGGCAAACCTGCCTCAGGGTCGTCGAAGAAGTCCTCGCTGTCGCGCCTCACGACGGAAAGCGGGTAATCAGCCCGCAGCGCTCCTGCGGTGTTTCGCATGATGCAGGTGTAGATTCCTGTGTCCCACACCTGGGCGTTATACACCACCAGCTGACCGATGTTGGTTATGACGACATTCCCGTACATCTGGTCCGGCCGCATGAGGATTCGCTCTCCTCCCTCGGACAGCTTCTCCCAGATGATGTCCGGCTTCGGGTGTCCGATCACGTCGCAGTGGAAGCTGGCCGTTCCACCCAGGTAAATCACCTGCTGCTGGGGGTTGGAGTAGAGCGTCGGCGGGAAGGGCTCGGAGTCGTCGGCAGCTGCAGACGTGGGTTGAGCCGTGGTGTCCTGCGGCAGAGGGCTGGCGTTTGGGCCAGACAGGTGATAACGACAGGTGACCACGGTGAGCGTGACACCCTGAACGCAGGCCTCTGCATCCATGTAGCAGCGGTTGAAGTACGTGAGGCCGTCGGAGGCGCAGGTGAAGCTGGGCTCGCTCTCGCAGCGGTCCTGACATTTACACACCGGCTGCCCCTCCCACACGTCACACACCGCCCCCTGCTGGCTGCACACAAACCCCTCGCAGCTGGCCACGCCTCCCGCTGAAACTCCCGCCCCCGACTGACCGTCATCGGAGGAGCCGTCAGAGAAGCGGGACGCCACGCAGCTCAGCAGGCCACACACATTAGTGCAGCACTTCTCAAAGGCAGCGCAATCCTGTAGAAACACACACAAACACGTGTTAGTTTTCCACAATCACGCATCAGGTTTCAGTTAACTATTTGGTTACACTTTATTTTGATTGTCCGCTGTTGAGACTTCTAATAATCTATGAGACGTTGGCAATCTATGTCACCGCACTCATTAGCGTATAGTATTCGCTTAGCAGAAAAAGCTTATATGAACTTGGGGGACCATCAAAATAAAGTGCTAGCAGATATTAAGCACCTGTATATAATCCTCTCCCCACCATTCCCACTCCTGATTGTCTGTGTGGTTTTTTCTTTCTTTCTAGAGGTATTTTAACGGTTTTCGCGTTGTTTTAATTTGAGCGTTGAGTAACATTAGAAACCAGCCTAGTTTCTTGTTTATTTAAAGAGAAACCAAACCCAGATATTGATTTGAGGTTAATGTTTAGAAAAGAATACTGTTTTTCAGAAGAGGGTTCCGCTGCTTTATTTTCAATAAAAATATGGCAAGCGTTGCTTTCAAACCAATGGTAGACAGCTATTCAAAGAATTCAGGGTGTTATTGGGCTAATATATTTATATAATACAAATTTCCAAGGAATAAGCACCAATATGTTTTGTCATAACTGTGAAGATTATTACAGTCAGCTGTGTGTCTAAAGGCAATCAAAAGAATACCAGCTATTGCTTACAAATGTATCCAAGTTAACCATATACATACTCACAAAAGTGATCTTGACTATGTAGCAACATTTATAGCAGGAGATATAGAGCATCGGTTGATAAACTATATTATCGTCCGGCTCTAATCTCTAAATGCATGAAGATGAATTATAAAACATAACATCAGATTGTTCTGTAACGTGCTTTGAAAAAACAATGGTATGTGGAAGGCACTAACCAAATAAAACCAGACTTAAGCTTTTTGCAATGACATAATTTTTTAAATGGCAGATCAAGGGTTGTGGGATAAAGAAGTAGAGAAGAAATGCTATTGGGCCTGAGAGATATATATCTTGACGATTTTCATGTGAAACAACACCCACTCACACACACACCCAAAACACTGGTGTGAGCTTACACCCTGTTACTCTGTGCAGTTACCGAGCTGCAGCTGCATACAGCGGCGATGAGCGTGGAGCTGGTGTTCGTGTGGGACACTGAAGGGTTAGTTCACCCGAAAATGAAAAATGTCATCTTTTGAGCACCAATGATAAACCAAATAAACCTTCAATGGTTTGAAGAGTGAAATGAAAGTCGCATAGGGTTTGCCAGCAAAGAGTAGTAAAACTGATGAATAGTTTTAATTTCGGGAGTGACTACGCTCTTGATACCTGAGGAGGCAGAGAGCAAGCGTGGCCCTGGTCGGGAACGGTGGACAGAGTGTGTTCAATTCTCCAGAAACACAAATAAAACCGAATAGAGGGCTCACGAGCGACACTGCAAACATGGCAACTGGAGTTCACTGACTTGTAACGGGCCATGTGTATCACTAAAGGAACATTTGGAGAGCCAGTAAGGTATCACCAGATGTATGGTTTAGACAGACAGGCTCCAGGCTCCTAACACACAGACAGATTAGCGCCTTCCAAAGCCAACCACACCGACACGTATATGTAATTGGTCTGTGATCACACACCTCCTCACAACGGATGCGTGATACGGAACATCAAAACGCACAAAGACTCAGCATAATGGTCTCAAACTTGCACACACTTAAAAGAGGGCCAAAAAATAGCAAGCGGCTTCTGTCTGTGTGTGAATCTACAGAAAAGGTGCAGCAGTTTGAGAGTGAGAGCGCCAGGGTTGATTCAGGAGAACAGTCTACCAAGAACCCCCGCAGCGTAGTGTGAAAAAATCAAAATAACTACTGTTCTTCAAACTCTCTGTTCATCCTGCTCGGAATCGAAAGCAGACATGATTCGCGGTTTCCACACTTGCATGACAACGAGCACATGGTTTCACTTGATAATAATTCAGAGATGTTTCTGCGAGCGCAGGATCAGGAGATACTGATTTTGAAGATCATGTGACATGCAGGATGGCGGCAATGATGCGAAAAATACGTCTGCGGCCATTCACAGAAATACATTATATTTTAACAGATATTCATACAGAAAACAGTGTTCTAACAGGAGTAATTTCAATGTTAACGGTATGTTTGCCTTGAAATAAATGCAGCCTTTGTAAGCAGAAGAGCCTTCTTTCACAAACATCATAAATCTCATTGACTGAAATTTTTTGAACAGTATATTCATATCCCAAAATTAAAATTACTCACAAAAAAAAAGAAAAAAAGAAATTGAACACAAATTTACTTTAACATGGCACAGGTCACAATTAGCTACTAAAAAGGAAAGTCCAAGGAAACTGCTTGTCTTTCAAAAGAACTGTAATTTGTGCTCTCTATTTCTACTACAACTATGTTGTTGCTGTTGTCTGAGGCAGTGACTGAGTGAGGGTGTGTTCACCTGGTCGGTCTGGCATTCCCTCTCACAGGTGCTCTGCGCATCCACCCACAGGTTCAGGTTCAGGTGATTGGGACAGACTCCCGGATGATCCGCAGCGACGGGCCAGAGCCGCATGAGGAGCAGAGAGCAGAGGAGTCTGAGAGGAGATCCGGAGAGCCGCATGAGTGAGACGTCCAGACGCTGGTCTGTCCTGCGCTCAACCGGCGCGGGGGTTTATGAACACAAGCAACTGCACAAACGTCGTTAAGAGATGAAAGAAGCGTGAGCCGTGTGATCCTGGACCATCTCTGTGAATGAAATCCAGCGGGAACGACGGATGTCGACATGGAGGAGCTTTTCCTCAGTAAAGTTGCTGTGGCCTTTGTCCCATGATCTGGAGAGCGATGAAGCTCCTCTCTCATGCTTTAGTATGCAAAGCCCGCTGGGAAAGCAAGTCGAGCTCAATATCTGACCACTTCTCTTTGTCCTGCGAGGAGCCCCAGGCCTTTCATTCTCCGCTGACTTCTGACCGGCTCACAGAGCAGGTCACGGCCCTCCGTGTGAGACGAATGACAGCCCGGCTTCCACACACTCCATTCATTCATTCAGCTCTGATTTATGAGGACTGGTCTTCACTAGCCTGGTTCTGTTGATTGAGTTTGTCAGAAAGCTCAGTTTCTGCATCACCACTGCTGTAGAAACACACTGAACACAAAACACGAGGCGTCTGACCTGAAGCACTGCATTTCAGTTGAATGTTTATTCTTAAGAAACAGAAATGATAATTATTACAAACAGAACATTAAAGAGCATCAACAGAAAAGTTCACATGTAACAAACAAGAGAAAAAAGAAAACACATTCATACACAAAAGCAATAATAAATATCATTTAAAAATAGTCACTTTATACTTTTTGACCAACTTTTAATTTTTTCCGAATTTTGGCCTTGTTTCATGTTCATTCTGACACCTTAATACCTTTTTTTTTTTTACTGTTTTTAAAACAAGTATAAAGTCCTCATGCGGATTAAGTTTACTGTATGCACTTACAGTCTAATAAAACTGCAATCATTTATGGTTGTTTAAATAATCTGTGCTTTGTGTTGACCCTTCTTGTGTTTACACGGCATGAACGAAAGGCCTCAGATAACTGGTGCAACAAAACATACGGTTTTAACGAAATCACGGATGAAACAATTGTGATAAACGGTCAACAGAGTCAAGAAAGAACACACACTGACTGCTGGCGAATCGGTGTGGTGTGTGTGGGTGTGTGTGGTGTGTGTGTGTGAGTTTGAGTTGTGAGGCTGGGGGGTGAAGGAGTGGGTGTGTGTGGTGGTAGAGAGTGAGGGGTGTTTGTGTGTGTGTGTGTGAGAGCGTGTGTGTGTGTGTTTGTGTGTGAGTGAGTGTGTGTGTGTGTGTGTGTGTGAGTGCGTGTGAGTGATGTGGGGTGTAGGTGTGTGTGAAGTGCGTGTGTGTGTGGAGTGTGGTTTGGGTGTGGTGTGGGTGTGATGCGTGTGTGTGGTGGTGAGGGTGAGTGGGAGGTGTGGGGGGTGTGAAGGAGTGTGTGTGGGTGCGGGGTGTGTGAGTGAGGGTGAGTGAGTGTGTGTGAGTGTGTGGTGTGTGTGAGTGAGTGTGCGTGTCGTGTGTGGGTGTGAGTGTGTGTGGGGTGTGCGGAGTGTGAGTGAGGTGTGTGAGTGAGTGTTTGGTGGAGTGTGTGGTGATTGAGTGTGTGTGGAGTGAGTGTGGGTGGAGTGAGTGTGTGTGTGTGTGTGTGTGGGAGGGAGTGTGGGTGTGTGTGTGGGTGTGAGGTGGTGTGTGTATGTGTGTGTGGTGAGTGTGGTGTGCGTGCGTGGTGTGGGTAGAGTGGGTGTGGGTGGAGTGAGTGTGGGGGGGGGGGTGGCGTGTGGGGTGTGTGGGGGGGTGAGTGGTGAGTGTGTGTGAGGAGTGTGGGTGAGTGGAGTGTGGAGGGCGTGTTGTGTGTGAGGTGTGTGTGTGAGTGAGTGTGTGTGGGGGAGTGTGTGTGTGTGAGTGTGTGTCGGGTGTGAGTGTGGGGTTGAGTGAGGTGGGTGTGTGTGTGCGTGAGTGAGTGAGTGTGAGAGAGTGTGTGTGTGTGTGATTGTGTGTGAGTGAGTGAGTGACGTGGGGTGTGGTGGTGGGTGAAGGAGTGAGTGAGTGAGTGACGTGTGGTGTGTGTGTGGAGGAGTGAGTGAGTGAGGGAGTTGTGGAGTGTGTGAGAGTGAGTGAGGGGTGAGTGAGTGTGTGTGTGTGTGTGTGTGTGAGCGAGTGAGTGAGTGAGGTGAAGTGAGTGTGGTGATGTGAGTGCGTGTGGGGGTGTGGTGTGGTGTGTGGGGATGTGAGAGGAGTGATGTGTGTAGAGTGGGGGTGGGTGGGAGTGGGGCGTGTGTGAGTGAGTGAGGTGAGTGAGTGAGTGAGGGTGTGTGTGGAGGTTGGAGTGTGGGGGTGTGTGAGAGTGAGGGAAGTGAGTGAGTGTGTTGGTGTGGGTGTGTGTGAGTGTTGTTGAGTGAGTGTGGGTGTGTGTGTGTGAGGAGGGCTGTGATGTGAGGGGTGTGTGTGAGGAGTGCGGGTGAGGGATTGTGTGTGTGTGTGGGTGAGTGAGTGAGTGAGTGAGTGTGTGTTGTTGGTTGTGTTGTGAGGTGATTGGTAGTGAGGTGTGGGTGAGTGAGTGTGATGTGAGTGAGCGTGGTGACAGTGAGAGTGAGTGATGGACGATGTGTGTGTGTGGGTGTGTGTGTGTGAAGTGAGTGAGGGTGTGTGAGTCCGTGAGTGAGTGAGTGCGTGTGTGAATTGATGTGGAGGAGTGAGTGAGTGTGTTTGTGCGAGAGTGAGTGAGGTGTGTGTGAGTCGGAGTGGAGTGAGTGTGAGTGCGTTTGTAGAGCGCGTGATGTGAGTTGCGGGTGTGTGTGAGAGTGAATGAGTGATGTGTGTGTGAGTGACAGATAGGAGTGTGAGGTGAGTGAGTGAGTGATGTGGGGTGTGGAGAGTGGAGGAGGAGTGTGGGTGTGTGTGTGAGGGAGTGTGAGTGTGAGTGTGAGTGAGTGTGGGTGTGTGTGTTGTGTGTGGTGAGTGAGTGAGGAGTGAGTGTTGAGAGTGAGTGCGTGTGTGTGTGTGGTGAGTGGGAGTGAGTGAGTGTGGGGAGAGTGAAGTGAGGTGCGGTGTGTGTGTGAGTGAGTGGGTGAGTGTGTGTGTGAGAGTGAGTGAGTGAGGCGTGTGGAGTGAGTGAGGGACGTGACCGGAGAGTGAGTGTGTGGTGTGAGAGTGAGGTGAGTCGTAGTGTGGTGTGGTGTGTGTGGGTGTGGTGTTGGTGAGAGTGAGTGACGGTGAGTGGTGTGTGAGGGAGTGATGTGTGGTGTGAGAGGAGTGAGTGCGGTGTGTCGTGGTGAGTGAGTGTGAGGGTCGTGGGTAGAGGGGAGGAGTGAGTGAGGGTGTGTGGCTATGAGTGAGTGTGGGAGTGATGAGTGTGCGTGTGACGTGATTGTGTATGATGGGAGTGAGTGTTGGGTGTGTGTAGAGTGTGGTGATGAGTGGTGAGGTGAGGGTGAGTGAGGAGGTGAGGTGAGTGAGTGTGTGCGTGAGGAGGAGTGAGTGAGGGTGATCGTGAGTGCAGTGTGCGTGTGTGTTTTTGTGTGTGTGTGTGTGGGGGTGTGTGAGAGTGAGTGAGTGAAAGTGAAGGTGTGCTGTGAGGAGTGATGAGTGCGTGGTGTGTGTGTGTGATTGAGGGAGTGAGGTGAGGGTGTGTGTTTGTGTGTGTGTGATTGAGTGAGTGAGTGTGTCGTGTGTGTGAGAGAGGAGTTACTGAAGTGAGTGTGTGAGAGTGGTGAGTGATAGGGAGTGTGTGTGTGGAGGGAGTGAGTGAGTAGTGCGTTGTGTGTGTGAGGGAGTGAGTGTGAGTGAGTGAGAGTGAACAGTGATGTGGTGAAGCGTTGATGTGAGTAGAGTGAAGTGCGTTGTGTGTGTGTGAGTGCGTGTGAGTGAGTGGTGTGTAAGTGAGTGTAAGTGAGTGTGTGAGAGTGTGTAAGTGAGAGTGTGTGAGTGAGTGTGAGTGAGTGTGTGTGTGGTGCGGGGAAGTGGGTGTTCCTGAGAGTGAGGAGTGGAGTTGTGTGTGAGGTGAAGTGAGGAGTGCGGCGTATGTTGAGGTGAGTGTGAGTGAGGGGCGTGAGTGCGTGGCTGTGAGGAGTGTGATGAGTGAGTGAGTGTGTGTGTGAGGAGGAGTGAGGTGCGGCGTGACGGCGTGCGTGGCGGCGATGACGTGAGTGAGTTGATGTGTGGTGTGAGTGTGTGAGAGTGAGTGGGGTGAGAGTGAGTGTGCGTGTGTGCGTTTGGTGTGATGTGAGAATGAGGAGTGTGTGGTGTGTTGTGTGTGTGTGTGAGAGGTGAGTGTTGGGAGTTGTGTGGAGTGAGGTGAGTGCGTAGTGTTGAGTGAGTGAGCGAGTTGGTGTGTGTAGTGTGGTGTGTGTGGTGTGGTGTGAGTGAGGTGCGCGAGTGAGGATATGAGGTGTGATGGAGTGAGTGACGTGGTGTGTGTGTGTGTGAGGAGTGAGTGAGTGTGAGTGAGTGAGACAGTGTGTGTGTGTGTGTGAGTGTGAGTGAGCGAGTTGAGTGAGTGAGCGAGTTGAGTGAGTGTGTGTGTGTGTGTGGGTGAGTGAGTGAGTTGGTCGGCGAGTGATTGAGGTGAGTGGTGTGTAATGAGTGAGTGAGTGAGGTGCGTGCGTGTGTGGTGCAGTGTGAGGAGTGGTGTTGTGTGAGAGGAGTGAGGGGCGTGGTGGTGCGGAGTGATGGTAGTGAGGGGAGTGTGTGTGTGTGTGTGTGGGAGTGAGTGAGAGTGAGTGAGTGAGGAGTGAGTGCGTGCGTGCGTGAGGTGAGTGTGTGGGGTGTGTGGGAGTGAAGTGTGGTGAGTGTGACGTAGGGGAGTGACCGGAGTGTGTCGAGAGTGAGTTGAGTGAGTGAGTGCCGTGCCGTGGTGTGTGGGGCGTGTGTGTGTGAGAGTGAGTGAGGGGGGTGTGTGTGTGAGAGTGAGTGAGAGTGCGTGCGTGTGTGCGAGTGTGTGTGAGTGTGTGGAGGAGTGTGTGGTGTGTGAGAATGAGTGAGTGCGGTGGGTGTGTGTGTGTGTGAGGAGTGTGTGTGGGAGAGTGAGTGTGTGAGAGTGAGTGAGGGAGTGTGAGAGTGAGTGAGTGAGTGAGAGTGGTGACTGTGAGGGGAAGGTGAGGTTGCGTGTGTGTGTGTGCGTGTGAGTGAGTGTGAGTGAGTGTGTCTGAGAGTGAGGGTGTGTGTGTGAGAGAGAGAGAGTGAGTGCGTGTGAGAGAGAGGTGAGGTGCGTGGAGGATGAGTGTGTGTGAGAGGAGTGGAGGAGGTGGTGGGAGTGTGTGTGTGGAGTGTGTGGGTGTGAGAATGAGGAGTGAGTGTGTGAATCTTTGTTATGGGAGTACACGTGTGGTTCGCAGTGAGTTCAGTGTTAAAGTTAAAGTTGATTCATTATTTGAGATCGAGGTAAAGATATTTTGTTGCTTTCACAATCGCTATAAACATAACGCAAAATAATATTCAATCCACATAGACATTAAACATGATAAAGACATAATCTTCCTGAGATTTCGCCGTCATAGTGCGGATGTTGTTCCTCCGCAATGTGCAGAAGATAAAACATATGCGAAGCATCCCGTGGGGTTATACGTCGTGTCGCTGTGGCGGAGGGTAGGACACAAACTACCACGAAGAGCATACTTGTTATCGCGGTGTCTGGTGACCCTCCTCAAAAAATCTAAGTATAAAAATATTAATGCTAACAGATCGAATAAATGAATCTGTAATTAGGGAAAGTGGAGAGAAGAGATCCAGCTGATTTGCATGCAGATCCAGATGTTTGTTTGTTCATTTGTTTTTAATATTCAACAGGCAAAGTTCTTCTGTATCTAAAAGCAAAAATGTTCATAATTGTTTGAATAAAACAAACTACTGAGGAAAAACTCTGAATATTCATCTTGTGACCATCTTTTATTTTAACAAAAGCAACTTGGCAGTAAGTGGACAGGTGCTTAAGTTACCAATAATTTACGAAATCCTTAAGACGGGCAACCCACGCAATACACGGGACAAAACAGCCAAGCAAAGGGAACAGGTTCGTTGCCAAAGGCAGGGTGAGCAGAATAATAATACTAATAAACAAGTCACTTTATTAACATACAGTTAATAAAAACACATACAACACTTCACACCAGGTCTCAATACATCACAGGCTTTAACAATAACTTATAAAACAAGTACCAACAAGACGAGAAAATAAAGGGGGAGGGGCTGCAAAGACCCTCAGATTCACCCAACTCCATTAACCTGACACACACATTCGTGAAAAATCAGTAATATTAAACAGCACTCCATGTGGACACGCAGTACAAGGTACCATGGCCAACCCCTTCCACCTAAATCCACACCAAACAATACAAAGCATAATATAACAGACGGACCCAGATGAAGTCCAGACAGAACAAAACTGAGTAGAGCGGAGCAGAAGTGCAGTCAGTTACTTGAGGTTCATTAGGCTTCAATTAAGATCGTTAGAAACCCCTGGACGTGCAATCAATCCTGCTGGACATTGAACAAAAGTTACACATAAAAACTTGTTTAAAACAAACTTTAAAACTAGCCATACCTACCAAGAAAACAGTACAATGCTGCAATACACATGGTCACTCACCACGCAGGATTACAGCTACTGGCAGGCCCAGATCTAAAAACAAACAAGGTAATAAGCCTCTATTTAACAGGCAAAAAGGCATTTTTAAAATGGGGACAAACCTGAAAACTGTCCAGCAGCCCGCACACGACAGACAGGAGGATAACCCAACTGCTGGCACTCACAGCACCACATGTCACAGAGGGCCGGTACCCAAGGATGATGCATCCCAAGCAACCAAACACTCCCCCTTTTATAGGCACACAGGCACTAATTGGCTCATGAAACTTACCCAACTGACCAATCATGATAAAGTATGAACACTGATAGGTTCACCTGTTTGGGTAACGCCAGCCAATCATACTGGGTCTATACCTCACTCTGCTACACAACAATAATATAATAATTGTAATAATAATAACAATTATAGATAGATAGATGTCAGTGGCCCTTGGCTTGGTATTGTTGTCAGAATTCGGCCCTCGGTGAAACTAACTGAGGAAAGCTGACATACAGGATGCTGCGCATGCGCGACTGAACGAATCACTTCACGAGACGACTCGTTCTTCCCGAGTCACTCTAAAGATTCCTTCAAGAACGACCCAACACTACGGATTTTAATGCTCACAATTGGTTATTAGTAAAAAAAATGGATTCTAATGGGGAAATAATAGAACAATTTATGGAGGAGAGATCTTTAGTTTGCTTAAACTCTGGAGAAGGTTCTAGATATCATGCAATAGATAATACGGTATCATGTTTAGATCTTACATTAATATCAAATGAAATGGCTGAGATTTGTGGATGGAAAGTAATCAGCGACAACACAATTGGAAGTGATCACTTTCCAATCATTTGTAAATTAAATATTATAAATCATAATACAGGACATTATCTTCAAAAGAAATGGATGTATGAGAAGGCAGACTGGATAGCATTTGGAAAATACTGTGAAGAAAATAAAGATAAGGTGAAGGAGGATACAGTTGAAATATTTAGCAAATCGCTTACAGATTAAATGTTAGAATCAGCAACTCTATATATACCTCAAAGCACTGCGGGTGAGAAAATGAGGAAGAGTCCATGGTGGACAGAAGAATGCAGCAAAGCAGTAAAAGAAAGAAATAAGACATTTAAGCAACTTAGGAAACATATGAATATGGATTGAAATACAAGAGAGCAAGAGGCAACAGAGAAGAATGATTAAAGCTGCTAAGAGGGACGGCTGGAGGAAATGTTGCTCTTCTTCCGGAAGGACAGCACTAGATCAAGCACGGAGAACGCTCCAGAGCACGGCTGGAAGCACAGTCCAGGGCTGACTGAGAAGGATAGCATTGCTATATCACACTTAGAAACAGCAAAGATGCTAGGAAAGGTTTTAGGAAGATTACATCGTTTAGAATTGGGTGAAGAATACGAAGAAAGAAGAAAGGGTTTTTTTTGGAAACCAATCCAAGTATTACGCAAGAGAGAAGAAACAGAAACAGAAGCATGGATATGGATTTTACCGTTTCAGAACTACAAATAGCACTGCAGAAATGTGCAAATACTGCCCGGGATGTGACCGGCTGAGTTACACAATCTTTAAACATCTTTCAGATAATCTTATTTTAAACAAGCCATTATAACTCCAATCTTAAAGCCAGCGAGAGATCCAACAAATCCTGAAGGTTATCGACCAATAGCATTGACATCACATTCATGCAAATTAATGGAGAAAGTAATAGTTCAAAGGGTAAATTATGATTTAGAGAAAAGGAGTAAATATAGCAAATATCAGTGTGGCTTTAGAAGTAAAAGATCAACGATAGATGCATTAAGTAAAGTCCTTAATGATATAGAAAAGGCATATGATACAGTATGGCGAGAAGGATTGCTATATAAAGCTTCAAAATGGGTATAGAAGGTAAATTATATAACTGGTTAAAACAACTTTTATTCAATCGAACATTTGTAGTTCAAGTGGGCTGATTGCATAACAGCACAGTAGATGGCGATATGCGCAAAGATTGCAACTCGCCATAAAACCAAGAAGAAGAAGAAGAAGAAGAAGCCCCAACACTACTGCGCACTGCAGTCGAACACACCTAAACACCAGCACCAGCACACACACTCCAGGCTCCAGGCTCCAGCACACACACTCCAGGCTCCAGGCTCCAGGCTCCAGGCTCCAGGCTCCAGGCTCCAGGCTCCAGCACACACACTCCAGGCTCCAGGCTCCAGCACACACACTCCAGGCTCCAGGCTCCAGCACACACACTCCAGGCTCCAGGCTCCAGGCTCCAGGCTCCAGGCTCCAGCACACACACTCCAGGCTCCAGGCTCCAGGCTCCAGAACACACGACGCTCGGCAGGCGTCGCGGGAGAGTTTGATCCGGGTCAGCTGGTCATGGACGCGCCCGATGCGGGTGAGTTTCGGCAGAAGTTTATGAGTATCATAATATGTGTTGCGCGTAGCTTACTGCGAGGTGTTTGCGTGTCAGTAATCACACACAGGCGTTTTAACATGCTTAATGAGACGAAACTCCGCTCGGTGGCTGAGATGGTGAAATCTGAGACCCGCCACACCGAGGAATGTGTGCGGAGTTTATCGTGATGCTCGACTGAAGGCTAGCTGTTGTGAGTCTCGAGCCGAAGGTATGCGGCGCTGCGAGTCTCGACGCGTCTGATCTCTGCTGCTACAGTGTTACAGCTACAGTGTTAGTGTCCACAGCTACTAGTGTAGTGTCACAGCTACAGTGTTACAGCTACAGTGTTACAGCTACAGTGTTGCTGCTACAGTGTTAGTGTTACAGCTACAGTGTCGCAGCTACAGTGTTGCTGCTACAGTGTCACAGCTACAGTGTCGCTGATACAGTGTCGTTGCTACAGTGTCACAGCTACAGTGTTGCTGATACAGGGTGCGGCAAGTGTTAACAGCTACAGTTTGATGTATACGTTTTAGTGTTGCTGTGCTACAGTGTGTGCTACAGTGTTGTGATATCCGTGTTAGGGTTGTGTCAGTGTCCCCCGCTGCTACAAGTGTCCACAGCTACAGTGTTGATGTACAGTGTTAGTGTGCTGTACAGTGTAACAGCTACACAGCTGGTGTGATACAGTGTTAGTGTTGCTGCACAGTGTCACGCTACGGTGATGCTCCAGTGTCTCTGGCACAGGTTGCTGCAAAGTGTTGCTGCTACAGTGTTGCTGCTACAGTGTCGCAGCTACAGTGTCACAGCTACAGTGTTACAGCTACAGTGTTAGTGTTGCTGCTACAGTGTCACAGCTACAGTATTGCAGCTACAGTGTTAGTGTTGCTGCTACTGTTGCGCTGCTACGTGTCACAGATACAGTGTTCTGATAAAGGTGTGTGTTGCGGGGAACAGTGTCACGATACCAGTGTCGCTGCTACAGTGTGCGCAAAGTGTCGAGGCTACAGTGTCGCTGTGCACAGTTGTCGGCTACGTGGTCACTGCTCAGTGTCGCGAGATCCAGTGTCGCAGCTACAGTGTACAGCTACAGTGTTGAGCTACAGTGTTACAGCTACAGGTTTAGTGTTGCTGCTTACAGGGTGCTGGTCAGTACCGTGTTGCTCTAACAGTGTTGTGATCCAGTGTTACAGCACAGGTTAGTGTTCTGGCACAGGTGTGTTGTGCTACAGTGTTGCTGTACAGTACAGTGTTGCACTGCTACAGTTGTTGTGCGCAGTGGTACAGTACAGTGTTAGTGTTGTTGCTACAGGTTGCTGTTACAGGACCGTGCGCAGCTACAGTGTTGCTTATACAGTGTTAGTGTTGCTGCTACAGTGTTGCTGCTACAGTGTTGCAGCTACAGTGTCGCAGCTACAGTGTTACAGCTACAGTGTTGCTGCTACAGTGTTAGTGTTGCTGCTACAGTGTTACAGCTACAGTGTTAGTGTTGCTGCTACAGTGTTGCTGCTACAGTGTTAGTGTTGCTGTTACAATGTTGCTGCTACAGTGTTACAACATCTGTGCGCGTCACTGCGGTGCCTCAGATCCTCAGCCGCTCGTCTTACATTTACAACAGGATTGTGTTTCAGGCTTTTGTTTATACTCACACATGCACACAATAGTTCTTTATATGCGATCATTCTTTATATTCACAATTCAAACAGGCATGTTTAACTTCATTTGCTTGTATAAATAAGTCATAAGTGAAATATTATGTCAGAAGTTGTGTGCAAACACTTTAGTTTAGGGACCAGTTCTCAGTATTAACTAGTTGCTAATTAGCTTGCATATCATGCATCTTGGTGTTATAGTACTGCGAACGCAAAATTAAGCCTTTGTTCTGCATGCTACAAATATTCAACGCAGCACCCTGAGTTTCTGCGGTAACAGGTCACTATAATAGTATAGTGTGAGAACTGGTCCCCAAGCTAAAGTGTGACCCAGAAAACTTGTGTTTTAGACTATAAGCTATTATTTGTCAATCATGAATATAATTACTGTAAAAGACTGTTAATTATTTCAGTTCTCATGCTTATGTTAGATCTGTTTCTTTCCCCAAACACATGAATATAGCAGGCTTTTCCCAGATTTCTACTGTAACCAGAATCAGTCTCGTCGTGTCTACAGCAGAACTCTGCCATAGAGAACTGATATATGGGGGAATTATAGAGAGAATAATAATCAGCCTAAAATGTAGGGGTGTTTTAAAAAAACTACACTTTCTCACGCATACTACACTCAGTAGGTTCCCCCTTAAACAATCCGTCACATTAAAAACCAAAGACTTTAGATATTCAAAGATGTTGCACTCCTATCTTCCCCAGCTGCACTTGTGCCGAGTGACATGACTTTCTTATAAAGTCACCTTAAAAGTGGGATATCGATCTTGATAAATACATTAGGACTTTAGTTTTGAGTCTAAGGAGCAAGAATGTGCACATTTCTGAAAGTCCATGCACTGTGAATTGTGCTCTAAAGACCATCCTGAGCTGCGATATTGAGCTTGGCACAAATACATATGTTTTAAAATATGAGGCATTATTGAGGTCAGATGACAATAATAACCTCACACACTTCTGTGCGTCAGTGTTCTTCCCGGACCGGCGGGCTCCTGCCAGTCACCTCCTGCTGGAGCAGCTGCCCAGCTATCAGTCTCTGCTGTACCGGAGGAAGTCCAGCTCCAGCGGCAGCGCCAGGAGGCGGGGCAGTGGGCGGGGCAAGCAGCCGTCAATCAACAGCGGGAAATGGGTGGAGCAGAAACCTGTCCACGGCGGGGAGGAACTCAAACCCGTGAGGGAGCTTCCCAAGAGCATGCAGGAGAAACGCTGGGAGAAGTGAGTGTGTGTGGATGCTGGAACTAGAGTATTATATCACCATTGTGGCATATAAAGCTGTACTATATAGTTATTTATTTATATATTGACTCATTTACCTCTGTAAGACCGTTCAGCAGATCTCTGCTGGCTGACATCTCTCCCATCTGACAGTATGTGATTTGCTATCATTCATACTGGAATACGTGTGTGTGTGTGTGTGTGCAGGCAGCAAGCGTCTCCAGCAGGGCGGCACTCTCACCGGCTGGGGTTTGTGGAGGCTCAATGTCCATCGCTCTCTGAAGCGTCTCAAGGAGGACGGGATGGATGTGCTCTCGTCTCTGCAGCTCTGGAGGGCAGAGATTCATCTCATCGAGGGTCAGCGTCTCTCTCTGTGCCGTTACTGTTTTTCTGCTGTATATGTGATTGCTGGGAGGCCAGGGTTTGGATCAAGATGTTGAGGGGTTTGTGTCTGGCTTGCAGTCCAGTGATGGAGACAGACATTAAAGCAGGTGAACTTGAAACTCTGAGAGTGACACGCACTAATGTGTTTCTGTGTGTGATTGTTTCTCTCAGGCATGTTTGGGACGGGAATCCTGTCGTATTTTTCATTCCTGCGCTTCCTGGTGCTTCTGAATTTCATCATGTTTCTGCTGATGTTTGTGTTTGTGATGCTGCCGGTGATTATCACATCACACAGCACACACAACGTCACCTACAGCAGCAGCAACGGGAACCACCACCACACACATTCTGTTACCACACCAAAGCTCGCGTCTCACACACACACACACACACACACACACACACACACACCTCTCTGTTACACACACACCACACACACTCTTGTACACACACACACACCTCTCTCGTTACACACCACACAGGTTCGCGTCTCACGCAAAACAAACACACATCTCTGTTAACACACAAACACACAACCTCTCGGTTACACACACACACACACACACACCTCTCTGTTACACACACACACCTCTCTCTGTTACACACACACACAGTCTGGTCTCACGCCACACACACACACACCTCTCGTTACACACACAACACACACCTCTCTGGTACGCACACACACACACAACACACACAACACACATCTCTATATGTTACACACACACACCTCTCTCTCTGTACACACACACAACCTCTCTATCTGTACACACACACACCACCACACACACACAAACACACCTCTGTTACCACACACACACACACACCTCTCTCTCTGTTACACACACACACACACACACACTATATACACTATACACACACACCCACCCACACACACACACCTCTGTTTACACAAAACCAACCACACACACCTTGTTACACACACACACACAACACATATATCTCTGTACCCCACCCCACACACCTGTTCACACAACACACACACCCTCTCTGTTCCACACACCCACACACACCCACACACATACACCTCTCTGTTACCCACACACACAACACACACACCTCTCTCTCTGTTGACACACACACAACACCTCTCTCTCTGTTAACACACACACACACCTCTCTCTCTGTTACACACACACACACACACACCTCTCTCTCTGTTACACACACACACACACCCTATCTTGTACACACAAACACCTATCTTGTTCCCACACACACAACCTCCTCTCTGTTTACAACACACACACACTCACACACACTCTCTCTCTCACACAAACACACACACCCTCTCTCTCTCTCTCACACAAACAAACACACACTCTCTCTTGTTACACACACACACACACACACACAAACTCTCTGTCACACACACACACACACACACCCCTCTCTCTCTCACACACACACACACCCACACCTCTCTCTCTGTTACACACACACACACCCCTCTCTCTCTGTTACACACACACACACACACACCTCTCTCTCTGTTACACACACACACACACCTCTCTCTCTCACACACAAACACACAAACACCTCTCTCTCTCGTTACACCCAACACACACCCATCTCTGTTACACACACACAAACCACTCGTCTCTCTGTACACACACACACACACAACTCTCTCTCTGTTACACAAACACACACAAACACTCTCTCTCTCTCACACAAACACAAACACACACACACCTCTCTCTCTGTTACACACACACACACACACCTCTCTCTCTATGTTACACACACACACAGACACCCACAGCTCTGCGTCTCTCTCACACACACACCTCTCTGTTACACACACTCATGTCTGCGGGGTGTGTTTTGTGCAGTGAGCGTGTGCAGTGAGTATCTGGGCTCCTCTCGCCAGGGTCTCGTCGTGTTTCATGAGCCACACACAGACTGCTGTGGACGGTTGAGACGCGTCTGGCAGCCCACATGACTCAATACAACATCTGCTGACACGACTGTAAAACTGTGTGTGTGTGTGTGTGTGTAGGGCTTCCTGGAGCACACATACCTCTTCTACGGTTACTATAAGCTGGAGTTCATTCATTCCCGCTTCACCTACAACCTGCCGCTGGCGTATCTGCTGGCTACGGTCTCGTACCTGCTGCTGAGCCTCGTCTGGATCGTCAAGAGGTCAGTTAGACGATTGAGAGCGCGCACCACACTGGTTTGTTTCTCCCAGTAGTGTGTGTGATTGTGGAGATCGGTTGAGATCAGTTCTGGTGATATTTGGGTGTTTGTTTAGGTCTGCGGCCGGTTTCAAGCGCAAGCTCATTCAAGACGAGGACCGCTTCCAGAGCTTCTGCAACAAGGTGTTCGCCGGCTGGGACTTCTGCATCACCAACGAGAACGCGACGCGTCTCAAGCGGAGCAGCTTACTGTATGAGCTCAAGGTGCGTTTGCTTTCGGTCCGCAGGAACGAGACACCAGTGACTGTAATCATTCATTTCTTCATGTTGTGATAGATGGATCTAGAGGAGGAGCGAATCAAGCACAAGATGGCGAATCGCACGCGCGGCGAGAGGTGTCGCATCTACGCTCTCAGAGCTGCTCTCAATCTCTTCGTCATGGCCATCCTGGTGGCATGCTTCTACTGCATCTATGTGGCCACGGTCTTCTCGCAGCAGAAGCAGGTGGAGGTGAGTGTGCGCTTCTTTAGTTCCTTGTTTTATTTCTGATCTTCTGTCCAGTTATGTTTATGTGTGTGTTCAGGATCAGAAGAGTAACTTCCTGCTGGAGCTGGTCGTGGAGTATCTGCCCTCCATCGTCATCACACTGGCCAACTTCATCACGCCGCTGATCTTCAACCTCATCATTGCCTTCGAGGACTACTCGCCTGCGTTTGAGATCCGCTTCACGCTCATGAGGCAAACAGACACTGAGTCACCAGACGAGCATCCCACTGTCCTCTAGTGCAGCGCTTCTCAATTCCAGTCCTGGCGCCCCCCGCTCTGCACAGTTTGCATGTCTCTCTTAGCTCGTTAGAAGAGAGCTCCATGCCTGAACTGTGTTCCGATTGGCATGATCCCTACAGTGTTCACTGCTCCCTACTCCCTGAGCACAGGAAATCCGTTCAAGTTTACTTCACTTCGGAACATCCATTCGATCATTCACAGCCTGCAGCGTCTTCACACACAGAAGAAACTCACTAGAGAAGTGTGACAGAATAGACCCCTGTAAATAAATACAGTTTAAATTCACGTCTTGCACACTTTGAATGGAACATATACGCTCCCTTCAAACTGGAATCATAGCGAAATATCCTGTGAAGTCCATTTGGACGTCTGAAGTGATGAGAGACATGTTAAATGTTCAGAGCAGGGGGTCGTGAGGACGGAAACTGAGAGCCGCTGCTGGAGCTGCAAACAATACATCACTGAAAAAGGCGATTTTATTCCAAAATGTCCTCCATTTGTCCACACTAGCATTTAACAAAAGTTGTTCATAAAACGTTATAAAAAGTGCACTGTAGTGAAGTGTCCGTCAGATGTGCACTTCAGAATCTCGCCGGAAATAGTAGGCCATCCGGCTGTATTTCGCCTACTGTTTTATGATACTATGAATTCAGACATATAACTCTGTTCACATACTGTTTCTGCCAACTGTATATAGTAGGGAAGTATGTGATTTCAGATGCAGCCTTAGTCTTAAGTGTGTCACAAATTAAAAAATGATGTGAAAAGCATATGCTTATAACCCTGAACTGGGTGTGCGTTCTGCAGGACTGAGGGAAACACGTGTGTGATTTTCATTGTGTGTGTGTTCAGGTGTGTGTTCATGCGATTGGCCAGTATCGGTGTGATGCTCTTCTCTCTGTGGGACCAGATCACGTCCTGTGGAAGTTCAGACTGTCCCTGCGGCTACAACCATGAGCTCTACCCCGTACGACACACTCACACCTCCACACGCTCTCACCCCAGACACCACACAACATCACACACGCTCTCACACAGACACACACACGCGCCAACACACACACACACTCACACGACACCAAAAATGACACACACGCTCTCTCTCAACACCACATCACTCACACAGACACACCACACACGCTCTCACACAGAAGACCACACACACTCAAAGATACAGCTCTCACACAGACACGCGCCACACACACACTCACACAATCAAACAGACCCACACCACTCACACAGACAACAATCACACACGCTTCACACAGGACACACACCACACTCACGACCACCACGCTCTCACACAGACACGCGCGCACACACACACACACACACACACACAATCACACAAGAACACTCACCACGCTCTCACTCGCACACACACACACACTCACAGACACACGCTCTCACACAGACACGCGCACACACACACACACACACGCGCACACACACACACACACACACACAGGGACACACACACACTCACACAGACACACACACACACACACACGCTCTCACACACGCTCTCACACAGACACACACACACTCACACACGCTCTCACACACACACACACACGCACACACACACACACACACTCCACAGACACAACACAACCTAGACACCACACACACACACACGCTTCAACAGACACACAACTCACAGACAACACTCACACACCTTCACAAAGACCACACACACGCGCACCCACACAACACACTCACACAAACACACACACATAGACACACACGCTCCCACACACGCTCTCTCACACACACACACACACAGACACACTCACACACACACACACACACACACACGCACAAACACAAACACGCACACACACACACACACACACACACAAACACACACACGCACACACACGCTCTCTCACACACACACACTCTCGCACACACATTTATTTGATTCCCGTGTCTGACCGTCTGTGTTCTGCAGTGCTGGGAGACTCACGTCGGGCAGGAAATGTACAAGCTTGTGATCTTTGACTTCCTGATCATTGCTGCCGTCACCATCTTCGTGGAGTTTCCAAGGAAGTATGAAAATCTTTCTATTGCACATCTTCTGCAGAAGCAGCTTGAGCTGAAGTGCTGAGAGTTCGGTTGTTGTTTCAGGATCATCGTGAATAATTGCGACTGCGGTTTGGCCAAGTGGTGGGGTCAGCAGGAATTCGCCATCCCACAGAATGTGCTGGAGATCGTTTATGGCCAAACCATCTGCTGGATAGGAACCTTTTACTGCCCTCTGCTTCCTGCCATTAACACTGTCAAATACGTCCTCGTCTTCTACCTGAAAAAGGTCACGGCTCGAGCTTGAGGGGAAAATAACGTCCCAGTGTCAGAAATATTAAGGGTTCTAAAAATAAGCTTTGGTTTCTCTATGCTAAATATCATTTTAGAAATGTCATGTCATATTTTATTCTTGTGTTATTCCAGCTTTTCTAGCCTTTTTTCGGTCTTCTGATTAAAACTCCATTTAAGTGGCACGTCTTCTTTCAGACTTCAGTGTAAATAGCTAGGACCCTGTTAAAATGTTTATGGCAGCGTATGTGATGTGAGCAGGCCTGACCGTGTGGCAGTAAGTGACTGCAAGTAAACGTCCTCTGATTAACGAGCCGCTCGTTGCCTTCGCAGGTGTCTCTGGTGACCAACTGTCGTCCCTCCACTCGTCCGTTCCGAGCTTCCAGCTCCAACTTCTTCTTCCTGGTGGTGTTGCTGATCGGCTTGGCTCTGGCGTCCGTCCCTGTCATCGTCAGTATTGCAGAGTGAGTCCGTGGATCACAAACACATGGGCGGTGTTACGTGTGGCCGCTCGTTTCATTGAGGTGTGTTTCAGGATCCGCTCGTCGCGAGCGTGCGGCCCGTTCGTCAGCTACAGCACGTCGTGGAAGGTGGTGCCGCAAGTGATCGCCCAGCTGCCCATCGGCCTGAACTCATTCCTGCTGGCGCTCGCCTCCGAGGCCTTCGCCGTCTCCTTCTTCGTCATCACCTGGTGAGGAAAATCAGCAGCAGTGGAGTAGAGATACATCCAATTTACTTCCACACACCACTGCACTTCTGATTGAACATATCCTTTAAGTGGGCAAATTTAATCATTTTTATTTTTGTTAAAAACTCAAATTCAACGTTCAGAAACTAACTGCCTTGTGTTATTGTGAGAATGACCCCACAGCACCACCTGTCATCCATCAGCACTAAAACCGGTTTGACCACAGATACTGTACCAGTGTGACATCAGCGTGGCAGGTCTGCTGTGTATGAAACTACAGTAAATCTGTAATCCTGTGTGTGTGTGTGTGTGTGTGTGTGTGTTGCAGTCTGGGGATGTTCTATGTCATCGCCTTGGCTGGAGCTCATAAGCGTGTGATTGAACAGCTCCGAGATCAGCTGGCTATGGTGAGTCTCCACATCATGATGATGATGATGATGATGGCATCTGTTTTATCTGATTGTTTTCTTGTTATTTCAGTGCAACAAATGCTCTAGTGTCATAAACAGTCCAAATCTTCATGAATGTTTTATCTTACAGCCTTTGAACTAAATGCACCAGAAATAATTTCTAATATCTCAAACTCAGCCTGCTATGACTTTAGTAGTCACTAGAAATAAGGAGGGATGCAGGAGTGTTTAATATGTGTGAACTGCAGATTGGATGGATGAATACAAACTTACATTTCCATTTACATTTAGTTATTTAGCAGACGCTTTTATCCAAAGCGACTTACAATTGGGGAATACACAAAGCGATTCTTCTTAAAGAGGCAGACACAGGAAGTGCTCGTCATACCCAGTTTTAGGCATTGTTCAAATAAGTACACGCTAGAAAGGGAAGGAATAAATAAAGAGAGAGAGTTTTTTTTTATTTTAGGATGAAGTCAGATAGTGACGATTGTTTTGAGCTGTCGCTTGAACATTGTCAGGGATTCAGCATTCCGGATAGGGGTGGGAAGATTGCTCCAGCAGCCGGGAACGGTGAACGAGAATGTTCTGGAAAGTGATTTTGAGCCTCTCTGTGATGGTACCATGAGGCGTTGCTCACTAGTGGATCTCAGACTTCTGGAGGGAATGTAGATTCATATTAGTGAGTGGAAGTAGGCGGGTGCTGAGCCTGTGGCTGTTCTATATGCAAGCATCAATGTCTTGAACTTGATGCGAGCCGCAACCGGTAGCCAGAGCAAGGAGATAAAGAGAGGTGTAACAAGGGCTCTTTTGGGCTCGTTGAAGACCAATCGTGCCGCTACCTTCTGAATCATTTGTAGAGGTTTGATTGTGCTTGATGGGAGTTCAGCCAGAAGAGCATTGCAGTAGTCCAACCTAGAAATGACAAGGGCCTAGACAATAAGTTGCGGAGCATGCTCTATTAGGAAGGGCCTGATCTTTCTGATATTGTGCAACGCAAACCTGCAAGATCGAGCAATCTTTGCAATGTGGTCTTTGAAGGTCAGCTGGTCATCAAAGATTACACCAAGATTTCTGAACGAAGTTGATGGGGTAATTGTAGAAGAAACTAGCTGGATGGTGAAATCATGCTGTAGAGTTGGAGTGGCAGAGAAGACAAGAAGCTCAGTCTTTGCCAGGTTGAACTGTAAGTGATATTCTTTCATCCATGACGAGATGTCTGCCAGGCAGCCTGAGATACGTGCAGCTACCGTTGGATCATCTGGTTGAAATAAAAGATAGAGCTGTGTGTCATCAGCAAAGCAATGGTAGGAGAAGCCATGTGCCTGTATGATGGGACCCAGTGATGTAGTGCAGTGGTTCTCAAACAGGGGTACGTGAGAAGTTGGAGGGGGTACGCAAACAAAATTCTGAGTTTTGGCATTCATTTAATTCTACCCCAACTTAAAGTAACATTAAAACCGAACATGTATTTCTGACAATCAAAATGCCTCTTCTATCTAAAAACAGGAAAAAGGGATAGGGTCGGTAGTAACCGGTCAAATACAGTCATATCCAACAGATTACCTATTATTCGGTCAAAACGGACTGCATCAAACAAGGCAGCATGCACGTGATGGGATGCCTGCTGAATATGCTGCTTTAGCAAATCACGCTGCTGTCTTTAAAGTAGATCTTCACTTAAAGCATGAAGAGCAAATATTGATATGGACTGAGATCGGTTTAAAACTCTCTTTGATACAGACACACTCTGTGCGTGTTATTGTTTTCATGTTTAAGATACGAGCAAGAATGCAAATTTCCCTGAATATCCAAACGATGGCAAATGTGCCATTCATTTTTACAACAGTTCAACAAAAAAGGTAATATTAAGTGAACATTTTACATTTTAAATGTAGCCTACATTTTAAACAGAATATTGTCATGTTTGTTCTATTTTGCAACGAAATAATAGTTCCTACGAAATCCGTATCATCTGGTGTGCGTCTCCAAGCAACATGCCTGTGGCATTAAGACAGTGACTTGCCGCCACCTACTGGCGGTTTTATTTTTAAATCTACAAGTATCACTTCGATTTGCCATAATTTATTGCTTTATTATATTAATAATACACTTAATAGAATGTTAAGAATATGACATAAAACATGACATACAATTAATAAGGATAGAAAATATTTGCCTCTATAAAGGTAAAAAATGCACCTGTAAATCAATTTAAGGGGGAAAATAATGTCCTTTAATCGAAAAGGTGTGACTGCGGTCTAAGTGAAAGAGAGGGGTACACAGAAGAATGTTAAATACCCCGGGGGTACACCGCTGTAAAAAGTTTGAGAACCACGGATGTAGTGCATATGGAGAAGAGGAGCGGTCCTATAACTGATCCCTGAGGAACCCCAGTGACCAGTTGATGTGCTTTGGATACCTCCCCTCCCCAAGCCACCCTGAAAGACCTACCAGTGAGATAGGATTGACACCAGTGAAGTGGAATCCCTGTGATGCCCAGTGATGAGAGGATCTGATGATTCACAGTGTCAAACTTATTTAATGAACTAATGGAACTCGTCCTATAAAAGGTTGGGATTTTTCAAAAGCCGTTTTCTGTAGAGTTCCAGCAAGTTTGAAGACTTCAAACAGGAAGCAGAGCTGAACCTTTCCAAGGCTTATGTTTAATCAAGCACACTTTTAATTGAGGAAAAACGCCAAGCATTTTTGCATTTACATTGTATTTGTACAACTGTTTCAACAGTGCTTTAATTTTTTTTTTAATGCCATGCTTGCTGGTGTCTACATGACAAAACTGGTCTGTTAGTTCAGTTGTTATGCACTGATGTTTTCCTGAAGACACTGATCATGTTCCCTCTGGTGTCTGTGTGTGTGTGTGTGTGTGTGTGTGTCTGTCTGCGCAGGAGGGTCGTGATAAGCGTTTCCTCATTCAGAAGTTGTGTCAGGCCCAGCAGGCTGTGAATGCTCGTTCTCCGGAGTGCAGGCCTCCGCGCGGCTTTCGTGGAAACCGTTACGACGCTGGACTGTATTTAGTGGAGCCGTCGGTGGAGCTGGAGACGCTGGCGTGATGCCGCTGGAACAAACTCTGAAGAGCCTCGTCCGCTCCTCTCATCTGTCACCACGGGAGTGTGTTTCCATGTACTTCTGTTGCACGTTTAAAGCTGCTCTTAAACACACTAAACACTGTCACTCAACACTAACTAGCCTTACACTTCTCCCTGTTTACAAAATCTGCTGTCTAGTGTCTTGTCTTTGACTTTTGTTCTGTTTTTAAAAATATACATAAACTTTTGAAATTATCAGTTTGTTCTGAGTGAACTGCTTTACTGTTTGTGCAATAAACATAAATATGAGATACAGAAAAATAAGACTTCCATCTGACTCGCATCTAAAACAGTAACATCTAGAGATGCCGTTTATACTGAGAGTTCAGCTGTTTGAACTCAAATGCAACTATTGTTGGCCAGAGATGGGCATAAATACATGAAAATGTATTTACAATAAAAATACTGTCTGGAAAAATGTATTTAACTACAAATACAGTATTTTGTATTTTGAAAATACACAAAATAGATGTGAAATTGGCCATCCGGTGCAGGTATCCCTATAGGCTGAAATCTATCTGGACCTGTTCTGGAGAAAGAAAAAACAAACACACACACATTTCGATGTGTACAACTGCTTAGAAACTTGTGTTTTCATTTTACATACCTCTTCCCTACCCTGTAGCAAATACAGAACTACCAAAAAAATGTTACGTTTATTTTGTTGCATGTAAACTTTCTGATTTGAATAAACTTGATCTAAAATGTACATTTTAAATTTAGAATCATTTAGATTGCATTTACGATTTCTTGTGAACCATTCATCAGTGTCTTCACAAATTAAATAGTTGATGACAGACAGTGCTTAACCTCATTCTTTTGTCTCTACATGAACATACATTTGCATGGATGGGTGAACACAATCACCTGATTTTGTAAATGTGACAAATTTTTCATTAAGCACCAAGTTTGCACTTATGCTTGCATTTACAAAATGAGCTTGCGATATCAGAAATAATGAATAAAGTAATGGTCCATGTTAAACAAACATTAATTAAAATTGTTTAATGATTAAAAAAAAAAAAACATAAGCATTACTTAATTTAGTGTTATACATATGTTATCATATTCATATGGTTTGTTCTAATGTCACAAATCATAATCTCAAGTTTACTGCATTTTACACATGCTTTGTATTCTTTTGTGTGGGTTTAAAAAGTGTACTCCAAAACATTTCCACACCTGTCCTCTCACCGCTGCTCTCTGGTGGTTTGGAGAGCAGTCAGTGCTGCCAACTTAGCAATTTTGTTGCTAAATTTAGCAACTTTTCACACTAGCCTAGCAACCTTTTCTTCCAAAAGCACCTTCTAAAATTTTAGAATTTATTTGGCAACTATTGATAGGTCATTTAAACGATAAAAGGCACACATTTTCCATCTAAATTACACAAGAGGAAACCAAAGATGTCTAGTGGTACACACATCACATCAATTAATTTAGCTGCTATTTGCAATCGTTCAATTTAATAATAATAATTGAATAATTGTTATTTTATGATACACCTTGTTAGTAATAGCTTGTATCTGCGACTGCTGATAAGTTAGAACACTGTAAGAAAAATATTTAGAAAAATTTAATTTTCCAGGACATTATCCATTATTCGTTGGAACCATGTAACCCGAAAACACAAAATACAATGCCTAATTTAAAATGCAGGTAAACAACCTGTGAAAAATCAATACGGAAAATTCGTTCACGTTAACATTTGAATTAGTAGTTTTACTAGTTTACTAGCTAATAAAAAAAACTTAAATTGTAATTGTTCAAAAATGTGTAAGTGTTCAATAATTCAATGTTGTATTTAAAAATAGTTATATTTTAATATTATATTACCTTATTTTATTTTTTTTACGAACAAATCTAAATGAACATATATAAGATATTTTTTTTTGCTGATACTTGATATAGGCCTAGTGACACAATTTTGCGTCATAATTACACAATGATGTCATCGTGCAATGACATCACAACGTCATTTAGCAACAAATCGACCTTCCTTTAGCAACTTCCCCAGAAATGAGTTGGCAGCCGTGAGAGCAGTTACTCAGAGTCGCCCCCTGTCGCTCCGCCGCACGAGATATAAAGCTGTCGGTTCAGTTCAGATGCACAAAACGATTCCAATGCGACCTTGTGTTTATTATTGTGTCGAGCTTGGTCTCTGCAGAGCAAAAGTGAGCGTATCTGACATTGTGGTTGTTTTCAAACTGATGGGTGTTTCTAAATGATGCAATGCAAATGAGCCCCCTTACCTAACCCCGCCCCTAAACCTGCCGTCACTATGATGTGAGCCAATCAGGTAAGCAGGTCGAAAACGCCCCGATCTGGTAACCCGTTACTGTCCCGCACAGACCTATAGTGGTTCTGCGCAACAGACTTCCGTATTCTGTTCAGCGGGTCTCGTCGCTTCCGGTTCAAGCGTTTAGCATATGCTTCGTTAAATATGAAGCAGTTTCAAGATGCCTTCAAAGTAGATACCAATGATGATCATAACCAATGTCCATCACATGTGCGGACTGATATCTAAAAGTTTTTTTTCACATTTAGATATAAAAATGTAATAAAACGTCAACAATAAAAAGGGCTAGCTAGTTTAACTGATTATCTTAAAAGTCCATAGATATCGCTATTATTTAATACGGCTGTTAACACGTTCTCCGACAAGCGGAAGCAGCGAGACCTGTTTTCCGGGTTTGGTCAGGTGACGTTCGACATATACACTATTATTGTTTAAGTCAGAAGTGTAGGCCTACTTGTCGTTCCACTCTGCACCAAGCACATCACTTTCTATTGCTCATTCATTCATGCTCCTTTTTCCACTCCAACGTTCCAATTATCCCTGCCCACTAAAAGCTGCACGGATATATTCGCTTACCCCAATAGGCCTATCCATGTAAACGATTTAGAAAAATGTCCGTCGAATTCACACTTTAAATCATCGCCACGATATGTATTGTCACATCACCCAGCCCTAACATGCAGCGATGCTTTAAACACATTTGACAAGCTAGTCAAATAAAACAACCGATTAACTATCAAAACTTATTGGCGAACGCTATTCAGAGCTCTTTTCTTCTTTCATGTTAACTGAAGTTAATCTGAATGATGCACTATTTTAAAGGGTTAGTTCACCCGAAAATAAAAATTATGTCAATAATTACTCGTCCTAATGACGTTTCAAATCCGTAAGACCTTTGTTCATCTTCGGAACACATATTAAATTATTTTTGATGAAATCTGAGAGCTGTCTGACACTGCATAGACAGCAACTGAAATGTTCCCAAGTCCAGAAACGTAGCAAGGAGATCTGAGATTTGGCGGGCCGCTGTCTGATGTTCAAGGCTTTTATTTTGACGGACCGCTGTCTGATGTTCAAGGCTTTTATTTTGACAGGCCGCTGTCTGATGTTCAAGGCTTTTATTTTGACGGGGTGCTGTCTGATGTTCAAGGCTTTTATTTTGACGGGCCGCTGTCTGATGTTCAAGGCTTTTATTTTGACGGACCGCTGTCTGATGTTCAAGGCTTTTATTTTGACGGGCCGCTGTCTGATGTTCAAGGCTTTTATTTTGACGGGCTGCTGTCTGATGTTCAAGGCTTTTATTTTGACGGACCGCTGTCTGATGTTCAAGGCTTTTATTTTGACGGGCTGCTGTCTGATGTTCAAGGCTTTTATTTTGACGGACCGCTGTCTGATGTTCAAGGCTTTTATTTTGACGGGCCGCTGTCTGATGTTCAAGGCTTTTATTTTGACAGGCCGCTGTCTGATGTTCAAGGCTTTTATTTTGACGGGCCGCTGTCTGATGTTCAAGGCTTTTATTTTGACAGGCCGCTGTCTGATGTTCAAGGCTTTTATTTTGACAGGCCGCTGTCTGATGTTCAAGGCTTTTATTTTGACGGACCGCTGTCTGATGTTCAAGGCTTTTATTTTGACGGGCTGCTGTCTGATGTTCAAGGCTTTTATTTTGACGGACCGCTGTCTGATGTTCAAGGCTTTTATTTTGACGGGCCGCTGTCTGATGTTCAAGGCTTTTATTTTGACGGGCCGCTGTCTGATGTTCAAGGCTTTTATTTTGACGGGCCGCTGTCTGATGTAGGATTATTGACGGGCCCGCTGTCTGATGTTCTAGGCTTTTATTTTGACGGGCCGCTGTCTGATGTTCAAGGCTTTTATTTTGACGGGCCGCTGTCTGATGTTCAAGGCTTTTATTTTGACGGGCCGCTGTCTGATGTTCTAGGCTTGTATTGTGACGGGCCGCTGTCTGATGTCAAGGCTTTATTTTGACGGGGCGTGTCTGATGTTACGGCTTTATTTTGACGGACCGCTGTCTGATGTTCAAGGCTTTTATTTTGACGGGGTGCTGTCTGATGTTCAAGGCTTTTATTTTGACGGGGTGCTGTCTGATGTTCAAGGCTTTTATTTTGACGGGCTGCTGTCTGATATCGGGCCCGTGAGCGGCGAGAGCCTTCTGTCCCGTCGCGATCTTCGCAATAAACCGAGATCTATATTAAAGCTTAATTTGATCAGTGTCAGTGCACTTTACCGCATCTGCATGTGAGCTTACAGCAGCACTAACAGATGTCAGGACCGAAATAAATAACCATGCGAGCACGAATGGACAAAAGATTAATTCTCATTAAATTCAGTGTTCATTAATGTGACAAACAGTAGCGTTTCCGTAGCACATATGAGTTTAGTGTTATATGATCCGGAAGATGTGTGGTGTTTCTCTTATCTTCTCTCCCTCTGTGTGTGTGTTCGTGGGTGTGTGTGTGTGTGTGTGTGTTTGGTGTGGGGTGTGTGTGTGTGTGTGTGTGTGTGTGTGTGTCTCTCTCTCCTCTCTCTCTCTCTCTCTCTCTGTGTGCGCCTCTCTCTCTCTCTCTCTGTGTGTGTGTTGTGTGTGTTTGTGTGGTGGTGTGTGTGTGTGTGTGTGTCTCCTCTCTCTCTGTGTGTGTGTGTGTGTGTGAGTGTGTGTGTCTCTCTCTCTCTCTTCTTCTCCCCTCTCGTGGGTGTGTGGTGTGTGTGTGGTGTGGTGTGTTTGCCGCTGTCTCTCTCGTCCTCTCTCTCACGTTTTGTGTGTGTGTGTGTGTGTGGTGGGTGTGTGTGTGTGTCTCTCTCTCTCTCTCTCCTCTCTGTGTGTGGTTGTGTCTCTCTCTCTCCTCTCTCCTCCTCTCTCTCTCTCTCCTCTCTGTGTGTGTGTGTGTGTGTGTCTCCTCCGCTTCTTTCCTCTCCTCCCTATCCTCTCTTCTCTCATCGGTCTGTGTGTGTGTGGTGTGTGTGTGTGGCTCTCTCTTCTCTTCTCCTCTCTGTGTGTGTGTTTGTGTGTGTGTGTGTGTGTGTCCTGTGTCTGTGTCTCTGTGTGTGTGTCTGTGTGTGTCTCTCTCTCTCTCTCTCTCTCTCTCCCCCTATCTTCGGGTTCTCTCATCCTCTCTCTGTGTGTGTGGTGTCCTCTCTTCTCCGCTCTCTCTCCCTCCCTCTCATCTCTTCTCTTCTCATCTCTCCATCTTCTCTCTGTTTGTGTGTGTGTGTGTGTCTCTTCCACTCCTCCTCCACTCTCTCTCTCCCTTCTCTCGTCTCCCTGTCTCTGTGTGGTGTGTGGTGTGTGTTTGCTGTCCTCCTCTCGCTTCTCTCTCTCTCTCTCTGTTTGTGTGTGTGTGGTGTGTGTGTGTGGTCTCTCTTCTCTCTCTCTCTCTCTCTCTGTGTGTGTGTGTGTGTCTCTCTCTCTCTCTCTCTCTCTGTCTCTCTCGCTCTCTCTCTCTGTGTGTGTGTGTCCTCTCCTCTCATCCTCTGTGTGTCCTTTGGTGTGTCTCTCCTCTCTCTCTCTCTGTGGTGTGTGTGTGTGGTGTGTCTCTCTCTCTCTCTCTCTGTGTGTGTGGGTGTGAGTGTCTCTCTTCTCTCTCTCTGTGTGTTGTGTGTCTCTCTCTCTCCTCTCCTCTCTCTCTCTCTCTCTGTGGGTGTGTGTGTGTGTGTCCTCTCTCCTCTCTCTCTCTCTCTCTGTGTGTGTGTGTGTCCTTCTCCTCTCTCTCTCTTCTGTCTGTCCGCTCTCTCTCTCTTCTCTCTGTGTGTGTGTGTGGTGTGTTCCTTTCTCTCTCTCTCGTCCATCATCGTCTCTCGCTCTCTCTCTCTGTGTTTGGTGTGGTCTCTCTCTCTCTCAGCTCTGTGTCTCCTCTCTCTCTCATATCTCTCTGTGTGGTCTTTGTGTGTCTCTCTCTCTCTCTCGCTCATCCTTTCCTCTCTGTGTGTGTGTGTGTTTGTGTCTCTCTCTCTCTCTCTCTCTCCTCTCTCTGTGTGTTTGTGTGTCTCTCTCTCTCTCTCCTTGTCTCTCTCTCTCCTCTCTTCTCCTGTGTGTGTCTGTGTGTTGTCTCCTTCTCGTCTCGTCTTTATCTGACCGTCACATCTCTTCTCTCTCGTTGTGCACCTCTCTCTCCCCTCTCTCTCTTCCTTTCCTCGTCCAGTCTCTCTCTCTCTCCCTCTCTCTCTGTGTGTGTGTGTGTACTTGCGTTCTCTCTCTCAATTCAATTTCATTCAAATGCTTTAGTGGCATGGGACATACTTAGTCTAAGTATTGCCAAAGCTTGTACATACAAACAATACACTAATATCACAGAAACAAACAAAACAAAAATACATGTAAAATACATCCAAATATATATTTATATAAATATTGATGGTACTACTAATGCAGATGTTTTCACTCTTTAACTCTTAGTTTGTGGCATTTATAAATATAATGTGCTACCAAAGAGGAAGCAGGTCCTTCACCAAGTAATACTCTTAATTTGTGGTTTTCATGGAGCGACTGGAAGTCAGGAATGCTCTGCTGTATTTGACTGTACAGTGAGGCTCTTAAGGATGTGTATTTGTCACAGTGAAGGAGGAAGTGTTCCTCCGTCTCTACTGATCCTGATCTACATTTAGTACAGATGCGCTCTTCTTTAGGTAACCAGGTGTTTTTATGTGCTCCTCTCTCTATGGCCAGCTGGTGGTCACTCAGTCTGTACTTGGTCAGTAAGTGTCTGTGTGTTATATTCCTGACTGAGAGCAGATAGTCGGCCAGACTGTACTCTCTGTTGAGTTTCAGATAACATTGGAGACGAATTTGGTCTTTGGTTTGTTCTTTCCAATGCTGTATGTATGTCTCCTTCTCTTCATTCATAATGTCTTTGATTCTTCCGTGTTTTTCAGGGTTGGTGATATCGAGTGTTTTGTTAGTCAGATCTGACACCATTACAGAAAGATGACTTTTTTGAGCACTCTTTTTTTGTGTTTTTAGTGCTTTAAAATTAAGAGAATCTTCCGAACTAGAGTTCAAGTTGATCCAGAACTTTAGAACTCTTTTTTTTTTAATGATTAGATTCAGGGGGAGCTGGCCTAACTCGGCTCTGCAGGCGTTATTAGGAGTGTTTCTGTGTACATGAAGGATGCTTCTGCAGAACTCTTCATGCAGAGCTTCTAAAGGGTGTTTGTTACAGTTCTTATGACTGTAGTTACTCGCTGGGTCCCAGATCTCGCTTCCATACAGAGCTATAGGTAGTATGACACTATCAAAAATCTTTGTCCAAATTCTGATGGTGATGTTTTTTTTGAATAATTTCATTCGTATGGCATGCAGTGCCCTGCGGGCTTTTGTAAGTAATGTTTGAATTGCCAATTTGAAATTTCCAGTGGGAGTTAAAACCAGACCAAGATAATTATAATGTAAAGCATGTTGAAGTGTGGTGTTGTTTAAAGTAAATAAATGTTTATGTTCTAGATTTCTGGTTTTTTTCTGAAATATCATAATCTTAGTTTTTGGGATGTTGACGTCTAAGGACCAATCGTGGCAGTATTTAGTTAAAATGTCAAGGTTGTTCTGGAGACCTTCTGGTGTTTTAGATAGAATTAGCAAGTCGTCTGCATACAGTAAATATTTGACTTCTGTGTGGAATAATTGTAGTCCTGGACTGTTTGATTGGTCCAGTAGATCTGCCACTTCATTGATATATATGTTAAATAAAGTCGGGCTGAGGCAGCAGCCCTGTCTCACTCCTCGCTGTTGAGAGAAATAGTCTGTCCTTTGCTGTCCAATTTTTACTGCACATTTATTTTGGTTATACATGTTTTTAATTAAGTCATATATTCTACCTCCTATGCCACTTTGAATGATTTTATAAAACAATCCATTATGCCAAATGGAGTCAAATGCCTTCTTAAAATCTATGAAGCATGCAAATATTTTTCCTTCTTTCTTTTGGTGTACATGTTCATTTATTAACGTGTGTAGTGTGTGAATATGGTCAGTGGTTCGATGTTTAGGGAGGAAGCCAATTTGAGATTTGCTGATGACGTTGTGCTGCTCTAAGAAAGATGAAATCCGAGAGTTAATTATTGAGCAAAATACTTTTCCCAAATTACTGGTTACACAGATCCCTCTGTAGTTATTAGGATCTGTTTTGTCTCCACTTTTAAAGACAGGAGAGACGAGTCCTGTGTTCCAGACCTCTGGAAAAATGCCTGAACTCAAAATCAAGTTAAAAAGTTTGAGTAATGCAGTCTGAAATTCAGGAGAGCTGTTTTTAAGCATCTCATTTTTTATGTTGTCAGGGCCACAGGATTTCTTACATTTGAGGGATTTCAGTTTTCCACCAAGTTCTTGTTGGGTTATTGGATAATCTAGTGGATTTTGGTTGTTTTTGATACATGATTCAAGGGCATTCAATTTTTCAAGAACTGTTAATTGGTTGGGATTTTTCAGAGGGTCAGCTTGATGTGTATAGAGCTTCTCAAAATAATCTTTCCAAATGTGACCATCTTGTATAGCTAGTTCTTGTGGCTTTGTATTGTTTAGACTGTTCCACATGCTCCAGAACTGACCCTGATCAATTGTGTTTTCCATCTTCTGAAGTGTGGTGTTATAATAATCAAATTTCTTCTGTCTCAGTGTGTTTTTGAGAATTTGTTCTCTCCTCTCCTCTCTCTTCTCTGTGTGTGGTGTGTGTGTGGTGGGTGTGTCCTCTCTCTCTCTCTCTCTCTGTTGTGGTGTGTGGTGTGTGGGTGGTGTGTCTCTCTCTCTCTCTCTGGTGTGTGTGTGTGTGTCTCTCTCTCTGTGTGTGTGTGTGTGGGTGGTGTCTCTTCTCTCTCTGTGTGTTTGTGTGTGTGTGTGTCTCTCTCTCTGTGTGTGTTTGTGTGTGTGTCTCTCTCTCTCTCTGTGTGTGTGTGTGGGTGTGTGTGTGTCTCTCTCTCTGTGTGTGTGTGTGTGTGAATGGCATGTCTCTCTCTCTCTCTCTCTCTCTTGTGTGTGTGTGTGTGTGTGTCTCTTCTCTCTCTTGTGTGGTGTGTGTGTGTGTGGTTTGTGATGGTGTCTGTCTCTCTCTGTGTGTGGTGTGTGCATGTCTCTCTCTCTGTGTGTGTGTGTGTGCTCTCTCTCTCGCTGTCTCTGGTGTGTGTTTCTCTCTCTCGCTCCATCTCTCTCTCTCTCTCTCTCCATCTCTCTCTCTCTCTGTTGTGTGTGTTTGTGTGTGTCTGTGTGTGTGTGTGTGGTGTGTCTCTCTCTCTCTCTCTCTCAGTGTGTGTGTGTGTCTCTCTCTCTGTGTGTGTGTGTGTCCTCTCTCTCTCTCTGTGTGTGTGTGTGTCTCTCTCTCTTTGTGTGTGTGTGTGTGTTTGTGTTTGTTGTGTGTGTGTGTGTGTGGTGTGTCTCTCTCTCTCTCCTGTTGTGTCTCTCCTCTCCTCGTGTTGTGTGTGTGTGTGTGTCTCTCTCCGCTCTGTGTGGTGTGTGGGTGTGTGTGTGTGTCTCTCTCTCTGTGTGTGTGTTNTCTTATCTGGTTGATGATGTGGTTGTTCTCTCTCTCTCTCTCTCTTTCTCTGTTGCTGGGTGGTGTGTGTTCTATCATCGTCCTCTCTCTGTGTGTGTGTGTGTATGTGTTCTCAGTGTCACAGAGTGTTCGGTCGGGTCATGGCGTCGGGTTCGGAGGCCGTTCACTACATCCACCTGCATAACTCCAGTCAGTCAGTGCTGGAGGCCCTGAGGTCTCAGCGGCGTAAAGGTCTGTTCTGTGACGTGACGGTGCGCATCCACGACGCGTCTCTGCGGGCTCACGCCTGCGTTCTGGCAGCCGGCAGCCCCTTCTTCCAGGACAAGCTGCTGCTGGGTCACTCGGAGATCTCGGTGCCGCCGCTGGTTCCCGCCGAGACGGTCAAGCAGCTGGTGGACTTCATGTACAGCGGCTCGCTGGTGGTGCTCCACTCGCAGGCGCTCTGCATCCTCACTGCCGCCTCCATCCTGCAGATCAAGACCGTGATCGACGAGTGCACGCAGATCATCTCGCAGAGACGCGCTGCCGTGGCAGGAGCCGGGCCTCTAGGGAGCGCGCTGCCCAAACAGGAGGAGGGGAAAGAGCGGGAGAACGCGGTTCTGCAGGGCTTCACTTATGGCATGAGCGGGGACTGCGGCTCAGACATGGCAGCTGCGCTGGGAGGTGGAGCTCAGGGGGAGGGAGGTGGAGTCAGCTCACTAATGGCCCTCGGCGAGGTCGGAGGTGGGGCCATGTGTAGAGGGGAGGGGCTGGGTGTGGCCGGGGGCGGGGCCATGCTGAAGCCCACCAGCTGCTCGCAGGAGATCAACTACATGCTGAACCCGGAGCGCGGTGTGAATGTGGGCGTGCAGAACATCGCCGCCAACGAGCGCGGTCACATGGGGTCTCCCAGCGGCATGGGCCTGGAGCTGGTGGAGCGATTCAACGACGATGATGAGAGAGACACGCATGACACAGACCGAGACAGACAGACGGCGCACACGCGCAAACAGAGACAGCCGCTGAGACTGCAGGTGACGAAACACACGGCTGATAGCTCATCTGAGTGTGTTCTGTGATCCACACACACAGAAGCTGTATCTGGTGAGTGATGCTGACTGTGTGCAGGTGCTGGCTGGAGAGCAGGTGGTGGTGAAGGATGAGGATGGTCTGTTCGAGATGGACGAGAGAGCAAACGCAGCGCATCAGCCCGCCTACGCACAGGTACATCTCAGAAAAGCCTTCTTTCACAGGAATATGGAGGATGCATGAGGTGAATCCGTTGCTACAAATAGCCCACAATTTTTGCATCGGCGCGATATTAGTTTGAAAATTTGTTTTTAAGCTGTATTACCTCAGTAGACAGATGAGTGAACAAGAGTTCAGTTCAGTTTAAAGGGATCATATGATGTTGCTAAAAAGAACATTATTTTGTGTATTTGGTGTAATGAAATGTTTATGCGGTTTAAGGTTCAAAAAAGCACATTATTTTCCACATACTGTACATTATTGTTTCTCCTCTATGCCCCGCCTTTCTGAAACGCTTCGATTTTGAAAATCTGAAAAGCTCATCGGTCTGAAAAGCGAGGTGTGCTGTGATTGGCCAGCTATCCAGTGCGTTGTGATTGGCCGAATAACTCAAGCGTGAGATGGAAATGTTACGCCCCCTCACCATACTGTGATGATGCCCAGTCAGGCCAGAGCGATGATTCAAAAACATTAAAACCCATTATAAACAGGCATTTGTCGCATCCAGTGGAGACATAATTACGGATTATAATCAAGTCACGTCACCTTTATTTATATAGCGCTTTTAACAATACAGATTGTGTCAAAGCAACTGTAGAGCATTAATTAGGAAAATAGTGTCAGTAATGCAGAAGGACAATAGTAAACACTCAGTTTTCAGTTAAAGACAGTTCATCATTAAATTCAGTAATGTCAGCATCCAGCTCAGTTCAGTTTAAATAGAATCTGTGCAATCAAGTCAACGATATCGATGGAAATTAAGTGTCCCCAACTAAGCAAGCCAGAGGGACCAAAACTCCATCGGTGACAGAATGAAAAAAAAAACTTTGGGAGAAATCAGGCTCAGTCGGGGGGTCAGTTCTCCTCTGACCAGACGAACCAGCAGTTCAGTTCCAGGCTGCAGCAAAGTCAGATTGTGCAGAGGACTCATCTGGTTCCTGTGGTCTTGTCCCGGTTGTCGTCTGAGACAAGGTCTTCACTGGGGATCTGTATCTGGGGCTCATCTAGTTGTCATGGTCTCCGCTGTCTTTCAGGGCTGTTGAGGTCCTTTCTAGGTGCTGATCCACCATCTAGTCATACTGGATCCGGGTGACTGCAGTGACAATCTGATCTGTAAACTGACTGGATCTGGTGGCTACGGTGACCTCTGAATAAGAATGAGACAGTCTAATATACGGTACGACTTATAAGTATGATTTGAACCATGCTAATGCACTTCCATTAATGCCAACAAAGTTTTCTAGTCTATTCAAAAGAATGTTGTGGTCAATAGTGTCGAACGCAGCTCTAAGATCCAGTAGCACTAATAGAGAGATACAACCACGATCAGATGATAAGAGCAGGTCATTTGTAACTCTAATGAGAGCAGTCTCAGTACTATGATATGGTCTAAATCCTGACTGGAATCCTCACAGATTCCATTTTTCCTCTAAGAAGGAATATAATTGTGAGGATACTACTTTTCTAGTATCTTGGACAGAAAAGGGAGATTCGAGATCAGTCTGTAATTAACTAGTTCTTTGGGTCAAGTTGTGGTTTTTTGATGAGAGGCTAATAACAGCCAGTTTGAAGGTTTTGGGGACATATCCTAATGACAATGATGAATTAATAATAGCCAGAAGAGGATCCATGACTTCTGGAAGCACCTCTTTTAGGAGCTTAGATGGAATAGGGTCTAACATACATGTTGTTGGTTTAGATGATTTAACAAGGTTAAAACAATTCTTCCTCTCCTATAGTAGAGAATGAGTGGAATTGTTCCTCAGGGGATCTATAGCACACTAGTAATATGGTTACTATTATCTTCAATAGTATCGATCTTGGAGTAACATATTCATAAAGTCATACGGCTGTGCTGCTGGGAATGTCAACAACTGGCATGCTTTATTTTTCATTAATTTAGCCACTGTTTGTTTTCTTCTAAAAGAGACGAAAAGTAATCAGATCTAGCAGTTTTTAATGCTTTTCTGTAGGATAGGGTACTTTCCCGCCATGCAATACGAAATAACTCTAGTTTTGTTTTCCTCCAGCTGCGCTCCATTTTCCGGGCTGCTCTCTTTAGGGTGCGAGTGTGCTCATTATACCGCGGTGTCAGACTGTTTTCCTTAATCTTCCTTAAGCGTAAAGGAGCAACCGTATCTAAAATGCTAGAAAAGAGAGAGTCCATAGTTTCGGTTACATCATCAAGTTGTTCTGAGCTATTGGATATGCTGAGGAATTGGGATAAATCAGGAAGATTACTTACAAAGCAGTCTTTTGTGGTAGAAGTGATGGTTCTAGCATACTTGTAACAAGGAGTAGAATTTACAGTTTTAGCTATATGAAGTTTGCACAAGACTAAATAATGATCTGAGATATTATCGCTTGGCTGCATAATTTCAACACCATCAACATCAATTCCATGTGACAGTATTAAATCTAGAGTATGATTTCTACAGTGAGTAGGTCTTGACACGTGTTGTTTAACCCCAATAGAGTTCAGAATGTCTATGAATGCTGATCCCAATGCATCTTTTTCAATATCAACATGGATAATAAAATCACCAACAATTAAAACTTTAACTGCAGCCAGCACTAACTCAGATAGAAAATCAGCAAATTATTTAATAAAGTCTGTATGGTGCCCTGTATACAGTAGCCAGTACAAACATCACAGGGGATTTATCATTAACACTTGTTTCTCTGGATAATGTTATATGAAGCACCATTACTTCAAACGAGTTATACTTGAAACCTGCCCTCTGAGAAATACTGAAAACATTGTTATAAACTCTAGCAACACCTCCTCCTTTACCTCATGTTTATAACAGTAATCTTGGGGGGTAGACTTGTTTAAAATAATGTAATCATCAGGTTTTAGCCAGGTTTCTGTCAAACAGAGCACATCTAGGTTATGATCAGTGATCATATCATTTACAAAAAATGCTTTCGTAGAAAGGGACCTGATATTCAATAAGCCAAGCTTTATCATTTGTTTATCCGTATTACATCTGTTTTTTTATTTGTTGAACATCAATTAAATTGTTACTCTTAAATTGGTTTGGACTAGGGCTGCACGATTAATCGCAAGCGATATTTAACGCGCATCTTATCAGTAAAGTCGGTTCTTTAATCAGCAGTAAATCTCCATCACCTGCTTTCAGACGGGGCTGCATTTACTACACAGAGCCGTTGTTCTCTGAGGAGCTGCGCTAAAAATCGCGCGAATATGAACGTGGTTTGGCACAACTCGTCAGTGAACAACGGCTCTATGTAGTAAATGCTTCTCCATGTGAAAGCACACACGTGATGGAGATTTAACGCTGATTACAGAACCGGCTTTACTCAAGATGCGCGTTAAATATCGCATGCGATTAATCGTGCAGCCCTATTTGGAAGTTTTTTGTATTTTCTAGTCGGGGAAACAGACACAATCTCTATAGTGTGATATCTAGGTGAAAGAGTTTCTATGTGCTGAGAATTAGCTGATTTCTGTGACGCGAGGCGGCTAGCAGACGGTTGGTTTAGCCAGTTTGTCTGCTTCCTGACCTGGACCCCAGTTAGTCAAGTACAAACTCTAAGATATGTGCCATATTTCTAGACAGAAGGCTGGCACCACCCCAGGAGGGATGAAGACCATCTCTTTCAACAGGTTAGGTCTGCCCCAAAAACTCATCCAATTATCTATGAAACCTATATTATTCTGCGGGCACCACTTAGACATACAGCCATTGAGTGACGACAGTCTGCTATGCATCTCATCACCACAGTAAGCAGGGAGGGGACCAGAGCATATTACAGTGTCTGACATCATGCTTGCAAGTTCACACACCTCTGTCTTTTAACGCGTTGCATCGCGCCGCGTAAACATAAAACCATGTCTGCATTTGTGATCGGAGAAATGACAAACAACAAGCGCTACTCTACACTGCTCAAAACTCACGTTTGAATCGTCAGTGGCAAATCCTTTAAATATGAAACCATACTTACAGTCTTTGAGTCAGAACAGCCAGCATTTTAGTCTACTCTACTAGGATCAGGAAACGGTCCTCCATAAATGTGCTGCACACATCTGAATATTAGGGTTGAACTGTTCCGGAACAGTGTTGTAATACAATTTAACCACTGATTTCTAGTCGTGTCCTCTTTTGGAAGACCAAACAAAGTAGTTTCGCTTTCACAATGAAGCACACAGCGTCTTCACGACATGGCGGCGGCAACAACAATACTACAGCGAGAATAAAAGTTATGCCTTCTTTCTTTGCGTGAACATTTGGGCGGCGTTATGCAGATCTTCCCACATAGTGATGTAGACATGTGGGGGCGTGTTAGAACGAGCGTTTTAGGAGGTGTGGCTGACTCTTAACTTTTATAAAGAATATCTCTTTGGATTTGAGACTTTAGTCTTTGCAATTTTACAGATCTTCTTTATGCACCAAGAGCTTGTAACACTCCAAAGAGAAATTTAAATCGCATCATATGACCCCTTTAAACAAAATTTTTATTGTTCATCGATTGCTCATGTTACTGTTTGTGTTTACTGATGTTAATGGACACAACATTATTGTAAGTGATGCCATTTTTGTTTGTTTTTGTCAAGAAAAGCATATAGTTTTTATTAAATTGGTGTACAGTACTCATCACCTTCACGGTTGACATGGAAGAAGAATGTAATTTGCAGCACTTTAACATCATATTTAGCTCGATAGGTTCATGAGTACAGCCGCGTTTGCTTAAAACCTACCTCAGATCTCTCAAATCTGATGTTTTGCTCTTCTTCACCTCTAAAAGGTTTTGTTGGAAGCACATCAAAACTTCTCAAACAGCAAATAAAGTAATACGATTACAGCCACAAATCGTTTTTTTTTTTCTTTTCTTTTTACTACTTTCAACTCTCCTAATATTCAGCTCAGAAACCCCTTTCCTCCAGAGAGAGGCGTGAGTGTGTGCTGAGGCCGTAAACGTGATGCGCTCCGCTTCTGCTGGACTGTCAGTAGAGGGCACTCTGTACTAGGGCTGTGACGGTTGTCTACTGCCACCGGCGGTAGTGCACGTGACGTCACACACTCTATAACAAGCATAATATGAAGATTTGTATACAAGTGTAATAACAGTAGCGCAACAGTGAACCGTGTCTACACCAGACGCGACACCGCCGCGTCGCAACAGGTCGAGTCTGTCTAGTGTCTACAGGACATTTTAACTCTGTGTCAGTATCTCATAAACAGAATGAGGCAGTTTACTGTCGGGGATTTGTCATGACATGTCGTGCCGCATCCAGTGTAGCATCACTGATTATAATGAGTTCTATAGTATTTTGTTGCACCTAGTCCTGTAGACGGGGTGTATTTAACTTTCTTATTTAGGCTACTTTCTTGTTTAACTGTATAATTTGTTTGATATTTTTGGTGTTTTGCAGGCTGCGTATTCACTGACTGAAGTGCTAAAATAAACACGAGCTGACGAGTTAAATCGGGTGTGTTAGATGAGGGACAGTGCTGGGCTGCTCCAGGACAGTTTTGAAAACCATTTCAGAGACATATTCTTAAATTTGACTCATATAAAATATATTACATGCATGCACAGTTTTAAGGCATCTTTAATCGCCTTTTTGGTAACTTCATGACTTAACTGACCACGACATTGCATGCACGTAGTTTATTCCGCGCTTTAATATGAAAGGATACAGGCTACAGCGCGCCGGCGCCTTTGTGCGTGCAATTGAAGAGCACGTGCTGCGAGCACAGTACCTTTTCCGCGCTCGCTTGACTCTGTACTACCCTACTCTGTACACAGTAGAGCCCGACCGATATATCGTTTTGCCGATATTATCGGCCGATATGAGACTGTCGCCGATATATCGGTGCATATATAAAATGCATGAAATGGTGTAATTACTTAGTTTGTCCAGCAGAGGACGCTCCATTGTTTGCTACTGGCGACCTGGAGGAAACGCTTTAAAGCTTAAGTCAATGGAAAACCATTGAAACTTTGAACGGCCATATCTCCGTAACGGCGCGGCGAATCCGCACCAAATTCACGGGATCTCTTTAACTCAAGGAACCCTCTCGAACGCGAATCGAGTGTACGTCTCGAGGCCCTCTTTCGAATGAGACCACCCCCGTGTGGATAGCCCCCGGGGTTAGGGAGTTACGGGTGGTTAAATTCTTAGTCCGGTGCCGACCGATCTAGCGATACCAGGGGGATAACGGACTGCGCGGAGGGTTGGCGTTTCGGAGAGTCCCGAGCTGAAGTATCCCCGAATTTGGTTGGAGATACGCCGGCGTGCGTTCGTGAGATAGTGACACAGTCCCCAGCAATTTCCATTCAGTAAGGAGGGTCTCTTGTTCAGGCAAAGCATTCACGCGTGGTTATTCGACCGTAACGTGCCTGCGAAGTGGACTTACACATGAGTTCAGAATTATTACAGTTCCAATGGGAACCGTAACACCGTTGACATTCAAAACAGAGGCGGACAAAGTACTCAACTCTATTACTTGAGTGAAAGTACAGATACTGCTGGTCAAATATTACTCCATTAGAAGTAAAAGTTGTAAAGACAGATTTTTACTTAAGTAAAAAGTACAGAAGTACTTGCTTTTAAAAAATACTTAAGTACCAAAAGTAAATTTCCAACAATCCCTTTTTATTGTTGCACGTAATACTTGCAATACTTCTGAAGCAACTTAGAATACATTACACCTGCTGAATACATTGACTAGCTTGTAGTATCTTTGGAGTAAAGAGCTTTTAGAGTGTTAAAAACCTATGGGGGAAAAAATTTACACCCTTACCCACCCCCACAAAAGCAGGATGGAAGTGATCTCACACAGCTCTGACAGTGTGTGCACACATCTATGTGTAGCCATTCATCCACATCTGAACAGAGTGGACTGTGAAATCCTGTAAATACAGAGTGATAAGGAAAAAAAAAAAAAAATCAAACCTGCTTTAAAAACCAGCAACACAACTGTAGCTGTACAACTTTACAACAGCAACACTGCTTTAACAAAAAACCAAAACCGCAAGACTTATTTGACATCAAAACAAATTTTTTAAAAATGCTGTCTAATCGCTCTAGTGGTACTTTGATGTCATACACAGAACAATCTGTGCAGTGCTGCTTCAAGTCCAAAACCTATCGTGTTTTATT
>JADLZN010007114.1:167500-190000 GCA_018155175.1 Sinocyclocheilus anophthalmus
ATGGCTCTGTCCTCTTCTGGCTAGGGGCTTTCTGTAGAAGGGATGTGGCAATGCTGGGTGCCTTCTGGTGCCCGCTTTGGATTCCGGGTTGTGAAGTTCAGAATCAGTGGGGTCTTACAAACCCCTTTAGTGGAGGACGTGTGTTTGTTAAAGGCCTTCTGTGTCAGGTCACGCAGGTGCATAGCATTGGAGCAGGCCATAATGCCTAAATGTTGACTTACAATAGGATGGAGGTTTCGGAGGAAAAGGCTCTTGAAGCTGGTGTCCTCCTCCATCCCAGGGTAATTGCGAAATCCTTAGTAAGCTCGTCAAAGTCTGTGATAGTAGCATCGGGGAGTTTCTATGGGCATGCGATCAAGTCCGGTTGTTCATAGACAATGGTGAATTACTAGTTAGCTAGGCTAGAATTTCACCATTAATTCATTATTCGATTGCATCACTTCAGTGACTACAATGATAAACGATGGTGACAGGAAGGCCTTCATTTAGGGAGATGAGGAATATTGCTCAAATCACTATTAAAAGTAAATATGGTGCGGCGAGATTTCTTCGTCGCCCAGATTTAATATCACTGCCAGTGGGATTCCTTTGCCACGCAGATTAATTCCTGCCGCTAATCTGAGATTTCTTCATCAGACTTGAGACTTATGCATTTAAAACTGAAAGTGGGGATTTCCTTCGCCCAATAACAGATTAATTTATTCTGGTACCATTTATATGGGCTGCTAATCTGAGATTCTTCGTCAGAAAAGCCGTACCCTCTACTAACAACAAAAATTAGGATTTCTTGGTATTTAACGCATTTATAGCACTGAAAACTTCCTGCTGTCATAGGAAGGACATTCAAGCTATAGTTTATCTGGTTTATCAGAAGTGGTATGAATGTAAGACATTATAAAAACCCATGAGACAATCACACAAGCCTGATACTGAGTCCGCTTGCAAATAATGTTTAAACGATCGCCACCGTTCTCCACCAATTATGTAGCAAATTAGCTCAAAGGGGAAATGTATATAAATAATTGATTAATTACAAGTATTTACCTCAGCTGCCAGTAGTAACTGTAGCAGAATTAATATTACAATCAACTAATCTGTTCAGTATATTTAATATCAACTCTAGGAAAGGAATTTCTTGGGCCCACAGAGAAAACAACCTTCTTACAGTAGCATTAGAGCATGTAGCTAGATCGGAATCGTAAAGGGACATTAATTTGCAAGGCAGGATCAGAAACTCGTGTAATTTGTGCACAAGAGTTTTTTTAACTAAACGCTAACACACATAACTAATCTAAACAAACCAACAAATAAACATACACTCACGCTTGCATACAAAGGGGAGCTAGAGTGGATGAATGAAGCCATTAGAGAAACCAGAGAATGAAGAATTAACCTCCTGAGTGAAACCATCAGCGCCGTTTTAAAGCAGGGTCTACAGCTTATACTAAACCTCTGTTTCGTTTAGTTAAAAGTATGATACTTGCATTGCCATGGCCTGGAACGAGCAACCGGACGCAGTCTCAGATGAAAGTCTTAATGGTTTCAAGGTCTTGGACTTGCGATCACATTCTTCCGGGTTTGAAGAGTGATGAACTCCAAAGATGTTCTGACTCGATGGTGACATCAGCTGAGATCCTAGGATCGTCGGTGAATGTGTATGATGTGAGAGCTTTATCTCCTATTGAGCCACACTCTCGGGGGGTCACAGAGCCAATGGTGACTTGCACTTCTGGAGGGAAAGTTTACGACTCTTTGGCTCTAGTATGGTGTTTTGCATATGAAACTCGATTGGGTGTTCAAGGGAAGAATCTTCAAGATTCTTATAATACTAATGTGTTGCATAGGTATCAACATATAATATACACTATAGATCATGAAAATACGAACTCATAGATACCAAACATGGTATAGGTGAGGTTATATTAACTAGTGATCTATCATAAGCATGCATAAAACATATACAATACACAAAACCATAAACAAGAAGGTAGAAATAATACACAATGACCTGGGGATATGCATAATAGAAAAAAAATTGTCTATGAATTAATGTAAGAAGTCATTTCATATAGCAGTATGTGTCTGTTTGAGAGAATTAAGTAGGATGGAAGATTCTCTCTACATACTTTTAGGTCGTAAAGTTTATCTGATCTGGCTGAGGTGTCCCAGTTGCCATGGTAACCAGGGGCCTGGACGTCATTCACAGACATATGTGAGCCTGCAGCACAGAAGCAGTGTTAAGTCGCTGAGGGATATTTGTAGAAATAGCCAACAATACATTGTATGGGTCACAATTATACATTTCTCTTTATGCCAAAAATCATTAGGATATTAATTAAAGATCATGTTCCATGAGATATTTTGTAAATTTCCTACCGTAAAAAATGAATTTTTGATTAGTAATATGCATTTCTAAGAACTTCATTTGAACAACTTTAAGGATGATTTTCTCAATATTTAGATTTTTTTGCACACTCAGGTTCCAGATTTTCAAATAGTTGTCTCAGTCAAATATTGTCCTATCCTACAAACCATACATCAATGGAAGATTATTTATTCAGCTTTCAGATGGATGATGTATAAATCTCAATCACGCATTGACCCTAATGGCTGATTGGTGCTACAAGGGTTACATATAGGCACCGAGTTGGTGTTGGAGTGAGGGGTTTGTGATGTTGTGTGAAATGATGAACAATTGTGTGTTGCTTGGTCCAAATGGTCAGTGTGTGGTTGTGTGTGTGTGTGTGTGTTTGTCTTGTCAGGCGGTGTGTGTCGTGTCTGAGGGGCTGGAGTCATTCGGCAGTCAGGGCTACATTGAGGACATGGTGCTTCCCTTCATGCTGCTCCATGCTGTGTGTGTGTGTGTGTGTGTGGGAGAGAGTGTGTGTGTGTGGGAGAGAGATAGTGTGTGTGTGTGTGTGTGTGGGTGCGAGAGTGTGTGTGTGTGTGTGTGCTGTGTGTGTGTGTGAGTGTGTGTGAATGAGTGAGTGTGTGTGTGTGAGAGTGTGTGGGTGTGTGGAGTGTGTGTGTGTGTGTGCTGAGGCGAGAGGAGTGAGTGAGTGAGTGTTGAAGTCAGTGTGTGTGTGTGTGGGTGGTGTGTGTGGGTTGTGAGAGTTGTGTGTGTGTGTGTGTGTTGTGTGTGTGTTGATGTGTGTGTTGTTGTGTGTGTGTGTGTGTTGTGTGTGTGTGTGTGTGTGTGTGTGAGGGTGTGTGGTGTGTGTGTGTGTGTGTGGTGTGTTGGAGAGTGTGTGTGTGTGTGTGTGTGGGTGTTGTGTGTGTGTGTGTTGTGAGGAAGGTCGTGAGAGAGTGTGATAGAGTGTGTGTGTGTGTGTTAATTGGTTTTTATCTGAGCCCGGAAAAGAACAAGTATCACACCTCGTGTAATTCAATTTGCACTGGCTACAGGAGGGCTAAGCATAAAATCAAGGCATTAAGTTTTGCCTACAAAACCAGCACTGGCTCTGCACCCCTTCACGTAAATAATTACTTCTAGGTCAGTGCCTCTAGAGCTTGAGTTCTGACAAGTGACACGTCACTTTTTATTGTCCTTTTTTTTCCCCAAAGAACAACATCATTTACACAGACTTTTACATTCAACTGTTCCCTCCGGGGAATGAGCTGCCAAATCAAATCCAGCAGCGGAGTCATTAGCATCTGCAAGAAAAGGCTGGAAAACACATCTTCATCTTTATTTGACCCGCTAACTCTAGCACTCTCTATTCTAATTCTTTTCTTTATTTAAAAAAAACGTGCCCCTTTTAGGCTTGCACTCTATTTATTTACTAACTGCTTGTTTTCTTTAAAAAAAAACTAACACTTGCTTCTCTAATCTTTTTGCATTCTATTTGCTTTCTTTTTATTTATTATATGATTTTTAAAAAAACTTGCTACGTGTACTGCATTAAGCTAACTGAAACTTGTTACAGCATTTCTCTCTTGTTGATTTTGATTGCTTCTGTTGTCCTCATTCGTAAGTCGCTTTGGATAAAACATCTGCTGATGACTGAATGTAAACGTGTGTGTGTGACGTCATCAGCACGTGCTGCTCTCCTGGTTCATCTGCTCTGATGAGCTTCCAGTCAGGTCCGCTTCAGCCCAGCAGATGGCAGCACACGCTCTCTCTCTGACTGGCGGTCGGTGTGTGTCGAGGCTGGTTCTGCTGTAAGAGTCTCTCTCTGGTAATGAGGCAGAAACGCGACGGCTGTGACTGATCTGCGGGAATGAATCTGAACACACACAAACGCGTCGGAGATTAATCCACACATGCATGTATAATAAATCTAAACTGTGCTCCTGGCTGTTCAGAACTCAATCTGGATCAGAAGGAGAATTTGGGAATCCCATGTTTTGCTGTCCTGGATCAAGGAATCCATTTGAGCTGGTTTTTCAAGGCATCACTGAATTGGATTATTATCATTAACAAAAAATCACACAAAAAAAAACATAAAAAACAAAAAAACATAAAACTCAAAGCTTAAACATTTTCATTACTTGAAGTAAAATATAACAAAAAAAGTTTACAATTTTTTTATTCTAGCTTGATGCTTGGGCAACATTTTTTCAGTTTTGTTCAGTTTAACTTGATGTACTACTAGCCTACAACAACTAAAGCTAAAAGAAAATGAATTAAAAAAACTATAGACATACAATTAAATAAAAACTAATTCAAAATAATTAAAAGTAATAAAAACTATAATAATAAAGCAATGATACTGAAATAACGATGCTGTAATTTCTTTTAATTGGTCAGATCCCTCATTTGAGCCACAACAAATAAAGAAAAACTAACAAACATGCAATTGTTAGAAACTGATGATTGTCATTTAATAAAAATACAGGGATAAAAAAGTTAAGATTAAATACATTATTTCTGTTTGACATTTTTTTTCGCTGTAATGGTTAAATCTAGTGCAAAATAAAAATGTTTATGTGTGTGTGTGTGTGTGGTGTGTGTGTGTGTGAGTGTCTGTGTCTGTGTGTCAAGTCAAGTCAAGTCACCTTTATTTATATAGCGCTTTTAACAATACAGATTGTGACAAAGCAACTGAACAGCATTAATTAGGAAAATAGTGTCAATAATGCAAAATGACAATAGTAAACACTCATTTTTCAGTTAAAAAATATGTGTGTGTGTGAGTGTGTGTGTATGAGTGTGTGAGTGAGTGTGTGTGTGAGTGAGTGTGTGTGTGTGAGTGTGTGTGTGCGGCGTGTGAGGGTGTGTGTGTGGTGTGGTGAGTGTGTGTGTGTGGCGTGCGAGGGTGTGTGTGGGGTGTGTGTGTGATTGTGTGTGTGTGTGAGTGAGTGTGTGTGTGTGTGAGTGTGTGTGTGAGTGAGTGCGTGTGTGGTTGTGTGTGTGTGTGGGGTGTGTGTGTGAGTGATTTGACGTGTGTGTGTGGTGTGTGTGTGTGTGTGAGTGAGTGTAGTGTGCGTGAGTGAGTGTGTGTGTGTGGTGTCGTGAGTGATGTGAGTGAGTGTGGAGTGTGAGATGAGTGAGTTGTGGTGTGTGGATGTGTGTGTGAGGTGATGTGAGTGTGTGTGTGTGGTGAGTGGAGGTGTGTGTGTGTAGTGATGAGTGTGGTGTGGGTGTGCGTGAGTGAGGTGTGTTGTGTGTGAGTGAGTGTGTGTGTGCGGGATGTGTGAGGGTGGGTGTGTGAGTGTGTGTGTGTGTGGTGGTGAGTGGTTGGGTGTGAGTGAGGTGTTGTGTGTGTGAGTGAGGTGTGTGGTGTGGGGAGGTGTGTGTGTGTGAGGAGTGTGCGTGTGTGTGTGTAAGGTGTGTTGTTGTGTGTGTGATGGAGTGGGTGGGTTGGTTTTTTTTTTTTTTTTTTTTGGTGTGTGTGTGTGTGTGTGCAGTGAGTGAGTGGTTGTGAGTGAGTGTGTGTGTGTGTGTGTGTGTGTGTAGGCTGAGTAGTGAGTGTGTGTGTGTGGGTGAGTGGTGTGTGTGTGTGTGTGGTGAGTGTGAGTGTGAGTGTGAGTGATTGTGTATGATTGTGTGTGTGTGTGTGTGAGTGATAGTGTGAGTGTGTGTGTGTGTGTGTGTGTGTTGAGTGATCGTGAGTGTGTGGTGTGTGAGTGAGTGTGTGTGTGTTTCTGTGAGTGAGTGTGTGTGTGTGTGAGTGAGTGAGTGTGTGTGTGTGGGTGTGAGAGAGAGAGAGAGAGAGTGAGTGAGTGTGTGTGTGAGTGCGTGTGAGTTGTGAGTGTGTGTGTGCGAGTGTGTGAGTGTGTGTGGAGTGAGTGTGTGTGTGTGTCGTGTGTGAGTGAGTGTGTGGTGTGTGTGAGTGTGAGAGTGTGTGAGAGAGAGTGAGTGTGAGTGTGTGTGTGTGTTGGTATGGAGGTGAGGAGGTGAGTGAGTGTGTGTGTGTGTGTGTGTGTGGTTGTGTGTGTGAGTGAGTGTGTGTGAGAAAGTGTGTGTGTGTGTGTGAGTGTGAGTGTGTGTGTGTGAGTGTGTGTGTGTGTGAGTGAGTGTGAGTATGAGTGTGTACAACATCTGTTCTCCAACGTTCATATCCAGCAGAAAGTGCTGAGCGAAATGAATAACAAAACAGTGAGCTTAGTGCGAAAGTGGTTTGATCTAAATGCACATAGCACTCGTGACATTATTTTTCATCCCCAATGGGAAGAAGGGTTGGGGGTACCAAACGTGATATGGGTTTATACCAGCATGCAGATTTACCACCTTCTGCACATGCTGAATAATGATGACAAAGATGTTAGGGAGCTGGCTCGATCCTCCCTGTTCCTGGACCTCAGGAGACGCAAGGTGCCGTTAGCCAGGGAGTCAGAGCCCCACTTCCTTGGCTTCAAAAGAAAACCCAGCGGGAAACTGGACACTCACTCTGCTGGTTTTGTTGAGTTGTTATTCTGTGTGGTGTGGTGTGGTGTGTGTGATTGGTGTGTTTGCAGGAGCGTTTGCTGTTCTGCGACCGGCCGTCACGTCTCTGAAGCGTTTCGACCCGCGGGAACTCTGGAGCTGTCAGCGAGAGACCTGGCCTAAAGCCTCGCATGCATTTACACAGGTAAAACACACACACACAGCATGCATCATTCACTGAGGTCTTCTGTTTACACATAAGAAGTTTAGACACAGATGTGTGTATAATTAAAGGGAATCAAATGTATTTGTATAGCACTTTCCACACTACACGTTAACATCATATTTTAAGGCGAGACACCACAAGTGAATAGGGTAAAAAAATCTAATAGACATCACCATACCTCGCCAGCTGATTGATTACATTAAGAATTGCAAAAATATTTTGTATTACGAGTTTTATGAAATGTTATAGTATGCAAATGAGGCATTATACTATAAATATGCAGTAATTTGCATTCATTTCCAAAACATAAATCCGAATATTGGATAAAGCCAGAATCAAAATTCATGTTTGATTTTGCTGTTGTATTAGAGGTAAAGGTTTTTAATCACTCCATAAATCAGAAAATACTGTCAACAGACAGAAAACAAATACATTTTCTCCATGTTTTCAGGAGTAAAATGTTGTATAAATCAGTGTGAATTAAATATGAACAAACCTTCAGAATATAGAGAGAAATAAAACAATAAAGTTTGGTGTCTGTAAAAGAAAACACTCTTTAAAGATATGGATTGAGATTGAAATCTACAGACACAAATAGATAAAGTGCAATTAAATTGTCTCACACATTGACTGCCCCTGTGTTCTTGTCTTGTGTTTTGCTCCCAATGTGCCCCATGACCCAGTTTCTCCTGTGTTTCTTTGTGCCCATATTTGGTTTTTCCTGTTCCTGTTCCCATTGAGTTCCATTTGATTCAGCTGTGTCTGGTTAATTCCCTCATCCAGTTTCTTTAGCCCAGTGTTTTCCCTTGTCTAGTGTTCAGTGCTAAACGTCAATTCCCCGTGCTATGTGTGTGTTCCTTCTTCGCGAATTAATAAAGACTGTTCCTCGTTTCTCTCCATCATCTCCGCGCTCCTTCGTTCCAACACAGTAGCAGTCGTGACAAAAATAAATACTTAAATGTGTGTTTTAGGTGGTATTTTTCCCACTTGTCTGAAAAAGACCTTTTATGAAAATCCAAATGGAAAACAATGTTTTGTCTGTAGTGTCTTGCTTTAATATCTTTATGCCTTACGGATACGTTAAGCAGATTTGAACTGGGTGATAATATAATTTACATAATAATAAGAGTAATATAGTAATATAGATACTAATATAGCTTACATCAACTGTCCTATATAGTATTTATCGTTTTACATTCTGTCACGGCAGAGAAGAGTCAGAATCCAAGTGCGAGTGCAAAAAGGTAAGGTTTATTTGTAATCACAAACAACGGAGACAATAAGGATAATCCTCGGGTCCAGGTCTGAATCAGAGCTCCACAGAGAAATCCCATCAACCACTGCGCTTGACCAAACCAAGGAGAAGGCTGAAGATCCATACCCAGACTGAGCGAGAACTGGAAACAGAACTGACAGGGAGACAGGAACATGAGAATAACGAACCGACAAACACACATTGAACAGAGTGCCCTATATAGGACTCGTAACGAGTTGCAGCTGGCGCGCTCTGATTGAGCGCCAGCTGCAACCACTAACGAATGACGTACGAACATCAAGCACATGACAAGACGCAGAAAGACCGTCCGGACCCATGAACCGGGACAGTACCCCCCCCCCCTAGGAATGCCCCCTGACATTCCCAGGAAGACCTACCTGAATTTAATCGACATCGATAAGAGAGTGATCCAGTATGTCCCTAGCAGATACCCAACTTCTCTCCTCCGGACCGTAACACCTCCCAGTCCACCAAGTACTGAAATCCTCTTCCCCTCCGCCGTGAGTCCAGAATACGCTTTACCGAATAGGCTGGTTCCCGTCTACGAGACGCGGCGGTGGAGGAACCGGGACTGGCGGATTAATGGCTGAATGAAAAACAGGCTTAATTTTGGATACATGAAACGCCGGATTAATTCTCCTGTACGCTGGAGGAAGTTTGAGGCGGACTGCCACCGGACTAATAATCTTGGTGACAGTAAACGGGCCAATGAATTTGGGAGCAAGCTTATTACTGACGGATCGGAGAGGAATATTCTTGGTTGAAAGCCACACTTTTTGACCGACGACGTAAACGGGAGGTTTCGACCGGTGGCGATCGGCCTGGACCTTGGTGCGCGCCCCCACCTGGAGGAGGGTCACCCTGGCCTTGCTCCAGGTGCGACGGCACCTCTGGACGAATGCGTGGGCAGAGGGGACCGCAACTTCGGATTCCATACTGGGAAAAAGGGGTGGCTGGTACCCTAAGCTACACTCAAACGGAGATAGACCCGTGGCAGAGACTGGTAATGAGTTATGTGCGTACTCAACCCATGAGAGTTGCTGGCTCCACGAGGAGGGGTTCTGAGAAGCCAAACATCGCAACACTCGTTCCAAATCTTGGTTGGCCCTCTCTGTCTGACCATTACTCTGGGGATGAAACCCGGAAGAAAGACTAACCGTCGCCCCCAACAACCTACAAAACTCTCCCCAAAATTTGGACACAAACTGGGGCCCCTGTCAGAGACCACGTCTACCGGGAAGCCATGTAAACGAAAGACGTGATCTACGACAGCAACCGCTGTTTCTCTGGCTGAGGGTAATTTGGGCAGAGGAATGAAATGAGTTGCCTTCGAGAATCGGTCCACCACGGTCAAAACCACCGTGTTCCCCTGAGAAGGGGGAAGACCCGAGACAAAATCTAGCGAAACATGGGACCAGGGTCTCGAAGGAACCAACAGCGGCTGGAGAAGACCCGCGGGGGGGCGATTGGAAGACTTAGAAACAGCACAGACGGAGCAGGCCAAAACAAATAAACCAATGTCCCGAGCCATACCTGACCACCAGAACCGTTGTTTAACCAAAAACATGGTACGTCTCACCCCAGGATGACAGGCTACCTTGGAGGAATGAGCCCATCGGATAACGTCGGACCTTACGGACTCTGGCACAAACAACCGGTTCGGTGGGCACCCGGACGGGGGCGTTACCCCTTGAGAGGCCGTGCGGACCTTAGACTCGATCTCCCATGTGACCGCAGAAATAAAAAGTCTCCTTGGCACAATGGGGTCGGGCAGGGACGGGCGCTCCGAATGATCAAAAATACGGGATAACGCATCCGGCTTGATGTTCTTAGAACCAGGACGGTAAGAAATGGAAAAATCGAATCGGCCGAAAAAAAGAGCCCACCGAGCCTGCCTAGAGTTCAATCTCTTAGCGGACTTGATGTATTCAAGATTCTTGTGATCTGTCCAGACGACAAAAGGAACCCCCGAACCCTCCAACCAATGACGCCACTCCTCCAAGGCCAACTTGACTGCCAACAACTCTCTGTTACCAATATCATAATTACATTCGGCAGGTGACAAACGGTGAGAAAAATACGCGCAAGGATGCACCTTGCCGTCCGCGAGGGAACGCTGGGAAAGTACCGCTCCAGCCCCCACCTCAGACCCGTCGACCTCCACCACAAACTGATGTGAAGGATCAGGGGCAATCAGAATAGGAGCCGAAACAAAGCGACTCTTGAGGTTGGTAAATGCAGCTTCGGCTGCACTAGACCACCTGAACGCAGTCTTGGTGGAGGCTAAGGCCGTCAAAGGTGCAGCTAGCTGGCTGAAATTGCGAATAAAACGCCGGTAGAAATTGGCAAAGCCCAGAAACCTCTGCAGGGCCTTGCGGGAATCTGGGGTTGGCCAATTCACCACAGCCTGAACATTCTCAGAATCCATGCGCACCCCCTCGGGCGAGATGATGTACCCCAAAAAAGGAACAGACTGTGAATGGAAAGCGCATTTCTCCGCCTTGACAAAAAGCCCATTCTCTAACAGCCTCTGAAGCACTCGTCTGACGTGCTGAACATGTTCCTGGAAAATATCAGTATGTCATCCAGGTAGACATAAATGAACTGATCGAGCATATCTCTAAACACGTCATTAACGAGTGCCTGGAAGACCGCAGGAGCGTTCGAAAGACTGAATGGAAGAACAAGATATTCAAAGTGCCCCTTGGGGGTATTAAAAGCGGTTTTCCATTTATCCCCTTCTCTTATGCGAACCAAATGATAAGCATTGCGGAGATCTAATTTCGTGAAAAATGACGCCCCCTGCAGACGCTCGAAAGCCGACGACATCAACGGTAAAGGGTAAGTATTCTTCACCGTGATGTCGTTTAAGCCCCGATAGTCGATACAGGGACGAAGAGAGCCGTCCTTTTTCACGAAAAAGAACCCCGCACCGGCCGGAGATGAAGAGGGGCGATGATCTTGGCTGCTAAAGAATCAGAAATATATTTCTCCATAGCCTCCCTCTCCGGATTGGAGAGAGAATATAACTTGCCCTTAGGCGGAGACGTACCCTGGCAATAAATCTATAGCACAGTCATAGGGACGATGAGGAGGTAGAGAAGCAGCCCGAGACTTACTGAACACTCCCCTCAGATCAAGGTACTCCTGTGGCACGTTAGACAGGTCCGAATGATCCTCCTGAAACACAGAACAGACAACAGGAGAACACGCGGACAACAAACAGGTGGCATGACAATTCTCGCTCCAACCCAGTACCGTATCGTTAACCCAATTAATGTGAGGGTTATGGAGAACCAGCCAGGGATGACCCAGCACTAAAGGAGCCGAGGGTGTGTCGGTGAGGAGAAAGTGAATGTCTTCAGTGTGTTGCCCCGAAGTGAAGAGTCTTACGGGTGCCGTGGTGTGAGTGACAGCAGGTAATGCCTGGCCGTTGAGTGCAAGCATGGTGACCGGCTGAGAAAGCTCCACCACAGGAATCTGGAGGGACCGAGCGAACCCAATGTCCAGAAAGTTCCCCTCTGCTCCAGAGTCCACTAACGCCTCACAGTCATGATAAACAGACCGAACCTCCAGTCTCACAGAAAGATGAGTGCTGGAGTAAGAGGATTTGTGTTCCTTAATGGCGCCCGTCAATAGCCTCTCCCCTACTGACGGGCGTTGTCTTTTGCTGGGCACCGTGCAGCGATGTGTCCGGGGGCGCCAAGTAGAGACACCACTCCCTCTCTCTGCGTCTCTGCTTCGCCTGGAGTGAGAGACGGAACCTTCCCACCTGCATGGGCTCAGACTCTGGAAGAGAGAAAACAGTCTTATTGATGAGTAAAGGTAATTGAGTCTGTGAGGCGAACGGCAGTTCTCGGAGTTGTCGTTGATCCCGCCTCCACAATCGGTTGTCCACCCGAATGGCCAGAGCCACGAGCTCATCCACCCGGACGGTAACTCTGATGAATCTATCTCATCCTTAATTCTGTCAGAAAGTCCAAACAGAAACATGTCCCACTGTGCCTCTGCATTCCACCCACGCTCTGCAGCCAATGTGCGGAACTCGATTGAGTAGTCAGTGACAGTGTTCTGTCCTTGACGTAACTCCGCAAGCATTCGTGCTGCTTCCTTGCCCGAAGCTGCATGATCGAAAACCCTCCGTAGCTCCTCGGAAAAAGCCTGAAATGACGAGCAACAAGGTAACCTCCGTTCCCACACTGTGGTTCCCCAGTTAGCGGCTCGACCCGAGAGCAGCGTTATGACGAACGCCACTTTAGCCTCTTCAGTGGGAAACGCAGATGGTTGGAGGGAAACGTAGAGTGAACACTTTGCCACAAAAGAACGACATAATTGGGGTTCCCCGGAATAAAAGGCTGGAGGTGGTAGCCGAGGTTCATGGGTGCGGACAATCGGACCCACCGAAACCGGTGGATGAAGCATGGCTGGTTGCTGAGCTGAACCCCGCTCAGCCTTCAGATGCTGGATCTGGGTGGTGAGCTCAGACAGCTGACTCACCAGGGTCTGGACGGCCCGCCCCGTGGCAATCATCTGATCTTCCTGATGCTCCATGCGAATATTAGTCTTGGCCAAAAAGTCTCTGAGCTCTGCCGCACTCGCTGGATCCATGAGTATGGTCGGTTCGTTCTGTCACGGCAGAGAAGAGTCAGGATCCAAGTGCGAGTGCAAAAAGGTAAGGTTTATTTGTAATCACAAACAACGGAGACAACAAAGATAATCCTCGGGTCCAGGTCCGAATCAGAGCTCCACAGAGAAATCCCATCAACCACTGCGTTTGACCAAACCAAGGAGAAGGCTGAAGATCCATACCCAGACTGAGCGAGAACTGGAAACAGAAAACTGACAGGGAGACAGGAACATGAGAATAACAAACACACATTGAACAGGGTGTCCTATAAAGGAATCGCCAATGAGTTGCAGCTGGCGCGCTCTGATTGAGCGCCAGCTGCAAACACTAATGAATGACGTACGCACATACAACCACATGACAAGACACAGAAAGACCGTCCGGACCCATGAACCGTGACACATTTGTGTACTATATGTATGCAGATAAACTTTATATAGAGAGCTGGACAATAATATAATAATTACATTTTTCCACTGTATAATCAAATGTAAGTGTTAGATATAAATGTGGATGTTCATCTTAAATATAAATGTGAGTGTAAGCAGTGTTGAGACGGGATCGACTATGTGTGTGTGTGTGGTGTGGGTGTGGTTGTGTGTGATCGACGCTGATCTTCCATACTCACACTTCATGCAAATTAGCCTGATTAATTAACACTCCAGACCAGCTGACCATACTCCAGCTGACAGGTTCAGTATGAGTGGTTCACATGGATCTGAATCAGAGTTTGAAACTACAGGTGTGTGTTCTTCAACTGAATAATGAGTGTGTGTAAACGTGTGTGACAGGATTGCTGCTAGTGGATCACGCCGCATGGGACACACGGACGTTTATGCCGCTCTGAGGTGTGTGTATGTAGTGTGTGTAACGTGTGTGTGTTATAAATCCTGTGTAACACGTGTGTTATGAACCCTGTGTAACACACATTTGTGTGTGTGTGTGTGTGGGTAAAACATCTGTTTTATGAATCCTGGGTAAGTGTGTGTGTGTGTGTGTTATGAATCCTGTGTAACACGTGTGTGTAACACATCTGTGTTATGAATCTTGTGTACCACGTGTGTGTGTATGTGTGTGTGTGTGTGTGTGTAAAACACATCTGTGTTGAGAACCTTGTATAACGTGTGTGTGTGTGTGTGTGTGTGTGTAACATAAATGTTATGAACCCTGTGTAACACGTGTGTGTGTGTGTGTAACACATCAGTGTTATGAGTCCTGTGTAATGCGTGTGTGTAACACATCAATGTTATGGACCCTGTGTAACGTGTGTAATGTGTGTGTAACACATCAGTGTTATGAATCCTGTGTAACGCGCGTGTGTAACACATCAGTGTTATGAATCCTGTGTAACGCGTGTGTGTAACACATCAATGTTATGGAAACCTGTGGACAGGGGATGTGTGTGTAACACATCAGTGTTATGAATCCGTGTAAGCGTTTGAGGACGGAGTGTGAGTGTGTGTGTGTGTGTGTGTTGTGGTGTGTGTGTGTGGGTGTGATTCAGGTGGGGTGATCCACATTTGTGTCCAGGGTCAGGACGAGACGCCACTGGTTGTTATGATCCGCAGCGCTGGACACGGCTCTGGTGTACAGCGACCTGAAGCCCTGTGAAAACACACACACGTGCACATTTGTTGAGGTAAATCATGATGTCTGCCATTATATTGATTGTGACGCTCTCCTGAGGCTTTTGATTGTCGTCAGTTTCACTTTCATGTCAGGAGTTCATCACAAATATGAAAGCATTTTTCTTAAAGATGTCTGAATAGTCTGTTTGTGAACATGACTGCTGACTTATTTCTGCTGAATCGTTTACTACCCAGTGCTGCCAAAATTGTGGTTATTCTTTAAGCTTGTTAAGATGATGAGACCAAAATAACACCCAATATTTTTCCAGATATGAAGGACAAGCTGAATGTGATTGATCTGGACGGGTGTGGGTGTGTGTGTGTGTGTGGTGTGTGTGTGTGTGTGCGTTTGTGTGCTTGTGTGCGATCGTGAGTGTGCGTGGCAGTGTGTGTGTGCGTGCGTGTGGGTGTGTCTGTGTGTCAGAGTGTGTGTGTGTGCGCGCAAGAGTGTGTGTGTGCGTGTGTGTGTGTGTGTGCGTGCGTGCGTGCGTGCGTGTGTGTGTGTGTGTTCAAACACATGAATGTAGTCTGTGCGATCTGTGCCTGACGTTCTGCTGGAGGAACACACAGAAACACTTCAGACGTGTGATTTTCACAGCAGTTTAATCAGAGCTTTGCTCCTCTCATACCCTTTTCAGAGGACTGACTGCAAACCAGCTTTACACACTTATAATGAGAATTAAACATGATTAAACAAATTAAACATGAATGTGTGATGTGGTTGCAGATATAGCAAATTCAACTAACGTGGTAGGTTAACTAGTTTGGGATCAAATGTTGGTCACTTCTTGGGTGTGACTGAATAGTTCTTTGTGTAACTAAAATAATTGTTTATCATTTCAACAGATCAAACACCAAATGATGATTTTAATTGTTGGCTACAAGACTAAATGGACATGTATTAGTTTCTCAGGTGTGTTTGTTGGCCTGAGGCTGTTGAAAGTGTGTGTCTGTAACTCAGCTGTAGTTATGGTGTCAGCAGATGTTCAGGGACTCGTGAACAGATTCATATGTCGCAGTGACTCCATTTACTGACCAGCCGCAGAGCAAACACTTCATCAGGTCTCCCGCACGCTTCCCACAATCCTTTGTGTTTGTGGAGAAAGTCAGCATTGGGATGGAGGGACTGATGGACAGAAACGCTGCTCGTGTTCGGTTATATGAGCCACGCGATCGATAAACACTCCAGCTTCATCCTCATCAGCCTCCTCTTCCTCTTCTCCTCTAAAGTTCATGTGTGCGTGTGACCTTTGGGCTCTTCCGCAGTTCTTTCAGATGATTTGACCTTTGCGAGCGCGTGCGTGCCTCTGACCTTTTGACCTGCTGTTAGCGTGCATCATACAGCATCTCATCATCTCAGTTCAGCTGCAAATGTGACGGGAATCACCGACCTGTGGCTCTTCACAAACATGATGCTCTCGCTCTGTATGGTTGTCTTGTTTCTGGTACAAATGTCTAAAGATTCTTAAATCAAGACACATTTACTTGAGATGCAAAATGACAGAAGACTTGTTTTCTGAAAAAAAATTATCTAAATGAAGTGAGTTTATGATTCAAACAAGAACAAACAATCTGCCAGTGGAGTCAGAAAGTTCAAATGAATTCAAAGGGAAAACAAGCTGATTTTTCTGATCTTGTTGACAGATATTGCTCATGTTTTAAGTAGAAACTCATTGTGATCAATTTTTCAGAAAGCAATACTTAATATCTGCAGTAACTGTATTGATTTAAGGATGTTTAGATGCTTGTACTGGAAAACAAGAGAAAAATACTGCGGAAGAATGTTTTTTACAAACAGCATTTTGTTAGTTCACATTTCATTTGTCAGGTGATCTGCTGAAGATGACTGCATTGAGAGAGAGTTCATGTGAGTGAATCTTCATGTCGCTCTCAGTAAAGCACGCGTGTGAAGTGAGTCCTGCTCTGAACGGAGAATAAAACGCCTGAATCATTGATGAGGGTCCTGCTGTAATCCAGTACAGTCTGATAAGATCAGCGAGCGAGCGTCCGTCTGTCTCTCATGAGCTCACTGCAACACTCACTAAAGTCATGCTGTGAATTGTAAAACAAATATTATAATAATTATATAATAAATATTACAAACAATTATTATAATAAAAAATATATAAAACACTCTTTTATAAAAACAAAGAAATTGAACACAAGCGAGTTGAATGTGCTGCAGGAGAAATATGTGTGCTGTATATTAATAGTGTGTGTCTGTGTCTGTGTCTGTGTGAGTGTGAGTGTGTGTGAGTGTGTGTTTCAGGTCATGAACTCACTTCACTGTCATTGATCAGAAAGTTCCAGACCAGCTGAGGCCAAACTCTCTCTCTCTATCTCTCTGTCTCTCGCTCAGTTTTCAGTTTTAATATGTGTGTGCTTTTATAGCATGACGAAATCATCCAAAAGGCCAGATTTATAATCGACTAAAGACAGTGAAACGTTAGTGATGAAAAGGTGTGGACACGGTTATTTCTGCAGCTGATCTTATTGCATATGCATTTAGAGGAGTTTTACTTTCAGACACAACGTTTATGTGAAGAAAGGATTTAAATTAAGTATTTACTAAGGTTTGTGCTAGTCAGTTTACTGACATTAACACCCAATAAAAGCACGTCTGCGGCCATTCTGCTGTTGACATGCCGTCGTCGCTGATTTGTGCTGCTCCTGCTAGTGTTGCTCCTTCTGGAAACTGTCAGTAGATCAGCAGAACTTTTCATGCATTTCAGCGCTCTCACGCTCATTTGCCCTGCTTAGTAAATCTGCCCCTAAACATTTGAAGAGTGTAAAAAAATATTTGTTTTGCAGCTGAAAATCTACAGGACACATACAAGCAGTGCAGAGTCATAATTATTACTCCTCCAGATATTTTCTGTCCGTTCTCAATATTTCTTTGTGCATTTAAGTTCAGTTCCTTGTGTCTTTTCCTCTTCTTTTATTACTGTTTTAGTGATGTTTTTTCATTTAGCAGAAACTTTTCTGCATAAAGCGACTTAAAATGAGAATGATCATAGAGATTGAAATACAAAAGCTCTTGGTAAAGCAGCGGTTGAATGAGATCTTTCTTCATGCAGCAGAAGGTGGGTTCCTCCAGCAGTCTGTCTCAGCTGAAGGTGACTTTGCTCTGAGCTGTGCTCTCGAAGGTCCTGTAGCGGCTGCAGTGCAGTGACTGTGTTTAATCCGGGAATAAGGGAAGAGTGGAAATGAAACTGATACAGGAGAACAAAAGCTTGAGAGTCTCTTTTCCAGCTGCGCGGAGTCGTTCCCGCGGGACGCCGCTGTTTGTTCAGCATACGTCTGTAGTTAAGTAGATTGGGGAGCTGGGCTGCTCGGTAATTACGGAGCAAATTAAAATGAGGAAATGTATTTTAGTTGAGCTCCCTCCTCTGAGCGCCAGAGAAAGAAAGGAGTGGATGTGAAAATACAATCTGAAAATGAGAGAGCAATATCAAAGCGCTCCCTCATTCCCCGACGCAATTACCCACCATTCTCCTTCATTAGCGTTAACTGATGACACTTCCTCCGTCGACCTCTGACCCCAGATCATCACCCGGACTCTAACTCACTCTAACACAAACTTTCAGTGAATTGTGATGAGATATGCATGAGCTAGTCGACCCGTTAGCATTGTATCATCAGTTATTCATTTTAGAATTCAAACAACATTAAAAAAGGTGTAAGTCATGTTTTAGAATGTAATTTAAATAATAAAAAAGGATGATGCAGATATGAATGATAGCATTATTTATTCATTTGTCTTATTTAGTTAAACTACATTTCAAAACAGGTATCAAATGAGCAATTTTAAATGTCTATTAATTATTTTTGTTTGAATAATTACATTTGTAACTGATTCCTTCGTTTTATTTTCATGCGTCACTCCTAGACCTTGATGCAGCTCTCCAGCTTCACTTTGACATTCATGAACTTCTGACAACAACGTACACAATTCTAAACATCATATTAGTATGTGCATAAAGTGAACCAGGACTGCAGTAGCAGAAGAGCGGATTGTTAGCTGATGTCAAGCGTGCTGTGAACGGTTACTCAGCGCAATAATAGAGTAGGAAAATGAACTGAAACGAACTGTAATAAAACATTGGACGCGTAACAGAAGCGGCCGTCGGCGCTGCGCTTTCCATTATTGATCAAATCACGTGAAATATATGAAATGGAAACCTTTGTTTTCCTTCACACACAGACAAAGCAATTTGGCCAAATGATGCGCTCTGGAGAGGCACGGACACGGGATGATCTGATCCGCGGGCACGAGAGCTCAGCTTCTGTCTTAAAGAAAGAAACGACTGTCGCATTACCAGAATATAATCGATCCCGCGACTCTAGGACATTACTGATCTCATGAATAATTCAGACGCGCTGTGTCCGAGTAACGCAACACTATAGGTATGTGTTTCACGCATGGTGCGCTGAGCCGTATGTAAGTGTGTGTGTGTGTGTGTGTGTGTGTGGAAGAGAACACACCTGGAGCATCCTGCAGGCATACAGGCCCCTCTGTGTATCTGTGTGTGTTTCTGAGTGTATGTGTGTCTCAGTTGTGCTTCAGTGTCGATTAAAAATAATCTGTCGATTGCTTCAGCAGTTACCATGGTGACAGTGTCTCCACTTGCATTATGTTCCCATGGTGACGCCGGTAAATGACAGATGAGATGTGTTGCATGTGTGTGAGACTCACATGAGCATCACACAAACACAAACACTCACTCAACAACAGCAGAAACAGCTGAAGAGACGCAGCAATGGGTTCCTCTGCAGAAGCTTCTAGACACACACACACAGAGGACAGAGGAGAGCTGCGCCGTCAGGCATCTCTGTGGAAACAAACAGCTCATTATGCGTCTGAGTGCAGATTGATGGAGAAGCTCAGCAGTCTGATGCGTATCACGCACACACACACACACACACACACACACCACAGACATGCTCAGGTGAGGGAATTGGACTGCGCTGAGATCAGCCTGCAGGGAGACACACACGGTTAATGCAATCCATCAGTCTGATCTCTCTGTCTGTTTACTCTCTCCATCAAAGACGCACCGCATTACTCACACTCCTGTGTGTCTGTAGCCCTCAGGAACCAAACACACACTTCAGCGCAGCTCACACACTCTCAGAGTCTGGTCTGAACCAGATTAGACTGCTCTCTCACACACACACTGGTCAATTATCCGCTCGCGCTGTCTTTGCCTTTATTACAGCACAATCGTCCTGGAGTGGAAATAGTGTGGCGCTGTTTGTGATCTGATTTTCTCTGCTGAATTTGCTGCTGCAGGCTCACATCTGTGTGTGTGTGTGTGTGTGTGTGTGTGTGTGTGTGTGTTTTAAGAAGCGTAGGCTAATAATAAAGGGTTTTTTCCTCTCTGCAGAAAGGCTATTCATCTTGTATGCCCTTGTGAAGGTTTTTCTTGTCAAGGAGAGATGAAGAGAGAGACAGGCTGAAGCTGCTGTATGGAGAAACAGGATCTGCTGATGTGGATGAGAGATATGGAGAAGAGCTGGAGTTATCAGGAGCTCTCCAGTTAACAAAAGCCTCTTTAATAAAACACCGCTGCCAAAAGCACAGAGATGCTATATCTATATCACACACACACATGCCGGCCGAATGAGAGACGCCAGCCTCCCGTCTGTAAAATTAGAGCGTTGCACTAATGAAGGAGCTGATTTCGCACTGAAGACGCTAGCTGATCTGAATCGGGTCAAACACGAGAGCGAATGGACTGTTCAACTGTTTGCTTTATTTCGTCGAGTTTGTGCAGTCTAGTCTCAGCCCTGTGTTGTTTGACTGAATAAGGCTCTTCTCATCTCGGTGATATCTGTTTTTACGGTCATAAATCAGAGACGTGATGGCGCAGGTCTTATATTTAGCTCTGCTGCAGTGATAAAAAGATAAAGATCCTCTGAATAAATATGATGGGCTCATTGCTTCAGTTATAAACTCAATTATACTCAATCTCCCAACATGTCAAACACATCTCCAAAGGGCAAAGCACAAGCTTAATGAAGGTCACTGGAAAACACAGGACTGATATTTGGAGAAGTGGCTCTGCTAACATCGACTCTTTTCCTTTGTTTTCTTTGAATGGCTTTGGACAAAAGTGTCTGTTAAATGAAAAATTAGTGTGTTTTCTCTCAGATCCTCAATCTTTGATAACACCCAGACTTCTATAATCTTTCTGTAGAAGCAAGGAAACTGTGCTCGTTATTTTTGCCACTGTAAATGTCATGAGCGATGATTAAAGGGGTCATATGATGTTGCTAAAAAGAACATTATTTTGTGTATTTGGTGTAATGAAATGTGTTTATGCAGTTAAAGGTTCAAAAAACACATTATTTTCCAAATAATGTACATTATTGTTTATCCTCTATGCCCCGCCTTTCTGAAATGCGCTGATTTTTACAAAGCTCTTCGTTCTGAAAAGTGAGGTGTGCTGTGATTGGGCAGCTATCCAGTGCGTTGTGATTGGCCCCGACATACCCTCAAGCGTGGGCCGGGCAAGGTTAGCCCTAACATACTGTGAGGAGACCTGTCCGGCCGGAGCGACGGACAAACACATTTAAAACCATTAATAAACCAGGCGTTGTTGCATCCAGTGGTGTAAATATAAAACCATGTCTGCATTTGTGATCGGAGAAATGACAAACAGCAAGCGCTACTTTACACTGCCCAAAAAACTCGCTTTAAATATATTAAATATAAAAATTTACTTATAGTCTGAGAGTCAGAACAGCCGGCATTTTAGTCTAACATTACTCTACCAGGATCAGGAAACAGTCAAAACATAAAATGCGCTGCACACATCTGAAAATTTGGGTTGAAGTGTTCTGGAACAGAGTTGTAAATACAACTTAACCACTGATTTTAGTCGTGTCCTTTTTGGAAGACAAAACAAAGTAGTTTCACTTTCACAACAAAAAACATAGCGTCACACACGGCGGGCTAGAGTGAGCAGACCTCAACCTGTGTGTGTGTGTGTGGTGTGTGAGAGTTGAGGTTGTTGTGTGGTGGTGGAGACGTGGTGTGTGTGGGGTGTTGAGAGAGTTGGTGTGTGTGTGTGTGTGTGTGAGAGGAGAGTCTGTGTGTGTGTGTGTGTGTGAGAGAGAGAGAGAGTGTGTGTGTGTGTGTGTGAGAGATGGTGTGTGTGTGTGTGTGAGAGAGACAGAGAGAGTGTGTCAAGAGAGTGTGTGAGTGGAGGAGTGTATAGAGCGGGTGTAAGATAATGTGTGTGTGTGTGGTGTGTGTGTGTGTGTGTTTGAGAGAGAGGGTATGAGAGTGGTGTGTGTGTGTGTGTGTGAGTGAGAGAGTGTATGAGAGCGTGTAAGAGAGTGTGTGTGTGAGAGAGAGAAAGAGAAAGTGAGTGTGTGTATGTGAGAGAGAGAGAGAAAGAGAGTGTGTGTGAGTGAGTGAGAGAGAGTGTATGAGAGTGTGTGTGTAAGAGAGGGTGTGTGTGTGTGAGTGTGAGAGAGAGTGTAAGAGAGTGTGTGTGGTGAGAGAGAGAGCGTGTGTAAGAGAGTGTGTGTGTGTTTGGGTGTTGTGTGTGTGTGTGTGTGTATAATGTGTGTGTATGTGTGAGTGACTGATGCATGGTGATGTAACAGTGATTCAAAGAGTGTGTGTGTGTGTGTGTGTGTGTGGTGGTTGTGGAGGTGAGAGAGTAAGAGAGTGTGTTGTGTGTGAGGCGAGAGAGAGCGTTGTGTAAGAGAGTGGTGTTTGTGTGTGTGTGTGTGTGTGGGTATGAGAGTGTGTGTGTGTGTGTGTGTGAGGAGAGAGAGAAGAGAGAGAGAGAGAGTGTGTGTGTGGGTGTGAGTGTGAGAGAGAGTGTAAGAGAGTGTGTCAGTGTGAGAGTGTGAGAGAGAGTGTAAGAGAGTGTGTCAGTGTGAGAGTGTGAGAGAGAGTGTAAGAGAGTGTGTCAGTGT
>JADLZN010007114.1:195000-197500 GCA_018155175.1 Sinocyclocheilus anophthalmus
CCCATCACTCTCTCTCTCACACACACACACAAAAACACACACTCTCTCTCTCTCTCTCACACCACACACACACACACACACTACACTCTCTCTCCACAAAACACACACACCACTCTCTCTCTCTCTCTCTCTCTCTCTCTCTCTCTCTCACACAGGACAACACACACGAACACTCAAAATTCAAATTCAAAATTACAGAAAATTGCTTTTATTGGATGACGTAAAGATACAATTTGCCAAAGCGTAGCTTAGTACACAGGTGAAAAAAGATAAAACAAATAATAATAATAATAATAATAAATATAAATAAATAAGTCTATAACGATAATTCACAGTAATATATGGAATAGTATAACTTCTTGAAGTATTAAACTGTAACAAGGGTATAACAGTGAACATTTGATCTTCGAAGTATTAAACTAACAAACTTATAACATGTGAACATTTTGATACCACAGTTCTTTAACTTTAGAAGAAAACATAAATACTTGGATCACTGTGGTGGACCGTAGGGTTAACACACTGAGGTCAGAACACAACAACATCTCAATGCCGTCTCTCTCTCTCTCCTCTCTCTCTCTCACACACACACAAACACAAAACACATTCACCTGCTGTCTCTCTCTCACCACACACACCACACACACACACACACACACCACACACATTCACCTGCTGGTCTCTCTCTCACTCAGACACAACACATGTTCACCTGCTGTCTCTCTCTCACTCACACATACACACACACGCACACACACACAAAATCACATGAGGTCTCTCTCTACACTCACACAACACACAACACACACACACACACGAACACACACCCACACACACACACACTCTCTCTCTCTCTCTCACACACACACTCACTCACATACACACTCTCTCTCTCACTCACACACCACACACACACACTCACACTCTCTCTCTCACAACACACAACACACACTCTCTCTCTCTCTCCTCATCTCTCTCTCTCTCTCTCCACAGACATACACACACGCAAAATCAAATTCAATTCAAATCAGCATTGCTTGATGGATGACGTAAATGATTACAATATTTGCAAAGCTTAGGACACTGTACAAAAAGATAAAACCAATAATAATAATAATAATATAGAACTAAATAATTAAGTCTATAACTATAATCACAGTAATATAATGGAATATTATAACTTCTTAGAAGTATTAAACTGTAACAAGGTATAACATGTGAACATTTGATCTTAGAAGTATTAAACAGTAACAAATTATAACATGTGAACATTTGATACCACAGTCTTTAACTTTTTAGAAACACATAAATACTTCGGATCACTGTGGTGGACATTAGGGTAACACACTGAGGTCAGACACAACACACATTCACCTGCCGTCCCTCTCTCTTTCTCTCTTTCTCTCTCTCACACACACCCACACACAAACACACAAACACACACACTCTCTCTCTCACACACACACACACACCACACACAAACAAACACAAACACACACACAACACACACATTCACTGCTGTCTCTCTCTCACTCAGCACAACACAGGGTCACTGCTGTCTCTCTCTACACACACATACCACACACACGCAACACACGCACACAATGCAACTGCTGGCTTCTCTCTCACATCAACACACACACAACACACACACACATACACACACACACACACATTCACCTGCTCTCTCTCTCACTCACACACACACACACAACACACACACACACACATACACACACAACCACACACCCAAACACACACACACAACACACCACTACACACGCACACATTCACGGCTGTCTCTCTCTACAAAACACACACACACACACACACACACCACACACACACACACAACACACACCACACACACACACCCACACACACACAACACACACATTCACATGCCTGTATCTCAGGCGTGGAATCCAAACGTATCGCAGCCAGTGCTGCTGTCTGTCCCTCTCCTAATACTATCTTTATTTGTTCTGTTTCACTAATGGCTGTAAAGTTCTTTATTAAGTTGGTGAATTTGTTGAAGTAGAGGTTTCTTATGGATCTGTATTTATGACAGTGAAGGAGGAAGTGCGTCTCTGTCTCGATCTCTCCTGTCTCACAGTGAGCACACACTCTCTGCTCTCTGGGTAACCAGCTCTTTCTGTCTCTGCCGGTCTTGATGGCTAGACTGTGCTCACTGAGCCTGTACTTAGTCAGGATCTGTCTCTGCTTTGTGTGTCTGACACTCTGGAGATAATCTTCCAATTCATCATTTGATTTTAGGGTTCGATAGAATTGTAATTTACTTTGTGTTTTAGTTTCTTGATCCCAATGTTCCAGATATGTATTTTTAGATTGTTTGATAATTTGATTTATTTTGATGTTTGGATGAGAAGCAGTGCTGGTTTGAGACTGGATAGTGTTAGTAGAGTTAGTCAGGTTAGTAAGGCTCAGAACCAGCTGACTGAGAGGACTTTTTCAGGGGTCAGTTCTTGGGTTTGTAGCG
>JADLZN010007114.1:202500-272500 GCA_018155175.1 Sinocyclocheilus anophthalmus
GCTGTTAATAAATAGTGTTCATCGTCTGTTTGATTACGTCTTTATTGATTTTTCCGTACTGCTGGTATCGTGGTCAGAGGAGAAACTGGCCCCCGACTGAGCCTGGTTTATCACAAGGTTTTTCCTCCATTCTGTCACCAATAGAGTTTTGGTTCCTTGCCACTGTCACATTTGGCTTGCTTAGTTGAGGACACTTAATATCCAGCAATATCGTCGACTTGATTGCACAGATACTACTTAAACTGAGCTGGATGTTGACATCACTGCATTCAATGATGAACTGTCTTTAACTGGAAAATGAGTGTTTACTATTGTCACTTTACATTATTGACACACTATTTTCCTAATTAATGATGTTCAGTTGCTTTGTCACAATCTGTTTTGTTAAAAGCGCTATATAAATAAAGGGACTTGACTTGACACACACGGACACAGACACACACAGACACACACACACACACACACACACACACTTTCCCTCTCTCACACTCACACACACACACACACACACAAATACGTAACACACACACACACCACACACACACACTCTCACACACACACGCACACCACCACACCACACACACACACCACACACACAAACACACACACACACCCACACACAACACACACACAACACACACACACACCACACACACACACACACACACTCACACACACATCACACACCACACACACTCACACTTCTCTCTCTCACACACACACACACACACAACCACACACACACACACACACACACAACCACAACACACACTCTCACACAAACACACACACACACCACAGGTTTGTTTTTTGGTGGAAAAAAGTGGGGACTCTCCATAGGCGTAATGGTTTTTTTACTGTACAGACCGTATATTCTATTGCCCTACACAAACCTTACACCTAAACCTACCCCTTACAGGAAAATTTCTGCATTTTTAGATTTTCAAAAAACTCATTCTGTGTGATTTATAAGCGTTTTGAAAAGTGGGGACATGGAGGTAAGTCCTGAAAAGTCACCTTTACTCCTTGTAATACCTGTCAACCTTTGTAATTATAACATTATGTCCTACTAATTTGTCACGAAAAACGCGTACACGGCAACCACACACCACACACACGACACAGAACGCACACACACACACACAAAACACACACAACACACAACGCACACACACACACGCCACGCACGCACACACACACACAGACGCACACACACACACACGCACACCCACCACACGCACGCAAACCACTCCTCTCACCACACAAACACACACACACACAGACGCACACACACACACAGACACGCACACACACACTCGCTCCAGCGCTCATTTGGAGAAACGCTGTAATACCCATTCACACATGATATTAGTGTGTGTGTGTGTGTTACTCTCTCTCTCTCTCTCTCTCTCTGTATGTGTGTCTCTCTTTCACAGTTTCACGGTTTAGGTGCTTAATTGGCATGACAAAAATATGTACATTCATATTGCCAAAGCAATGCAGCATTGCTGCATACAGTCAAAACAGAGCAAAATAATATACATAATAATGTACATAAGTGTGTGTGTGTGTGTGTGTGTTTGAGTGAGTGATTGATTCTCTGTCTCTCTCTGACAGAATGTTAATAGAAAAATAATTGCAGTGCAGAAGATCAAATAAAATAAACAGAGGAAGACATTAATGAGCATGAAGACTCTGTTTGTCATCGCCAGAGCAATACTTTTCATTACAGACACACACACATGTCAAAGCTTGGATAAAAGAACAGCAATAAGAAGGAAACAGAAAAACAGATCTATTTTATTTAAGGGCTTTTCTGATTGTCCTCAGCATGTTGATCTAATTCTGTGTCTGGAAAATTGTGATCTGTGACTGTTTATTATGTTGAATATCAAAGTGATTTGTGTCTGTTTGTGGACATATTCTTGTTTTTAGATTTGTGGAGTAAAAGTTATAGTTTTTATTAGTTTGTTGGGATGCCGGAATTGGCACAGAAGGACCGAGTAGCATGTTGATACTTGTGTTATTATTTTTACTGTAATTCATGTGGTTATTATTCATTATTTAATTAGATGTACATTTAAGACATCTTCGCTTTACAGTAAAACTTGTATTTAAGTGAAATCATTTAATTTGCATTCGCAGAGCTGCTATTTTGACAAATCTTAAATTAAAATGCCAATTAAATGAGTAATTATTCCTATTCTTCCTCATCTCTCCCTCCTCTTCTGTCGTGACGTCATCGTGTGGTTGAAGAATTATTGTTATATTTGCTGTGAAGTCGAGAAAAGTCTCTCTAATGTGTGTGTAATTGAGGGCAGGATGTTTTCTGTGGCGGCGCAGGCTGTGTTTAGGATCCGGTGTGTCTGTCTCTCTCTCTCTCTCGTTCAGACGCGAGTCACGCCCGCTGGAGTCAGGCAGCAGAAGCCGTCGCTCGGTGGGATGGCAGCAGCAGCGGCAGCGGCTCCGTGATGCGGCGGTGTGGGGCTTTACTGCTGATCGCACTGACGGCGGGTGAGTGGATATTAAATCACTGATTAATGCACAAAAACAGCAGCACCAGCGACTTTACTGAAGATCATTTAAATGACTGCATTATAATGAATGGCCAGTGATTTGAATGAGCTTTAATCTTATGCTAAATTTACACCCTGAAATAAAACAACAATTAAATCCCGTTTTAATTAGTACCACAGTTAAATTAACACTTTTTTCAGTATTTTCTGCATTTATGGGTTGAGAAGAAGAAAATACTGAGATTGTAACACTTATTGACGATGATTGTGCCTTGTTTTATTTTTAATATTCTAAATGAAATTAATAAATCTAAATGAATAGATTTATCGATGATGATTGATACAGTGAAATATTAATTTTCCTGTTTTTTAAAACTGTTTTTCACTGCTATAAATTCTGTTCTGCTTCAGTCAGATAATGTGCGATTCACTTCATTACTGGAGAGATGTTAATGATTTTTTAAAACAACTATTAATATGAAGTGTTCAGTATTCAAAGCAAATTCTAAATACATGATAAAACACTCGCCAGTCTGGCTCATATTTCACCTTTTAAATAATGAATATATCAATTACATAACTAGTATTTTTTATAAATATACTTTTATTATACAATAAACAATTTTTTTTCCCCTTTATTTGGATGTTTGTTCGTATTAATTCCCAACTACTCTCATGTCCAGATAAAAAAATAAATAAATAAACAAACACAATAAAAAAAAATAATGATAATAATAATAAATGAAAAAGGTTTTATTATTCAAATCAGCATAAATTAAGGCAGTAAAACAAATACTACTATGATGAATACTTACCTGTTAACTTAATTAAAGATTATTTTTGTTTTAGATTCTGTTTCTTACTGGCATTGTGGGACATGATTTAAATTGTGCCATTGATGTATCAACGCCAAAATCATGGTTCTAGAACAATTTTGACGAGTAGTAAACCCAGCGTCCTCTAGTAGAATTACATCCTATTTCACGAGCAACTCCATAACGGTTATCGCTTATCATAGATTAGTATGAAGGAATGCAATGAATTCTAGTGCCTACAATAAACTAATGTTGAAAATATTAATTGAAATTATTTATAATTTCTATCATCAATACCAGTAACGAATACCGTTGCCCTACACTGTTTTGCCTGGCGATCATTAAACGAATGCACTGGAAAACCAAATAAATCACTGTATCAAAGTTAAAGCGACACAATGCTGAGTGTGTGCGAATCCCAACCAATGATGAATATGAGATAGGTGTGTGTTGTGGTGTGTGTAGACAATCACACCACTGAGAAGATGAAGCTGTGTGTGTTTGCAGAAATCCAACGATGATGAGATGAGATGTTTGGTGTGGTGTGTGTGTAGAACTCACACCGATGATGGAATATGAAGATGTGTGTGTGTGTTTGTGGTGTGCAGAAATCACAACCGATGATGCAAGATGAACGAATGTTTGTTGTGTACAGAATCACAACCGCTGATGAAGCTGAAGATGTGTGTGTGTGGCTGGCAAAGAAATCACAACGCTGATGATGATGAAGATGTGTGTGTGTGTGTGTGTGTGTGTGGGGTGGTGTGCAGAAATCACAACCGATGAGGATGATTATGAATTGTGTGTGTGTGTGTGTGTAGAAATCACAACCGATGATGAAGATGTGTGTATGTGTGTGTGTGCAGAAATCACAACCGATGATGAAGATGAGGATTCGTGTGTGTGTGTGGTCGGTCGTTGGTCGGCAGACATCACAACTGATGATGAAGATGTGTGTGTGTGCAGAAATCACAACCGATGATGAAGATGAAGATGTGTGTGTGTGCAGAAATCACAACCCTGGATGAAGATGATGGTGTGTGTGTTGTGTGTGTGTGTGTGTGGCAGAAATCAAGCAAACCGATGATGATGATGATGAAGATGTGTGTGTGTGTGTGTGTGCAGAAATCACAACCGATGATGAAGATGTGTGTATGTGTGTGTGTGCAGAAATCACAACCGTTGATGAAGATGAAGATGTGTGTGTGTGTGTGTGTAGAAATCACAACCGATGATGAAGATGAAGATGTGTGTGTGTGCAGAAATCACAACCGATGATGAAGCTGAGATGTTTGTGTTGGTGTGTGTGGGTGTACGGAAAAAAAAAAAAAAAAAAATCACAACCGATGACGTGATGACGATGGTGTGTGTGTGTGTGATGCCAGAAATCACAACCGATGATGATGATGATGATGTGTGTGTGCAGAAATCACAACCGATGATGATGATGAAGATGTGTGTGTGTGTGTGTGTTAATGTGTGTGTGCAGGCGTGAGCGCGGCGCTGCAGATCCAGTGCTATCAGTGTGAAGACATTCGGCAGGACGACTGCTCCTCGCCAGAGTTCATCGTCAACTGCACCGTCAACGTGCAGGACATGTGTCAGAAGGAAGTGCTGGTCATGGAGGATGGTAAGGAAAAGGTGATACGCCAAACTGTGAGCATCAACCTTCCTGTGCTGCCTGTTGCTATGGGTGGTGCGCACTATCTCTTACTGACCGATGATGATCATGGTTATGATGTAGTCGTATGTTCATTGAATCGCTGCTGCTCTACGTTGAAAAATCACATATTATATTCGTGCCATCATTAATCAAAAAAATAACGCGAATGAAAGACTGAGATAAAGAGCGTTCGCTAAATAAGGGGGGCGAAGGGCTACAATAAGATGGAGCGGCTGCTGTCACTCGTCCAGAAATTTTGCAGGAACAGAAGAGCCACTGGCTCTGACAGGCTGTTCTTCAATCTGAAGGCAGATTTCCAGCTGAACTTGTGACTGGAGATGCTGTCGATCTCCTGTGTTTCTCCATCAGCCGTCAGCTGATCAAAACTAGACTTTTGCAGTAGTGCAAGCTACAAGGTTAAAATACAACACAATCACATTAGGAAACACTGTAAGCATGAGGCTAGGGAAAGGATCAAAAAGAGCAGAACCGTCATTATGTAATGGACTGAAGTCATCCCTGCTAACACACAACGTAACAGTTACGTAATGTATAGGTATTTTTTGGTAATTTCATGACTTACCAATTGACAACGTAGGGACGTACACGTTGCCATGTACCGAATAGGAAAAAGGTTCATTACCACACCTCTTACCATGTCTCTTTATATCTCTTATTACCAAAAATTAGATGCAAGATTTAAATTTCACTTGAGATATTTCGTCTTTTTCATCAAGTCAAACACATGACAAGTGCTTTGTAATACGTGCAACGTTACATACAGCACGCATCTCGCAGTCCAAACGGTCCAGGGCACGGTGCCACAACCATGCGACGGCAAGGAGGAATAATTTGACAAGAAAAAGGAAAATAGTGTTTCTTGAGTCATGAAGCGTTTTTATTTTGTATGTACGAGAGGAGTTTATGAAGATACATTGAAATATGCCACATTCTGGGGGGCTATACACCCATCGCGTCTGCCGGCTGCAGGAGGTGACAAATGATTCAAGAAAGCCCGAGTTGGCCTGAGGCCTTTGTTACTCAACTGTGTTCTGACGAAGATTCATTGTTCTGCGGTGAATGTGCGGGGTGAAAAAACGAAACCGCACACAACCTATGATCCACACGTTGCACTTCACAAATTACGTCGTGACTCGAAACCGGACTTTCACTTTTCCGGTTGCCACAGGTGTAATAGTTATAGGGTGGTCGCAACCAATAACTTTGGTCACCGGATTACGTTGCAGTTACGTAACAGTTACGTATTTTTCTTAGCTGGGATAGCGGTCGATTCACACATACAATATTCATTAATAAAATGAGGTCAGATAGACGGAGGAATGTCTTTAGACACTGTGTGTGTGAAACAGATGGAGTGCCACCTATGGCCACTGCAGTGGTGAGGTGCCGCACTCGTCCAGTAAAGATCTCGCTACTCCTCACTGCTCCTCTGACTGCTTCTTCATTGGCTCCTCACTGTTCCTTAATCTGCTTCTTCATCGGCTCCTCACTGCTCCTCACCCCTCCTTCACTGCTCCTCACTGCTCCTTCACTGCTCCTCACTGCTCCTTCACTGCTCCTCACTGTTCCTCACTGCTCCTTCATCTGCTCTTCACTGCTCCTCACCCCTCCTTCATGTGCTCCTCACTGCTCCTCACCCCTCCTTCATCTGCAAATCCTAGAATCACTAATGGGGGTGGTTACCTCACCACTCCTTCATCTGCCTCCTCACTCTCCTCACCTCTCCTATCACTGCCTCCTCACTGCCTCTCCTGCCCTCCATCTTCTCTCACTGCTCCACTGCCATCTGCGCCATTCAAAAAAAGGGGTTCTTCTTTCTTCATCAGCTCCTCACTGCTCCTTCATCTGCTCCTCACTGCTCCTCACCCCTCCTTCATCTGCTCCTCACTGCTCCTCACCACTGCTTCATCTGCTCCTCACTGCTCCTTACCCCTCCTTCATCTGCTCCTCACTGCTCCTCACCCCTCCTTCATCTGCTCCTCACTGCTCCTCACTGCTCCTCCATCTGCTCCTTAATCTGCTTCTTCATCGGCTCCTCACTGCTCCTTCATCTGCTCCTCACTGCTCCTCACCCCTCCTTCATCTGCTCCTCACTGCTCCTCACCGCTCCTTCATCTGCTCCTCACTGCTCCTCCATCTTCTCCTCACTGCTCCTCCATCTGCTCCTTAATCTGCTTCTTCATCGGCTCCTCACTGCTCCTTCATCTGCTCCTCACCCCTCCTTCATCTGCTCCTCACTGCTCCTCACCGCTCCTTCATCTGCTCCTCACTGCTCCTCACCCCTCCTTCATCTGCTCCTCACTGCTCCTCACTGCTCCTTCACTGCTCCTCACTGTTCCTCACTGCTCCTTCATCTGCTCTTCACTGCTCCTTCATCTGCTCCTCACCCCTCCTTCATCTGCTCCTCACCGCTCCTTCATCTGCTCCTCACTGCTCCTCACCCCTCCTTCATCTGCTCCTCACCCCTCCTTCATCTGCTCCTCACTGCTCCTTCATCTGCTCCTCACTGCTCCTCACCTCTCCTTCATCTGCTCCTCACTGCTCCTCACCTCTCCTTCATCTGCTCCTCACTGCTCCTCACCCCTCCTTCATCTGCTCCTCACTGCTCCTCCATCTACTCCTTCATCTGCTCCTCAATCTGCATCTTCATCGTCTCCTCGCCACTCCTTCATCTGCCCCTCACTGCTCCAATTAATCGATAGTTGATTGCTGGAACTATCTGCAAAAATCCACACCAATTGTTTTTCTGGGTTGCGTTGCTGGAGCGGCTGAGAAGGTCCGTTGTCATTATACAGTAGGAGAGTGGCCTCTGGAGGCGGAATCACTGACACCTCATGCTGTTTGTTTTGACACGTGACACTGAGCGCTGCACAGGACGGAGCGAGCACACTCTCAGAGGGGGGGGGGGGGGGGGGGGGGTGATTTAAAACAGATAACGAAACTGTTTGTTATACAGTACATATAGTGCATTTTTTTATATCATCTACTATGTATTAATTTGTTGACTAATGATGCATTAGTGTAGAAAGGACAGCAGTATGTTTGCTATCAAGACTGAGAGGACGCGAACATTAGCAGCACCTCAAATGGTTAAAACAATGTGACCAAAATACACTGATCTGTTCATTCAGCCGACAGAAATCTGCTGCACCACAGAGTGCCATTCACACAGTTTTCCTTTAAATTACACTTAATATTCTGTCCCAGTGCGTTTTTAATTACATATAAACGACTTCACCCCTGTGACTGGAATATTGTGTATGTTCATTTGGTCAGAGAAACGTCGTTCTTCTTGGCTCAATAAGTCTGTATGCTCTTTAGAGATCTATAATAATAGATTGCGCTTTTCCTTTTTGCTCTGTTTTTTTTAACACCGAACTTCAAACTCATCTATGCCGCTTTTTTGATCATTCTTGAAGTAAACTTTGGTGATTAAATAAACTGTTTCAGACCGCCGCTTGAAATGAACGTGACACGTCCGGTGTGTGTGATACCTGCGAGTTCTCCTATATGTTGTGATTTATTCATGAGCAAATGTATGGGTTCAGTTGTTCGTTTTTTTTTTTCTTTTTTTATAGTAATCACTATTTTAGTTTTTATGATCCGTATTCATTTAAATTCTCGGTATCGGCCAGTGTGGTCCCATGGCTAGTTATCGGTATTGGTAAAAATCCCATCGTTCGACCATACTATATCCATTTTTTCAGTGTTGAGCTTAAACTGTAAGGAGTGATAAATGAACACAGAAGTCAATGTTGAAATTAATGCCAATAAAGAAATTAGACTTACCTTACTGTAAGTGTACCTTATTTCAATGACATTTTAAGTTGTTTCAAATACATTACTGTATTCTCCTGGACATTTCACATTAAGAGTTTTGTGTATTTAATTGTAATAGATTCTTTTACTATCAAATACGGCCGGTGCAACAATATGTGACATTTCAACAGCATAAAATGAGAGGCAGAACAACAAAATATTATCATAATTTATAGACAATTTGGAGCAATTGTTAAAAAAATTGTGCAGAAATCTTACTGCTCTTAAAGTTCTTTCCTGCAAACCAAATACAAGTTATTGTTTATTTCTTGTAACTTCAGAAGTACAAAGATGTCGAGCTGTGTCCTGTATTTCTGAGATTCACAATGAGGCATGAGAAATATGCGTGAGCATGACGGCCACACCTGCCGTCTGTGGCGTCTGTTAGGTTCACATTGTGAATGTGTGTTGTGCAGGATTCACAGACAGAAAGTCATGGCGTCGATCGGGGCGGGTCCTGATCGCGTACGTCGGGCTACCAGCAGTTTTGCACGGGAAGCTGAAACTCCCATATCTGCCACTGCTGCAACACGCACTCTGCACTGCCTCACGGTACAATAATAGAGAGCCTCCGTCCCACTCCTGTCAGCCCTCCGTCAGCCACTACACCGCCCCGCTGCTCGGCCTCATCCAGCTCTACCTCTGCTCGCACTGACCCGCACGCGTCTGATGTGTGTGTGTGTGTGTGTGTGTGTGTAGAGACTCACGGGATGGAGCGTAGTGTCAGAGAGCGTCTGCTGGCAAGAGCAGCTCTCACAATTACAGAGTCTGTCTGTGTGCTTTAATTCATTCTCATTATTAATGGACCTGTGTGCGGGGCTTCCTCATTTAATCCCACCAATCACAGCACACACACACACAGATAAACACCCGCGCTTCATTGACAGCAGGACAATCCTCTTCATCAAACATCGTCAGCTAGAATTATCACTAAACATTACTCAGCTATCATTTATATCATTATAGTTCTTGATAAATGATACACTGAATTCTATATCAATATTGTAAAAGAATCATTTATTGGTTGTGTTTTTCATTATATGTATAGTATAGCCATGTATAGGCACAAACTTTTAAAACTGTTACTGAATATTTTCTACCAGTGACAAAAGATGCAGTTCACTGAACACACATGGGCATATAGGGGCATGATGTCACACTATATGGGGTAAATTGTCACATTGAGGACAAACTATCATGAAACCCAAAAAAAAAACAAAAAAACACCAAGCTCTTGTTTTGGCTAATTGTAATGTATATATGAAATAAATGAGGAGATCTACAGCAGAGCACTTTAGCTCATGTTCATCAGGTCTGATGGACAGGTGAGGAACTCAACTCTAGTCCTGATCTAATCACTTGGTGGACATATAAAGACGTCTTGCTGTTCACACTTTCAGTAAACTCTTCCTTCACCGATTTATGACTGTAAACTCTATCGATAAGAAACAGTCCTAGTCTCCCCTATATATTCATAAGTCTACTCAGTCTTTATTATTATTATTATTATTATTTTAGGAGTATGAGAATGATGCAGTGCCTCTAATTGCAGCTCCGCTCACTCTAAACATTCATCAACACACTTCACATACAAACCAAACCTACATAATCCACAAGACCTTTCCATCCCTTGGTTCTCATGATGCTCTGTGTCTTCTGTTGTGTCAGTGCTCATCATGTGTCTCTGATTCTCCAGCATCTTTTGCTCTTCAGTGACTGTGATGTTGAGATCATCATGAGGATGGAAACCGTTGAAGATCTGATCGCTGGAGATTGTCTTCGTCTGGTGGGAAGGACGTAACGCTCTCATGTAGCTTCTGAATACAAATAGGACCTTTGATCTCCTATAATTGTATGAATGCAGAAAGTTTCTAAAGGCAAACGTATGCACTCAACTCCATATACATAAAGAATCAGTCGGAGTTTTAGACACGTTTGATTGAATATATATTTTATCAAATGTGTTTGATTACATGTGTGTGAGGGATAATATGCAGTCATTATCTCAAAATAATGGCTTCTCAAATAAAATCATGGACAGCACTTGATTTGAGTTTAAATTATTATCTGACTTCACTTCTGTAAAGTAATGCTCTTCCTCAGTATGTTGTCCTTTTTTTCAGCACAAATGTCTAAAGATCAAGATGCATCTACTGCAGAATCAAGATGACATAAAATATTAGGGCTTGTTTACCTTATTTTGATTTTTGACCACATTGGCAGATTTTTTTTCTCATTTTAAGTATAAACTCAATCAATTTTGATACATTTTCCAGAAAATAATATTTAATTTCTCATGTCATTGTGCTTCTCCAATATATAACAAAATTTCAGCATCAATTTATGTTATTATTAATCTAAAATACAAGCTTTATGGCTTTTGTGTGTGTGTGTGTGTGTGTGTGTGTGTGGTGGTGTGTGTGTTTGTGGTGTTGTGTGTGTGTGTGAGAGATGTTTCTCACTGCAGCTCACTGCTGGAAACCCAGACGGCTTCATTAAAGACCAACTCGCATTTAGTGTGAGGGAGCACACAGTCATATGAACAGCAGCATACACTACCCTTGTCCTATTCATTCATTCAAAAATTGCTTTATTGGCATGTGACTGTAAAACAAATACATATTGCCCAAGCTTGGAATATATGTCGAAGAAACCAAATAACATAGACAAAAAAGGTAAAATAATGAAAAACATTATCTACAATTTAACTCTAATTAATATGTACTTAAACCGTACACACCTGAGAGTCAGAATACAGGGCTACCCACACTAACCACACATCCAGTGCTGCTGTCTGTCCCTCTCCTACTACTGTCTTTATTTTTGTTCCTCTTTCCACCATGGCTCGTACATTTCCTTTATGATGTTTGTGAATTTGTTCTGTAATAGGTCTTTTATTGATTCTAAACTTTGTTAACATGTGTCCTCCTGTCTAATGATCTCTCCTGTCTGTCCTGAGAATACCTCGTCTGTGCACTAATTCTCGCGAAAATCGGACCAAACATGTTGTGTACTAAGTTGATCCGAATGATGCCCTACCGTCCCCTAACTACACATAGTAGGATCAAATAGTAGGTGACATAGGATAGTAAATGCGTCCGACAACCCAGTATTCAAAAAGAGTAGGCCGGAAAATCCCGCCCAGACGTGCATGAATGAATTATGTCCTACTGCTTCCAAGCCCAGAGTTCTAAGTGTTCATCGATGGACCACGATTTCTATACAGCCCGCGGGCGAGGATACGTCATAGGCATCGAACCGGATTGGCAGCCGACGAGGGAATGTTTCTTTACAATGTGAGTATTACCAAACCAAACCACGGTCCTTGTGTTAAAATCGCATTTGTTTGAATTCGTAGAGTCAACTGTCCAATTACTGAATGGTGGTAAAGACACTAAACTAGTATTGTGACAATACCTCTTGGTTTTGCTGTACAACTTATATACATATGTATAGCGAACGGGGAATCTCCCAGTCACACCCGTATATCTTCAAAGTGGACTATACATAAATATTATACGATCTTAAATGGGCCTCACACTAACTGTCTATTTAATGTGTCAGAAAATTTTGAGAAGTAATTGCACGATGAGCACAATAACGACATTGAAATAGACATCTGAGTGAGCTCAATCAAGTCAAGTCACCTTTTAACTTTTAAGGTTATTTATTTTTTATTTATATAGCGCTATTAACAATACAGATTGTGTCAAAGACACTGAACAGCATTAATTAGGAAAATAGTGTGTCAATAATGCAAAATGATAATAGTAAACACTAATTTTTCAGTTAAAGGCAGTTCATCATTGAATTCAGTGATGTCATCATCCAGCACAGTTCAGTTTAAATAGTATATGTGCAATCAAGTCAACGATATCGCCTGGAAATGATGTGTCCCCAACTAAGAAAGCCAGAGGAACCAAAACTCCATCGATGACAGAATGGAGAAAAAAACCTTGGGAGAAACTAGGCTCAGTCGGGGGGCCAGTTCTCCTCTGGCCAGACGAATCAGCAGTTTAATCCCATGCTGCAGCAAATTCAGATTGTGCAGAGGACTCTCTTGGTTCCTGTGGTCTTGTCCCCGGTGGTCGTCTGAACAAGGTCTTACAGGGGATCTGTATCTGGGGCTCATCTAGTTGTCCTGGTCTCCGCTGTCTTTCAGGGCTGTAGAGGTCCTCTCTAGGCGCTGATCCACCATCTGGTCTGGATACATACTGGATCCAGGTGACTGCAGTGACCATCTGATCTGGCTACAGACTGCATCATAAAAGTGGCTACGGTGACCTGGGAATAAGAGAGAAACAGACTAATATAGCGTAGATGCCATTCTTCTAACGATGTAGCAAGTAAATCGGGTGTTATGAGAAGTGTTCCCGGTCCCGGTTGTCCTTTTTAATGCAGCCTAAAAATCCTTTAATGGTTTTGAATTATAGAAATGTGATAGTGTATTGTGTGTATGTCAGGTTAAAGAGATGGGTCTTTAATGAGATTTAAACTGACAGAGTGTGTCTGCCTCCCGAACAATTTTAGGTAGGTTATTCCAGAGTTTGGGCACTAAATAGGAAAATAATCTGCCACTGGTAGTTGATTTTGATATTCTAGGTATTAGCAAATGGCCAGAGTTTTGAGAACGCAACGGACATGGAGGACTATAATGCAATAAAAGCTTGTCGTTCAAATACTGAGTTGCTAAACCATTCAGGGCTTTATAGGTAATAAGCAAGATTTTAAAATCTATCCGATGTTTAATAGGTAGCCAGTGCAGTGTTAACAGAACCGGGCTAATATGGTATTACTTCCTGGTTGTAGTAAGAACTCTAGCTGCTGCATTTCGGACCAACTGGAGTTTGTTTACTAAGCTTGTGCAGAACAACCCCCAAAAAGCCTTACAGTATCTACCCTTGAGGTCATAACGCAGATTATATTTAACATTTCTGCACTGACATTGAGAGTATCGGTCGTACTTAGCTACCTTTTTGAGCATGGAAAAATGGGCAGGTTTTACACATGCTAGACGTGGTTCTAGGAAAAGATGCTACGCGAATAGCACACCTAGGTTCCTACGGATGACGAAGAATTGCAGAGTAGCCATCAAGTTGTTAAGCAGTGTTCGAGGTTGGTACACAGAGTTTTTAGTCCGATAATTAACATTTTCAGAATGTAGCAGTACAAGAAATTACCGTATGTCCCCCGAATATAAGACAATTTTTTTTTTTTGGAAATACATCTGAAAAAACGCGGTCCTCTTATATTCAGGGTCTAAACTTTGGCATGTCAATAATAATAACCCACAACAATAGGTGGCGCCAAATAAAACGAGTGTGCCATGAAATACGAAATGTAATGCGTGTTGTAAAGATCGCGACCAAACTCCCTTTGTGATTTTAAACGTAAGACAGTACCCAGAAGACTACAGTAAGATTTAACTCTACTGTTAATAAGATTTTGGTAGGATACTATTAGATGGATAGCCTAAATGTACTAATTCAGATGGGCTACCTGTTTTTTTATTTTTTTTTATGGTATATCAAAAAGTGTATCTTTTTTAAATGTGATTGTTGGTACATTTTTACCAGTTTTTACCATACTTTCAAAACGAAAATTTTAATAGGAAAAATATGCAATATGATAATAATTAAAGACAAAATGTGTTTTATTGTGAAAAAACAAGATTTGGTTTTTAAAAGCCTTTTTCCAAAAGGTACATCAGGAAAAAGGGGAGTCGTCTTATAATCAGGGCCGTCTTATAGTCTGCCATACAGTATGTCGCGTCTGGCCACTCAAACACACAAGATATAGTTTGTTAACTAGATTTACAATACTCTGTAACACCCGCTCGTTAGCAAGCCATATTGGAGGACCTAGGTGGACGCCTTCCCACCCAAAGTAAAAGAATAAGGCGTACACCAACCCCAGGAACGCCGAACAGGCCACTGTTTTTCCATGCAACCAACCATCTCACTGGGTTTTATTTACCCAGTGGAATGTGGAGCATAGAGACTCTCCACTTCATGTTTCCATAGTAGAGGGAGGGCAAATGTGCACAGTAAAATTGAGTTTTTCTACTACTTAATTAATAGGAAAACCTTATCTTTGACTGACGTGTCTCCTTCAGGGTATTGTGTATTTATTGCTTTGTGTATTTTGTCTATGTAGAGTGTATAGTAACGTGTTTTTATGCAGGCTTATGATGGAAACATTCATTCCTGTCATCTTACATATATATATAACCCTACCATTTTTTAGTATCTATGAATTCGTATTCGGATTATCTAATTTAGAGTGTATATTGTATGCTTATACCTATGCAACATATTAGTGTTTTAAGAATCTTTATTAGTTTGTGCATCCACACCCCAAGCGAATTACATGTGCAAATATTACCATGCCCTCGAACAAAGGGTCGTAAAAACCTCCAGCAATTGCAACCTCCCGCTTGGAATTTCTTCCGTTCTCACTGGACAAGCCCACCTTGAGAGGCGTGAATCTCTGCAGGCCTTAAAAGGCCACACTCCATGTGACCCGCCCATGTCGGTGGTTCTGTTAGGTTTCGTGTGGAGATGAGGTTGACATACCCAACGCTCACGAGGTGGACACCTTAAGTTCGTGCCAGGCTTCGGCCTCGACTCTTATCCATTAGACCGACAATCAGAATAGAGTCTCTGACTCAAACTGGTTCTTTTTCATCTACCAACTTCAGCAAAGATCAACTTGAACTTTTGGACTGAATCAAGCCTTTCTTTCAGACAGACGAGAATTGCAAGTATCAAACTTAGTCTTATTAAATAATACATTAAGTATCATATATTGGGCGGCACGGACGTAGTGACAAATGTGTGTTTTGAACTACGAAATCTGATTTTTTCCCCTCATTGTGTAAATCCTGCTGAAATGAATGCAAGCGTTCGCAGCATTCAATTCCGTATTTCTCTTCTCGGTGCACTGGAGTAAGCCTTTACCCCTTGGGTTCCTATACGCAAGTATTCTTGTGTGTGGTGTTGTAATAGTGGTATAGTTTTCTTTAGTACCGGGTTTATGCTGTTTGTTTATGTGTAAAGAAAACATAGTTAGACTAGTTTAAGATGCGGGGGAATGTAGGGTTACAAATAAAATGAGCTGTGGGCTTGGTAAAGCGAGGGTCAGGCCCTTGACGAGTGGTTCGTGTTTGGCTCTAATAAAAACGGGGATTGCAAAAACATGGGATAAATCATGCAATACTAATATAGATTAGCTACCAGCGTTTGGTGAGAATATGGTGACAGGGTGAAGTGAGGCGGAGAAGAGTTAAGGTGGAATGAGATCCGCGCTGAGATAAAAACAGCCGGAGAGGTAAACCAAAAAACGTTAAAGCAAGGGAGAAGCTTCACTTAGAAATTGACAAGAGCGAACAGTTTGCCCCTGAAGGATCGCGGCGTAAAAATATTGGGTACTACAAGCGGATTCAAAATATTCATATTAATTATAACTAGTTATAAGGATCTATTATTCATCTTCTCCCATTAGGGCCGTGACTTCCTTACAGGATAACCCTCGGGTCCCCCAGTTTTTTATCTCGGACTATGCATAGGTCCGTTGTTTTATAAGAATAAACGCTGAACAACACAGTGTAACGTGTAGGGTTAAAAAAAACGGCCGGACCAGGAGGCGAAGACTTCAGGTGAGGGGCTTAGTCTAAGGGGATAAAAAGCAACAGTCACCGTAAGAACAAGCGGTAACCAACTAGAATAGAGAGTGTTCTGAGGATATGGCTCCCAAGGGTACCATGTAAAAGACGATGAAGAAGTAACGCCCTAAGTAACTGAATCCTTGAGACCCATACTTGCCCTTGTTGATCGATATGAGACGGATCTTCATTAAACTACGGAAGCTACGAATTGTGGAAAGGGTGTGGGTGCGGAGATACAAGTACGATTTGAACCATGCTTATGCACTTCCATTAATGCCAACAAAGTTGTCTAGTCTATTCAAAAGAATGTTGTGGTCAATAGTGTCAAACACAGCGCTAAGATCCAATAGCACTAATAGATAGATACAACCACGATCAGATGATAAAAGAGCAGATCATTTGTAACTCTGATGAAAGCAGACTCAGTACTATGATACGACCTAAATCCTGACTGGAAATCCTCACAAAATATAACATTTTTATCTAAGAAGGAATATAATTGTGAGGAAACTACCTTTTCTAGTATCTTGGACAGAAAAGGGAGATTCAAAATCGGTCTGTAATTAACTAGTTCTTTGAGGTCAAGTTGTGTTTTTTTGATGAGAGGCTTAATAACAGCCGTGGAAGGTTTTTGGGGGACATATCCTAAATGACACGTTGCTGAATTCATACTATCAGGAGGAATCTAAAGTTAGCTTCTGAAGCCCCCTTTTAGAAGCTTAGATGGAATAGGGTCTAACATACATGTTGTCACATCCAAAGCGCACGGTGCGAGTAGGCTACCAAATTGAGAAAGCACTGCCTGTTTTTTTTTAAAGGGGTCATATGATGCGATTTTTTAATTTTTCCTTTCTCTTTGGAGTGTTCAAGCTCTTGGTGCATAAAGAAGATCTTTAAAGTTGGGAAAAAAACAAAGACTAAAGTCTCAAATCCAAAGAGATATTTTTTATAAAAGTTAAGAGTCAGCCACACCCTACCTAAAACGGCTCGTTAACACGCCCCCACATGTCTACATCCCTATGTGGGAAGATTTGCATAACGCCTCCCAAATGTTCACGCAAAGAACGAAGGCGTAACTTTTATTCTCGCTGTAGTATTGTTGCCACTGCCGCCATGTCCTGAAGACGCGTTTTTTTTCATTGTGAAAGCGAAACTACTTTTGTTTTCGTGGTGTTCCAACAGAGACACACTAAAACTCAGGGTAAGCTTTATTTACACACTGTTTCCAGACCACTTCACCCAAATATTCCAGAGTGCTGCAGCACCATTTTATGGAGGTGAGCTGTTTCCTGAACCAGTAGCCTACCCTGCGTCGTGGCACAAACAGGCCGTGTTTCTATGAAAGTCTGTCATTCGAACCTTTGCAAGGACAGTCCTGGCGCTTCCTGACTCACAGACTGAAAGTACTTTTTTTTCATATGTCAAGGAGTTGCCACTGACGATTCAACCAGAAGTGAGCAGTGTAAGGGGTAAGCTTGGTTCATTTCTCCGATCACCAAGATGCAGACACTGGTTTTAAAAATGATTTATGGTCAGGGCACGATACGCAACACAACGTGTAAAAGACAGTACAGAGTCAGGTGGTGTAATCCATCACGGGTTATTGGGATCCATCGACTGGACTACGGACGATGCGCTGGTTTATATGGTGGGTTATATGTACGTTGTCTCGGCGCTCAAAAACGGGGGGCTGGACAAGTGTATGGGCGGGCGGGGGATCACATTATAAGTGGAAAAAAAATAGTTGCGGGGGGTTGGGGCAACAGTAATCCGTCACCCGCTTGAGGTATTCGGACAATCACAACGCACTGGATAGCTGGCCAATCACAGCACACCTCGCTTTTCAGACCGATGAGCTTTGTAAAAATCGAGCATTTCAGAAAGGCGGGGCATAGAGAAACAATAATGTACAGTATGTGGAAAAGAATGTGTTTTTAACCTTAAACCGCTTAAACACATTTCATTACACCAGATAATGTTCCTTTTAGCAACATCATATGATCCCTTTAAAACTAACTTAGCTGGCTGCATTGACAAATCACTGAAAAGAAAGAAGATTGGCAGTGTTAATGAACTGCCCAACATTGTAACTGACAAAAAATTATTGAGTTTTACTATTAAGAGAGATCACATTATAGCGAAGGTATTGTGACACTGTTCAGTTGCTTTGACACAATCTGTATTGTTAAAAGCGCTATATAAATAAAGGTGACTTGACTTGCAAATGTATCTTACTATCTACAACCAAATGTCTGTCAACTTGTGTCTGTGTAATTCAGAATTACATGAATGTGCAGTGGTTTGTACAAATAGAAACATGTTTGTTAATACAGATGTTTTTCTTTTGCATTAGTGTATCAGAATGTGCGCATTCAACAAGGAAGATGTGCATTTGTGGATCGAGTGGCACGCGTGCAATAAAATAAAATACTTATAAATGCATTTATTAAATGAGTTCTTTGTAACAGTAAATGTGGAATGTGCGTCATGATTTGATTTGTATTTCACATGATGTTTGGAGGATCAGTAACCTCTGACCTCCACCAAACCAGGCTGTGGCTCCTCAGCGGATCCGGAGTGCCATCTGCTGGCTCTCACTGACCAGCATGCTGAAGTCAACTTCAGAAATTATTCCAATAAAATAGCAGAGGGGTAGATGTTTTCTTTTAGGCATAAATATCTTATTTGATAGTTTTTCATATTTTATAGTCTTATTTCATATATAATTGTTTAGTCTGGGAGGACTATACGTTCATGGTTCAGCACACACGCTTCAACAGACCTGATGATTAGATGATAATTATTAAAGTCATTGGTTTAATAATAATAATAATAATGTCAGGACAGGCGTGAGTTCGGCTCTAGACAGTGACGTACCGCTGATTCGCGGCGCTCGGTGATGACGTCACGGTAAGCGGAAGTGAAGGAGATTTCCAGAAATAGCGGCGGGTGCGCGAGACACACAAACACAGAGGAATATAACAATAATAGCTCTTATAATAATAATAACAACAGCGAAACCGAGTGATTGTACGCGGCTTTATAACAGAGGCAGGCGCGTGACTGACAGAATCATCATCTTCGTGTGATTATTGTCTGTCTGTCATGACGACCATCGATTACAGTGTGTGGGATCATATCGAGGTGTCCGATGATGAAGATGAAATACATCCAAACATCGACACACCGAGCCTGTTCCGCTGGAGCAACCGGTGTGTGTGTGTGTGTTTTGGTGTTGTTTTGTGTGTGTGGTGTGTGTGTGTGTGTGTGGTGTTTGTGTGTTGGTTGTGGTTTGTGTGTGTGTGTGAGTGGTGTGTGTGAGTGATGTGTGTGTGTGAGTTTGTGTGTGGTGGTGTGTAGAGAGAGTGTGTGTGTGGGTGGTTTGTGGATGTGTGTGTGTGGATCAGTGGTGTGTGATTGTAGAAGAGTGGAGGGTGAGAGAAGTGTGTGTGTGTGATAGTGATGAGTGAGTAGATAGAGGTGTGTGTGTGTGGAGAGTGTGTGCGTGTGAGAGATAGTGTGAGTGTGAGAAGAGTGGGTTTGTGTGAGAGGTGTGTGTGTTAGAGAGAGTGTGTGTGTGTGAGAGGTGTGTGTGTGTGAGAGTGAGTGAGTGTGAGAGAGAGTGTGAGTGTGAGTGAGTGAGTGTGTGAGCGAGTTTGCGTTTGTGAGTGTGAGAGAGAGTGAGTGTGAGTGTGTGTGGGTGTGAGTGTTATAAGAGGTTGTGTGTGTGAGTGTGTGTAGAGAGTGTGGTGTGTGTGTGTGGTGAGAGTGGTGAGTGTGAGAGAGAGTGTGAGTGTGAGAGAGAGTGTGTTTGTGTCAGGTGTGTGAGAGAGTGTGTGAGTGTGATTGTGAGTGTGTGAGTGTGTGTGTGTGAGTGTGAGGGAGTGGGTGAGTGTGATAGAGTGTGGGGAATTGTGCAGAGAGAGGTGTGTGTGAGAGAGTGTGTGTGTGGGTGAGAGTGTGTGAGTGTGAGAGAGAGAATGTGTGTGTGTGAGTGTGTGAGAGAGTGTTTGTCTGTGTGTGTGTGAGAGAGAGATAGAGATGGAGGGTGTTTTGTTTGAGAGTGAGTGAGTGAGTGAGAAGAGAGTTGTGGTGTGTGGAGTGTGTGAGTGTGAAGATAGTGTGAGTGTGAGTGTTTGTGTGTGTTTGTGTGTGTGAGTGAGTGTGAGTGTGAGAGAGAGTGTGTGTGTGTGAGAGAGAGTGTGGGAGTGTGAGAGAGAGTGTGTGAGAGAGTGTGTGTGTGTTAGAGTGAGTGTGTGTGTGAGTGAGTGAGCGAGAGTGTGTGTGTGTTGAGAGTGAGTGATTGTTTAAGAGAGAGTGTGGAGTGTGATCGAGAGTTTTTGTTTGTGTGAGAGTGGGTGAGTTAAGAGATGTGAGTGTGAGAGAGAGTGTGTGTGTGTGAGAGAGGTGTGTGAGTGTGAATAGAGGTGTGTGTGTGAGTGTGTGAGAGATGGTGTGTGTGTGTCGTGGTGAGAAGATAGAGAGAGAGTTTGTGTTTGTGAGAGTGTGAGAGTGTGAAGAGAGTGTGTGTGTCGTGGGTGTGGGAGAGCTGTGTGTTGTGTCTGTTGTGTGTGTTTGAGTGTAGAGAGAGAGAAGAGATAGATGTTGTGTGTGTGTGTGAGTGGGAGTGATGAGACGTGTGTTGTGAGTGTGTGAGAGAGAGATAAGTGTGTGTGTTGTGTGAGAGTGTGTGAGTGTGAGGATAGAGATTGTTTGTTTGTGGTTGGAGTGTGGGTGTTTAGTGTAGATAGAGTGTGGTGTGTGGGTGTTGAAAGTGGGTGGGTGTGTGTGAGAGAGGAGAGGGTGGTGTGTGGGAGAGAGAGAGTGGGTTTGTGGTGTGTGAGTTTAGAGAGAGAAGAGAGTGTGTGTGTGTGTGGCGTGAGTGCCGTGAGTGAATGAAGAGTGTGTTGTGTTGTGTTGTGTTGTGTGTGTGTGTTGTGTGTGAGTGTGTGAGAGATGAGAGAGAGTGTGTGTGTGTCTGAGAGAGAGAGAAAGTGTGTGTGTGAGAGAGTGTGTGTGTGAGAGAGAGCGAGTGTGTGTGTGAGTGTGTGAGGTGTGTGAGAGTGTGAGTGAGTGAGAGAGATAGTGTGTGTGAGTGTGTGTGTGTGAGCGTGTTAGTGTGTGTGTGTGAGTGTGTGAGTGAGAGAGAGAGAGAGAGTGTGTGTGTGGGTGAGTGTTTGAGTGTGTGTGTGTGTGTGTGATTGAGAGAGAGAGTGTGTGTGTGTGTGAAAAAGAGTGTGTGTGTGTGTGTGAGAGAAAGAGAGAGAGAGAGAGAGTGTGTGTGTGAGAGAGAGAGAGTGTGTGTGTTTGCAGGAGAGAGTGTGTGGTTGTGTGTTAATAGGTGTGAGATTGGTTTGAGTGGTGTTTGTGAGAGAGAGAGAGAGTGTTTTTGTGTGTGCGGTGTGTGTTTGAGTGTGTGTGTGGTGTTGGGTGTGAGTGAGAGAGAGTGTGTTTGTTGTGTGATCGAGAGAGAGGGTGTGGGTGTGTGAGGTGTGTGTGTGCGTGTGAGGTGTGTGTGTGTGTGTGTGAGAAAGAATGTGTGTGTGTGTGTGAGAGAGAGTGGTTGTGTGTGTGCGAGAGAGAGTGTGTGTGTGTGGGAATTGTGTGAGTGTGGGGTGTGTGTGTGATTGAGAGAGAGTGTGTGTGTGTGTGAGAGAGGCGAGATGTGTGTGTGTGTGTGAAGTGGTTTGTGTGTGTGTGTGTGTGTGAGAGTGTGTGAGTGTGAGAGTATGTGTGTGAGAGTGTGTGTGAGTGTGAGCTATAAGTGTGTGTGTGTTTGTGTTTGTGAGAGAGTGTGTGTGTGTGTCTGTGTGTTTGTGTGGTGAGTGTGTGAGAGAGAGAGAGAGTGTTGTGTGTGATGAGTGAGTGCATGATCAGTGTGTTGTTTTGGGTGTGTGGGTGAGTGTGTTGAGAGAGCAGAGAGTGTGTGTGTGTTGTGTGAGAGTGTGTGGTGTGTGTGTGTGAGTGTGAGAGATCGAGAGTGTGTGGAGTTGGTGCGTGGTGTGTGTGGAAGTGTGTGATTGAATGGAGAGTGGTGGGTGTGTGAGTGTGTGTGTGTGTGAGAGTGTGTGTGTTTGTGTGTGTGTGTTTTTTTGTGTGTTTGTGTGTGTGTTTGTGAGAGAGAGAGAGAGTGTGTGTGGGAGAGTGTGTGAGAGAGAGAGAGAGAAATGGAGTGTGTGTGTGTGTGTGAGTGAGAGAGAGTGGGTGTGTGTGTGAGTGAGAGAGAGTGTGTGTGTGTGAGAGTGTGTGAGTGTGTGTGTGTGTGTGAGAGAGATAGTGTGTGTGTGAGTGAGTGTGTGTGTGTTTGTGTGTGTTTGTTGTGTGTGTGTGTGTGTTGTGTGAGTGTGTGTGTGTGTGAAGAGAGAGTGTGGTGTGATTGAGAGAGTGAGTAGTGAATGCCTGCAGATGGTGTGTGTGTGATGTGTGTGTGTGAGTGAGAGAGAGAGAGTGTGTGTGTGTGTTGTGTGTTCTTGGGTGAGTGAGTGAATGAGCGATTGTGTGGTGTTGTGAGAGTGTGTGCTTGTGGTGTGTTGATGAGAGTGTGTTGTGTGTGAGGAGAGTGTGTGTGTGATTGAGTGCGAGTGTTGAGTGAGTGAGGTGATAGAGTGTTTGTTGGTGTGTGTTGTGAGTTATAGTGTTGTGGAGTGGAGAGTTTGTGTGAGTGATTGTGTGATAGAGAGAGATAGTGTGTGTTTGTTAGAGAGTGTGTGTGTTGATTGTGTGTGTGTGATAAGGCGAGAGTGTGTTTGAGTGTGAGAGAGAGAGAGAGCTTGGGTGTGTATGAGTGTGTGTGAGAGAGAGAGAGTGTTTGTGTGTGCATGCGTGCGTGTGTGAGAGAGAGAGAGTGTGTGTGTGTGTATTTGTGTGAGAGTGTGTTTGTGTGTGTGTGTGTGTGTTGTGTGTGAGAGAGAGTTGTGTGAGTTGAGTGTGTGAGCGGGTCAGGAGTAGATTGTTCCATCTTGTTAGTGATTGAGAGAGGCGAGTGTGTTGTGATGTGAGAGAGAGAGATGTGTGTTAGAGAGAGAGAGATGTGTGTTTGTGTGTGAGAGAGAGAGTGTGTGTGATTGAGAGAGGATATGTGTGTGTGATTTAGAGCGAGAGTAGTGTGTGAGTTGAGTTTTTTAGGATAGAGAGAGTTTGTGTGTGTGAGTTAAGTGAGTGATTGAATGAGAAGTGTGTGTGTTGTGTGGAGTGAGTGAGTTAGGAGTTGAATGTGTGTGTGTTTGTGTGATTGTGTGTGTGTGTGTGTGAGTGAATGAGAGAGTGTGTGTGTGAGAGTGAGAATGTGTGAGAGAGAGTGAGAGTGTGTGAGAGAATGAGTGTGTGAGTGAGTGTGTGTTGGTGTGTGTATTTGGTGTGAGAGAGGTGTGTGTGTGTGTGGGGTGTGTTTGTGTGTGTGTGAGTGTTTGTGTGTGTGAGAGAGATAGTGATGGGTGAGTGAGAGAGAGAGATTGTGTGTGAGGTGAGAGAGAGAGAGTGTTGTGATTTGAGTAGAGAGAGATAGATGTTTGTTATGTGTTTGTGAAGAAGAGAGTGGTGTGGTGTGAGTGAGTGGAGTATGAGAGAGTGGTGTGTTGTGTGAAGAGTGTGGTGAGTGTGGTGTGTGGTGAGTGAGTGAGATTGTGTGAGTGGTGAGAGCGAGTGTTTTGATGAGTGAGTGATCGTGTGTGTGATTGAGTGTGAGAGAGAGGCGAGGAGAGAGGTGGTGGGTGAGTGTAAGGTGTTGTGTGAGTGTGAAATAGATGAGAGTAGGTTTTTGCTTTCGAGAGAGAGTATAGTTGGTTTGTGGAGTGTGTTCTGGGCATATGATAGTGCGGTGGGGTGGAGTTTGTGTGCGTTGTAGCTCGAGCTAGAGCTGTTTTTAGATGAGTTTTGGTGTGAGAGCGCTAGAGTGGTTTTTTGTGAGAGTTTGGTTTTTAGATGATCTCGATCTTGTTTGTGTTTTCTATCTTTGTTGTTTTTTATGTGAGATAGCGAATGTGTGTGTGAGTGAGAGCGCAAGAGAGTGGGTTGCGGGATAGAGATATATAGTGATTTTTCTCTGCTAAGTAGAGGTTTGTGTTCGTGATTTTCTAGAGCTGAGTGTGTTTTGTGAGCGTGTTAGATTTGTGTGGTTTCTTTTGATATGATAGACTCGAGTTTGTGTGAACTTGATTTTGTGTGATGATGATAGTAGTAGTGGTTTGTTTTATCTATTGTTGTTGTTCTTTTATATTAGCGCTAGAGATAGCGTTGTTTCGTGTTAATGATTAGAGCGAGTCGATAGGAGATTAGGGGTGTGTGTTTATTTCTTTCATCTAGTTGTTTTTCTTTTTGTTCGAGTGCAGTGATTGATCTTTGTATTTGTTGTGAGCGGCGTTTATTTGTTGATAGTTTGTTTTTTTGGTGTGTGTGAGATGCTCGTATTGTTTTGTTTTTGTTTTTGTTTTTTTAGACGTATGGTGAGAGAGTGTGGTGAGAGAGCGCGTGTGTGTGTGTGTTAGGAGCGAGCTTTTTTGTTTGTTGTGTTAGTTCGCTATCGAGAGAGTACTTTGTTTTGTTTGAGTTATTTAGAAGCGTTGTGTTTGTGAGAGAGTGTTGTTTGCTCAGAGAGAGCCTGTTGTTTTGAGTGATATTTTGTTTTTTATTCTTTTTGCGAGAGAGATCTCTTTATTTGTGTGTGAGAGAGAGAGAGTGTGTGAGAGAGAGAGTGCGCGGTGTGTGTGGGTGTGCGAGGAGAGAGACGAGATAAGAGAGGTGTGTGTTTTAGGGTGAGAGAGATTGTGTTTTGATGGTGAGAGAGAGAGTGGTGGTGTGTGTGTGTTTTTGTGTGAGAGTGTGTGTGTGTGTGTGAGAGAGAGAGAGAGAGAGACAGAGAGTGTGTATTTGAGTGAGAGAGAAAGTGTGTGTGTGTGCGGCGTGGTTGTGTGGTGAGAGTGATAGGTGTGTGTGTGTTTGTGCGTGCGTGCGTGTTTGTGTGTGTGAGAGAGAAAGTGTGTGAGTGTGTGTGTGTGTGCGGCGTGCGTGCGGTTTGTGTGTGTGTAGAGAAATGGTGTGTGTGTGTGTGTTTGTGTTTGTGTGTGTGTGGGTGTGTGAGAGAGAAAGTGTGTGTGGGTGTGTGTGTGTGTGTTTGTTTGGTGTGTGTGTGTGTGTGTGATGGTGAGGTGTGTTGTTTGTCAGAACACGAGCTGGTCTCACACAGGTGTGTCTCTCTGGTCTCAGGCTCGTGTGGAGCGGATGGAGGTCTTCATGAAGAAGGGCGAGGAGCTGGAGAAGAGCCTGATGGAGAGCCGGAGGAAGCTGGCGGAGGCGCAGCGGCGGGTGCAGGAGCTCGTCTCGGCGTCCACTCCGGAGGCTAAAGCCGATCTGGCCAAAGCCCAGGAGGAGGAGAAGCAGCTGAAGAAGCAGGAGAGGTCGTGGGAGAAGAAGTTGCAGGAGCATCGCATCGAGGAGAAGAAGATGCCCTGGAACGTGGACACGCTCAGCAAGGAGGGCTTCAGTAAGGTGCGTCACTGCCGGCACACGCTAGCGCTCCAGTGACACGCACGCAACTGACGCTCTGCTGTCTGTCTTTCAGAGCGTCGTCAACGTCAAGCCGGAGAAGGAGGAGGAGACGGAGGAGGAGAAGGAGGAGAAACACAAAACCTTCGTGGAGAAATACGAGAAGCAGATCAAACACTTCGGTGAGCTGCTCTTCAGTGTATCACGCGTGCAAAAGTCTTTACTAGTGTCGCCATGATACTGTAGTCAGTACCAACACCATCATTCTCTGTACCGTAGCAAAAACTACTGTTTTATTTTAATGTGGTTTTTATGTAACTTTTTGAAAATTAAAATAAATTAAATGATTAATGCTATTAATAATTGTAAATAAATAATAAATTATAACATTAGCATGTAGCCTTCAAATACTCTTCAAATATGTAAACCTTGCATTAAAAAGATCAAATAAAAGTAAAATAAGAAACACTTTAGCAGAAACAGAACGAGTGGCATGAGATAATAAATTATCTTCAGGAAGAATAAACGAGAGAGCTTTGACCACATTTACACTGCAGCGTTTCAAGACAGACCTCTGCATGCAACACGAGTCACGCTCACTGCAGTCTTCATGACACGTGTATAGGGCCCGATCTCTGCCACAATTCTGCGCGCGAAAGATCATATTTTGAGCATACAAAAGTGCATTTTGCACGCACGTGATCTGAGTTTTTTGGAGAAAATGTTCGTTTCACAAAGAAAAAAGTGTTTGGAGCGCACTAAAATCAATTTTGCATTTAAAGGAGACATATTATGCCCCTTTTTACAATTTGTAATGTAAGTCTCTGGTGTCCCCAGAATGTGTCTGTGAAGTTTCTCCACAGAGCAATTATTATATCATTATGAAAATGCCTATTTTGAGTGGAAGCAGAAACACGCTGTTTTCGTCCCTGTCTCTTTAAATGCAAATGAGCTGCTGCTCCCCGCCCCTGTCCCAAATGCGCTGCGCCATTACAGCTCGGACCTGCTGAAAACATCTGTTTTCTAACCCTAACCCTGAATATCATGTTTATCGTGCTGAAATCGTGCATTTTAAACCATATGAGTTTAAGCTTCTTATATAGGGTTTTCTGAGCAGCACACATCTGAGGCCCCGACGCACAGAAAGGGCTTGCCTGTCCACAGCATTCGAGCACTAAACTAAGTCGCATTCCTACACAATCTTACGTTACAAACAGAACAGTTACAAAAACAGTGGGTTATGTCTGTGAAGGTACACAGCTGGGAAATAAATCGCATGCTTATTTTAGATCTGTGTGGCAGCAGCAGCAATATACAGTAAATACATCAATAAATGCACTGCTCTCGTCTCCTCTGAGGCTGGGACTCTAAACAGTGTTCTGTGCTCATCTGTGCAGCCAAACACAGAACAGTTAGCATGCTCTGCTCGAACTTTCTCCATGGCATTAGAACTAGGACACCGTTGTCGCTTGCGAAATCACAATAACGGCGCCATTAGTGTAAACTTAAGGGGCGGTAATATTATAATGAGAACCCTTTGCAACGTCACTAGGGGAGCGAAATCAGACGCACTGGTTTTCTCAGATGCTTGCAGAAAAGGCTTACCTAAAGAAAGTGATTGGGTTAATCTTTTTCACGTTTGCTTGGATGGTAGATGCACCAGGGTCCTGATTATAGCACTTACAACCTGGAAAAGTCCGATTTTATTTCTTTAAAATAAGTTTATGGTTGTGTGCAGACCTTCTCTTTTGCGCGTGCAATGTTTCACTAGCTTGCTCCCTTGATGCCCTCAGTGCTCTCTAAATGCCAACAGCTCGCTTGCTCAACACAACCCAGCGTTACATTGTGCCATAATTCCAGCCAATCAGAGACGAGTCTGCTAAATTCTGATTGGCTGCCCTGACAACCAATCACAACATTCCTTGCATTACCATGACAGCAGAAGAGGAAAAATACAGTGCATGCATAATTATCATGCAAGTTGATATTCTTATTATATTTTTTTCCAAGCACATTTGACCAATTCCAAACAACATCAATTTTAATAACTACTATTAATCTTGTGTTTAATCACTTATAGCCTATATAATATTGTTCATGAAGGCTGGAAGAAGTGAAAAACGCCTTATATTCAGGGTGCATAATTATTAAGCAGGTTATCTTCTACAGATAAAATCTCGATTGACAAAAATGAGCTCCTAAAACTTCCTGCCAGATTCTGGAAGATCAATTCTTCAAACAGCGGTACAAGAGAACATGGTGCTGGTCCTTCAACGTCACTCTCAACTTATCTGTCCATAAAGCCTATAAAAAAATCAGTCTTCAACCACTGTAGTATTTTACTACACTTCAGTATGTTATTCTTATTAAGTAGGGGTAATTTTTGAAGTCTCTGAGAACCTGACAGCTTGCACTTCTGGAGACTGCAGGTAGGTTGCAGTTCTGGAAAATGGTGGCGCTGGAGACTAAATGGTTCCTGGTGATTTCACACCTAATTCTTCACCTTGATTCCTAATTCTTTTGCAGTTAACATGCATCTTTTCTTCTCCACATATTTTTGACTGACCCTGCTGACCCACTTATCATTTTGCTGGTGTTGGTTCCAATGGTTATGCATTAACTTTTGCAATTTCTAGTATTGTATTAGTTTTGAATATTTCTCATGGTCATTTAATAATTTTTTACTTTCAGTCCGAGTTAAATCTCTTTTTTGACTCATTCTGTCTGTAAAAGAAAATCTGCTTAATAAATATGCACACCTGAAAATAAGACATTTTTCACTTCCAGCCTTCATTAATAATTATATATAAATTCTAAATGATTAACTATGTCGCCTAATATAAATACATGTTTTGTTTTTTCATTTGAAATACGTCCTGAAAAGCGCGGTCTTCTTATATCCAAGGGTCTAGATTTGACAATGTCATAGACACAACCCAAACAATATGTTTGCCAAATACGGCATAAAAACCAGTGTGCCATTAAATACTTAATGTATTGCGTGTGTAAAGATCGCAAGTACACCAAGAGAAAAGAAAAGCTTACAGCTGCTTGAGTCGTGACGGTCGCGTTAGCCGATGCGAACCAAACCTCTCTTTGTGATTTTAAAACGTAAGACATTACCCAGATTTGAAGACTACAGTAAAATTTTACTTCTACTGTTAATAAGATTTTGGTAAGCTAGTATTAGTTGGATAGCCTAAATGTCCTAATTCAGCTGGGCCTAACCTGTTTTTTTTTTTATGGTATATCAAAGTGTATATTTTTTAAATGTGATTTGTTGGTACATTTTACCAGTTTTTTACCATACTTTCAAAACAAAAATTAAAATAGGAAAAATAATTGAAGACAAAATGTGTTTTACTGAGAAAAAACAAGATTTGTTTTTTAAAAAGCCTTTTTCCAAAAGGTACATCTGGGAAAAGGGGGTCGTCTTATAATCAGGGTCGTCTTATATTCGGGCCAATACAGTAAATACAAATTATAGTAGATTATAGATTGATGTTGTTTGGAATTGGTAAAATGTTCTTGGAAAAAAATATGATCAGAATATCAACTTGCATAATAATTATGCTAAATATAAATCTGCTGTCATCAGCAATGCAAGGAATGTTGTGATTGGTTGTCAAGGCAGCCAATCAGAATTTAGCAGCCTCGTCTCTGATTGGCTGGAATTATGTCATATTGTAACGCTGGGTTGTGTTGAGCAAGCTAGCCGTTGGCATCAGTGTTGCCAACTTAACGACTTTGTCGCTAGATTTATTGACTTTTCAGACCCCCCTAGCGATTTTTTCCCAGAAAAGCGCCTAGCGACAAATCTAGCGACTTCTTGGACAAACCTTAGTGAGTCTCTGTGATCGCTGGTACTGCCGCAACGGCGTGAGGTCAGGGTGCACACATCTCTTTCTCTGCGTCTGCTCTGTTCTGTTCTGCGAGAGGCTGAGAGGAGCAGTGCTTTCAGTTAAATAGATTCTCTAATTTTACATGCAAGTATAGCCAAAATCACAGCACAGCTGTTGTCTTTATCTTATGTGTAGCCTATTTGATTTCATCAGACGACGGCTCAATTATAAATCAGGATTTTTGTGCAGATTAACGTCTTAGAAGGGAGAGCTGGTTATGTCTTAAAGGGGTCGTATTATGCTGCTAAAAACCTTATTTTGTGTATTTGGTGTAATGCAATGTGTAATTTGAGGTTAAAAAAAACAGTATTTTCCATATAATGTACATTATTATTTTTCCTCTATGCCTTTCTGAAACGCGTCAATTTTTACAAAGATCATCGGTCTGAAAGCCGGTGTGCTGTTATTGGCCAGCTATCCAGTGTGTTGTGATTGGCCGAATACCTCAGCGTGTGACGGAAATGTTACGCTCCCCTTAACATACTGTGATGCCGTGTCCGCCGGAGCCGACTAGACAAACATGAAAACCCATTAAACGAGGCTTTTGTTGCATCCAGTGAGGACATAATTATTGATTATAATGACTTGTACTGTCTTTTTATGCGTTGCGTTGTGTATCGCGCTGCGTAAACATAAAACCATGTCTGCATTTGTGATCGGAGAAACGACAAGCCTACTCTACACTGCTCAATACTCGCGTTTGAATCGTCAGTGGCAACTCCTTTAAATATAAAAAAACGTACTTAAAGTCTTTGAGTCAGAACAGCCAGAACTGTCTTGCAAAGTTGGCACTGACCACTTTATAGAACCTCCTTTGTGCCACAGAACTCAGTGTGTCGACTGGTTCCAGGAAACAGTCCTCATCCTCTGTAAAATGTGTTGCACATATCTGAATATTTGGTTTGAATTGTTCTGGAACATTGTTGTAAATACAACTTAACCCCTGATTTCTAGTCGTGTCCTCTTTTGGAAGACTAAACAAAGTAGTTTCGTTTTCACAATGAAGCACACAGCGTCTTCATGACATGGCTGCAGCGTCAACAATACTACAGCGAGAATAAAAGTTACACCTTCTTTCTTGGCGTGAACATTTGGGAGGCGTTATGCAAAACTTCCCACATAGTGATGTAGACATGTACTTGCGTGTGTTAGAACGAGCCGTTTTAGGAAGGAGTGGTTGACCCTTACTCTTGCGTGCTGTGGGTGCGTGCAGTCAAATGCAAATGGTTGTGTGGGCAGGCGATGCTCTCCGCGCTGGGATGAACTCTCAAATATCTGTTGACTATCCTCATGCCTGGTCTGCGAGGAAACGCGAATTATTGGTCATCATGTGCAATTCGATCTGGAGGTGGATGGAGGTATGCTTATGTGTGTTGTGTGGCATGTGTGTGTGTGGCCATGTGTTGTGTGTAGTGTGTTTTGGTGTGTGTGTGGTGGCATGTGTGTGTGTGTGGTGTGTCGCGCATGTGTGTTGTGTGTTGTGTTGCGCGCATGTGTGTGTGGTGTGCGCCAATGTGTGTGTGTGTGTGCGCGCTTGTGTGAGCGTTCGCGCAGTGTGTTGCGCTGTGTTTGTGTGCGCTTTGTGTTTGTGTGTGGTGTGTGTGTTGGTGGCATGTGTGTGCGCTGCGTGTGTGTGCGCTTTTGACCAAGCCTATAAAAGTGTCACACTCTTTCGACGTTGCAGTTTTGAGAACACTACGGACAAGCCGTTCGTTTTTCAACCTGTTTTGTACACTTCAGACAGACGTTTGCAATGCCCTGTTTGGTTTAACCTGTTTACACGTTCATACGTGCAGTTGTCCAACTTCAAAACGCATGTATTCGCACCGCCCCTTTCTGTAATGGATAAATGCACGTTAAAACCATTTTTTACAGCACATCACACTTCGGGACACGCATTTTGCTGTCAAATCGCACGCATTTGACGTGTCAGTACAACAGGACGCACCGCCCCGGCATATATGAATACTCTGGCTTGCCATAGTGTGCGCATGTGTGTGAGTGTGTGTGTGCATGTGTGTGCATGTGTGTGTGAGTGTGTTTTTATGTGAGATCTGTGATTGACACGTGTGTGTGTGTGTGTTTTTATGTGAGATCTGTGATTGACGTGTGTGTGCGTGTGTGTGTGCGTGCGTACGTGCGTGTGAGAGCATGGTGTGTTGTGAGATCTGTAATTGAGCCGTGTGCGTGTGTCTGTGTGCGCCTGTTGTGGGTTGTTATTGGATCTGTGATTGACCCGTGTGTGTGTGTGTGTGTGTGTGTGGTGGTGTGTGTGTGTGTGTGTGTGTGTAGAAACACGCTCTCATGGAGCAGGTGGCCCATCAGACCATCGTCATGCAGTTCATCCTGGAGCTCTCCAAGAGTCTGAAGGTCGATCCGCGCGGCTGCTTCCGCCAGTTCTTCGCCAAAATCAAGGTGTGTGTGTGGAGGGATTTATCACAGTGACCATATCAAGTGTGGTCTTGATGTAGATTCTGTTATTTCATATGTATGCATGTGAATATGCAGCGCAGGAATGCTAAAAGTGTTTGACGTGTTAGAGAGCTGATAAAGAGAAACGTCCTGCTCTTCATGTCAGATAAGACAATCCTCCTTCATGCTGTGTGTTCAGACCGCAGACCAGCAGTATCAGGACGCCTTCAACGACGAGCTGGAGTCCTTTAAGGAGCGAGTACGCGGACGAGCCAAGATCCGCATCGAGAAAGCCTTGAAGGAGTACGAGGAGGAGGAGCGGCAGAAGCGCATGGGTCCCGGCGGCCTGGATCCGGTGGAGGTGTACGAGTCGCTGCCTGCGGTGAGACACACACACCACACAGCTACTGTACTCATGAGCACCAGATCTAGCGGCTTGTTTAATGGGAGTAAATAAAGAAGGACATAAGCAGTCGGCAGAATGAACACTAGTTAGTGCTCACTGGAATCACAGAGACTCAGAGCAGGTGAAGTGTGGATGATTGTGAACATGCTGATGCTTCATTTTTCCTTCGTCCCGCAGGAGATGCAGAAGTGCTTCGACGATAAAGACATTCAGATGCTGCAGGACGCCATCAGCAGGATGGACCCGACGGTCAGTGTGCGCCGCGTGACGCCAGGCTCGGAGTGTGTTGATGCTAGTCTGATGACCTTCCTCTCTTGCAGGAGGCCAAACACCACATGAAGCGCTGCATCGAGTCGGGACTGTGGGTGCCGAATGCACGAGCGGACGAAGAGGGAGAGAAAGATAAAGAGGAAGGCGATGAGCCGCAGTATGAGGAAGTGAAGAAAGAAGAGCAGTGACCCCTGACCCCGCCGGACCCCAGAGCCAGCTGATGAGATCAGTGCTGAAGCAGATCCTGAGCACGTCTCTCTCTTCTCTCATCATCACTGTTTGTTATTCATGCAGTCTTTTGTAGACGCTCTCCCAGCGCTTCCGCTCTCTTACGCCATCCTCACGCTCCTCTAAAGCCAGATTGTGTGTTTTGGGTTTGATTAGCCATTACTCACAGGTGAATGAAGATCTGCAGTATTATAGATAGAGGAGACAATCCAGATGAATACTAATAATGAACTGATTTATTTGTTGGATGCTGGTCTCTTTTTGTTCATATGATTCACACTGCTCTGTTAGTGCTGTATGTTCAGTTTGTATCAGAATAAAGCTGTGGGCTGATGGGAAATCTGTGTCTGATTATAGCACGTGTATCTGTGCGTAAAGCTGCAGTAATGATGCCATTATCACAGTAATGACAAGATTATGGTAGAAACTAGTCTGTTTTTAAAATCTGGTCTCAGAATGAACCAAACAAACACTCAAGTGAGGAAGGCCTCTGCTGCTGGAATAGAAATAACAGTACTCTGTTAGTTATTGATGAGGTTGTTTTATTTCAATGAAAACAAAAATCAAGAAAATGTTTAAGTATTTATACTAGAGCCCGACCGATATGGGTTTTTTGGGTCCGATACCGATATTGGGGAGTAAAAAAAGGCAGATACCGATATATCGGCCGATATTCTTTGTGTATATTATAGTACAGTACCAGTCAAAAGTTTGGACACTTTCCCATTTGTGTGTCCAAACATTTGACTGGTACTATATATAGAATACAGTATATACATAAACAGAATATATATACATAAACACATTTTTTGCAATGATCACTCAAACGTGGTGATCAAACACTTATAATGGTGACAGAGATATGTAAGGGCATTTAACAATTTAACAATAAACTTGCGATGCACAAAGTAACGGGGTGTTAGTTGTAACACGTGGTTTGAATATTTATTTTACCATAGTAACATTTAAATTCTGGCTTAAGTAAATTTTTTATCTCAGTTTTTATTATTCATTGAAATTGAGACAAATCTGCTATTATTTTAATCTCCAATCTGTTATTAGGCAAAGACACTAACGCATTTTTAAACTCAGTTCTGCAGATTGGGCTGCTATTCTATGCATTAGTGTAATTTACACTATTTACTTTAATTCATTTTAATGAGAAACAACGAGAAACAGGTGAATAAAGACTGACAGTCAATGTTTAATGTTTAGAAATTATTATTTCAAGACATGTAATGCATTTTTGCTCGTTTATGTGGGCCGTCCCAAGCATGGCTGCAATGTGTTCATTGCCAAACTCCAAAATCAGATTATTTGTAATTCTTAAAAAACGCCATTATTTTATTTGAACGAAAAAAAATATATAATACATATATGGGTATAATACTATATGGTTATATATATATATATATATATTAACAAAATATTTTAGTTTGTCTTGTATATTTTTTTCATTCGATCAGATAAGATTTTAAGCTGTCATATGGTCATGTTACAATGTGTTCCACCTACGGGGCATGTTGTCACATTTCACTTCCATTTTTTGAGGGTAAATAAAGAAAAACATATACACTGTAATCATGAAACAAAGCAACATATTTGTACTAGACAAGTGTAAAATTACTGTGGATAAAAAAAATATATATTCTGAACCCCATGTGGATTTACCCAAACTGAGAAAGTCAAAAAGTGTTACTTTGTCCCCCGCTCTCCCCTACCTCTGTAAATAAATAAATATAAATTCACGTCTCGCGCAATTTAATGCCCTTTGAATGTAACGTAGGGTTCCTTGGAACTGGAATCATGGCGGAATTTCATGTGAAGTCCACTTCGCAGGGCACTTCAAAGTCCGCCTACAAAGCCACTTTGCAGGGCAGTCGTGGCCTAATGGTTAGAGTTGGACTCGTAACCCAAAGGTTGGGGGTTCAAGTCTCGTACCGGCAGGGATTGTTGTTGGGGGGAGTGAATGTACAGCGCTCTTTTCCACCTTCAATGCCATGACTGAGGTGTCCTTGAGCAAGGCACCGATCCCCCAACTGCTCCCTGGGTGCCGCATCATAAATGGCTGCCCACTGCTCCGGTGTGTGTTCACTACTGTGTGTGCACTACTGTGTGGTGCACTTTGGATGGGATAAATGCAGAGCTTTAATTCTGAGTATGGGTCACCATACTTGGCCACATGTCACGTCACTTTTTAAATTTTTTTTTATATTTTATTCACTTACGGTCGATAAGAACACGCATGAATGCTGCCTGAACAAGAGACCTCCTTACTGAAGGGAAAGTGTTGACTGGTGTCACCATCTCGCGAACGCGCTGGTGGATCTCCACCAAATTCGGGGGATCCTTCAGCTCGAGGAGCCCTCTCAAACACCACCCTCCACACGTCGGTAGCCCCCCGGGATCGCTAGATCGGTCGGCGCCGAACCGCGGAATTTTACCACCCGTAACTCCCGAACCCCGGGGGCTATCGACGAGGGGGTGGTCTCATTCGAAAGCGGTCCCCTAGATGTACACTCGATTCGCGTTCAAGAGGGTTCCTTGAGCTAAAGAGATCCCCTGAATTTGGTGCGGATTCACCACGCCGTTACGGAGATATGACCGTTCAAACAGTTTAAATGGTTTTCCATTGACTTGAGCTTTAAAGCATTTCATCCAGGTCACCAGTACCAAACAATGGAGCGCTCTGCTGGACAAACTAAGTAATTACAACATTTCAAGCATTTTATCTGCAGCATTTCTTTACAAAACATTTGAGTGAGCGTAGGCCGGGTGCTGAGTTAGGGGAGGTGCAGGGGGTGGACTTTGCTGAGGCGGAGGCCGGCGGGTGGTGAGTCGTAGGCCCTTGGCTAAAGTGAGCGGCGGTTATGCAACTTCCCACCCATCGTGACGTAGACATGTGGGGGGCGTGTTAGAACAAGCCGCTTTAGGGAGATTGTGGGTGACTCTTAACTTTTTTTTGTTTTAAAGATATCTCTTTGGATTAAGACTTTATTCCTTGCACTTTCAGATGCTTCTTTAATTGCACCAAGAGCTTGTAACAAACATTAAAAAATCGCATCATATGCCGCCTTTTCACACCATTTCCTCATGTCTGCAGTATCTTTCCCGTCTTTGATTCAACGACCTAAAGATGTTCGTTTCCCAAAGTCCTTGAATGTTGAAATTTACAATAGCATTGCAATATTGCGAGAACATACATAAGCTAAACTCATATTGATGTTGATTTCCTAAATGTGTGTTTTTTTTTTTTTTACTCACTCCATAATAGTGGTTAGTGTTTCCTTTGGTTGGGCACTTGGAACTTCGTTTATGTTACTATAATTTTCTTCCTGTTAATGCAGCAATGCATCATGAAGTCAGAGTTATTTGATGCGTGTGTGTTTGTGTGTGTGTGGTGGGTGTGTGGTTGGTGGGTTGTGTGTGTGTGTGGTGTGTGTGTGGGTGTGTGTGTGTGTGTGTGTTCTGCTGCTCATATAAACTCGGTCATATGAGTCATTCACTGCGGAAGCTCCTTTAACTGAAGACCCGTTTTACAGCATGTGAGTAACTCTAATGATTTAGATCACAGAGAGAATTAAGCAAAGTATTTTGACAGTTATTAATGAATACGTGCCTCTTAAGCCTTATTCAGAACAACATGCTGAAATACAAAGATAGTTCATGTAAACGTTAACGACGCATTTCGATGCTTTTTGTTTTTGTCAACGATAAACGTAAACATCTAAAGTAACTTTTTCAGCAAAAGTGTGATGTTTCTTATCGCCTTGAGTCATGTATTTATGCATCAAGACATTCTGTGCATAGTTTGGTCAAAGTGTGCCAATCACAGTCGTTTGTGGTGTTCGTTTGTCCAATGAGCTGAGAGAGCGATGCGCGACCGGACAGACAAGCAGAAAGTTGAAATATAACGTGTTGTATTTGAAATGGATCTTGTCTGCACGTGTATTTAGTATTCCAAATATTCTTATTTATATTGATTATTCATATTGATTGCGCAGTTGATGTAACGGTGTCTAAATAATATGATGTGTTTGTGTTCAGTGTGCCGGAATGGAGCATCTGTCCGCGGCGCACACGTGATTCTCTCTCACCCCTGATTTACACTGCACACATCTGTGGCACGTTACGGCTCCGATGCGGCTACTGGAACTGATCGAGGTCATTCTAGTCAATGCTTGTGTTTTACACCAGACGTGCCGCGACACGTTTCAAAAGCGTTTCTCCACGCCGCTTCGCTAAAGATAGGCCCCTAGTCTATTTTTGACGGACACCGTCCAAACCGCACAGCAAATACAAAATAAGTAAAAAAATCATGTCAATTTCAAAATAAACACCCTGTGCAGACTCCCGATCGTATTTCATGGTCACATATCTTTGGCAGGAGGCCAGAAATGGACGACGAGCAGTTCATCCTCGAAATACAAAAACACATGGTGTTATATGACATCACAAATCCTTTTTACAAGGACAATGAGCAACCAAACAACATCTGACAGGCAAATCACGTGGTCTCGCAAATCCTACCACTGCGTTTCTGATCCGCTTCTGGTGTGAGTTGACACCGCGTGGAGGACGTAAACGAAACCTTTTCGGAGCCGTAACGCGCCGCAGACGTGTGCAGTGTAAATCAGGGGTCAGTCTCTTCCAGAAGATCTCTGAGGGACACGCGTCAGTAAATGTCTTCTACGCTACTCTCAGCATCTCTGCTGCTCTCTCGATGCTGTCTCTCGGAGCTGCAGGAAACATGGCGTCTCAGATGTCCCGGGTCAGTCTCAAACTCATCTGATTACAGCACATCTTTATTTTAGTTCCCCTGTGCGTCTAAACTTTATATAAATGCGACAGTTCAGACAGAATAATAAATACTTCCTAACAGTACAGAGAGAGCAAAGACAGCAAAATGATTTAATTTGGTGTATCCATGATTGCGCGTGTTGAAATTAATTTCTAAATCACTTCAGCAGAGGACATGTGTTTCTCGCTGCTGGTCACATGACGGTTCTGTTTGCTCGGGTGTGTCTCATTCTGTACCTTTACACAAGTGATGATGAACTGTTCATGACTCTCCTGTCACAGAACATCAGTGTGTCGTCACCACAGCAACACAGTAAACTGTTGTGAAGTGATCTGTTATCATCAGTCCAGGGTTTGTAAGTTAATCATAAAGCTAAAAGCAGTTTGGATGAATTTATTAACATTTGATTTGACAGAATGATAATCGAAACATAAAGTCGTTAGTTTAAATGGTTAAAAGATTTTCATTCAATAATGCTGATCACATCTTCAGTGAAAACGATGAGCTCGCACTGATATAATGCACTGTATTTGACACAGATGTCAGACACAGCTCTGCTTATAGTGAGATTGATTTAATATGTCAGCTTGTTCTGCTGGTTCATAATTAGAGATCGACCGATATATCGATGTACCGATATTTTTCCCGATACTTAAGCATTTTACCATAATCGGATATTGGTTTTGTAACATCGGAACAAGCAGCTTGTGGGCGTTTTGAGAATTGCACGCAGGATCGCCATTCAAATATCTCATTATTTCCCCCCGACACATTCAAGGTAATTACTTTTGCTGGGGCTTTGCTGCACGCTTTAGCCTATTGCGTGTGTTTTTTGCTGTCATGTGCAAGGACATGTTTGCAGATTCTGCACTGCACATGACCAATTGACTCACTGTTTGCACTGGTAATCAAATCAAGACTCTTCCAAAATACAGCTTTTCCGAAGCATTGGGAACTTTTAGTAACTCCCCACGCTCCAACTTCTCCCTGATGCTGTGCATGGTCAACTGTCACCTAGGCTGCGTTTACACTGGCACAAAAAATCCGATCTTTCACTCACATCTGTCACCGATCGGAATTTGTTGCACACGTGTAAACACAAAAACCCACACGAGATCCGATTTTTTTGCATCAGATCTGAGCCACTTCCAAACATGGATTTTAATCGGATACATGGATCTGATATCTGGACATTCGACCTACGTCTAAACACACATTTCCGATCCTACACAGAACTCCCAATGCGAGGGCGACACGTTTGCTCATAAAGATTTTTAATGCCGGCGTGCTGTATGCGCTCGCGTTTTATTGAGATGGAAGCTTTTTATAGGTAAGAAATTGCACATTCAGGAGCAAACCTGATGTAAACATTAATATGAAAGTCAGTAACAAATCACACAAACTAAAGTAGATTGCAGAAATATAAAAACAAATCTGTTGCTTTACCAGACTACTTTAGGTCATTCACAGTCACTGTAATAAACATATGTAAACATGTGCATTGCACTTTTTAAACACTGTCTGTTAACTTTAGACCAGTGATTCTCAACTTTTGGTTGCATCCCCTTTAAACCTATAAAAAAATCTGCCCCCCCTTCCCGAATCCCCATCCCACCTCAGACATTATAAAAAATGTAATGCTTTTTTAATTAAAAAAACCTACAGGGAAAAAAAACACCTGCATCACTTGAAACATTGAAAAATAGCATAGAGAGAATAACATTATTATTATTATTATTCTCTCTGTTATTTATTTATTGTGGGTTTCTTGCTGTCCGCTAAGGCATAGTACACACACAGGCTTTCCTCACCAAAGACATTAAACACCATGTCTACACCGGACACGAGCAGAAAAATACAGTAGAACCATTATAATCAATGACGCTGTGTACACTGGATGCGGCGCAACACGACAAAACCCGACATTAAACTGATGTCTTGTTCTATTTATGACGTACTGACACAAAGTTAAAATGATTTGCAACGGTCGCTTTGTCGCATCCAGTGTAGAGCTGTTGCGGTGCGATACACAACTGTAGCGTCCGGTACAGACACAGTGAGTGAAGCCGAGAGCAAGATATGCCTCGTCATATTTTCTGCATTTAGCTTATAAATGACCAACACCTGCCTGGGTCTGTGCGACTTCATCTATGGCTTTTCTCTTCGCTTTCACAAACCGATCCATCTCCCATACTAAGTTACGTCCTTTGGCTGTTTACTGTTTTATTTTATTTTTCTTTCTGCTGATGGCCCGCTCTCGACATTAAGCAGCGCTACTTCGACCGATCGGTGTGTGTCATCAAAGCACTGCGAGAGCTATAAGAGAGAGCGGACGTCTCCTTATGCTTTCTCTCGCCGTACTTTGATGTCACACACCAATCGATCTTCAAGTCGAACACACCTCTTTACTCTCGTGTGTCACGTGACCGAGTGTAATCGCAGCCTCTGCGATTGAAAAATTGCGTTTTCTCATATCGCAAATGCAATTAATCGTTCAGCCCTAGTTTTGATTGCGCTCTTTTGAAATGCGTTTCTTGGATGAAGTAAAAACTGCAGCCAGAGATTCAGCTGCCACACAATACGTCCAGTGTTTTCTTCTCTTCTCTTCTTCATGGAATGTTGAATATTCCTGATGTTTTCTTGATGATTCGTGCAGCGTGTCATGTGAGCGTGACTGTGACGTGTTTCACTGATGGTTGACAGAATGAATCGAAACCGGTGCAGATGATGTTCCAGAAGGCCAAATTTCCTCTGGCCTTCATTCCTGATGTGAACTGTCAGGTTCTGGAGCTGCCGTATGCTGGGAAAGACCTCAGTATGCTGATCATGCTTCCCAACGCCATGGAGGACCACACCACCGGCCTGCAGAAGGTGAGACACCTGCGCTTAGCTTTTATTACGAGTCTTCTGCTTAAACGACATTAACAGGTCTCTCTTGTCCAGCTGGAGAGCGTGCTGACCTACGAGAACTTTGTGGAGTGGACCCGAGCTGACAAGATGGATCTGCTGGAAGTGGAGGTGTCTCTGCCCAGATTCAGAATGGAGGAAACCTATGACATGAAGGCTCTCCTGGTCAGCCTGGGAATGGTGGATGCGTTTGACTCACAGAGAGCCGATTTCTCCGGCCTGTCCCCGAACAACGATCTGGTGCTGTCTAAGGTGGTGCATAAGTCGTTTGTTGAAGTGAACGAGTAGGGGACAGAGGCAGCTGCAGCCACCGGTGCTGTCATGATGAGTCCAGAGAGCTTTCACGCCGATCACCCGTTCCTCTTCTTCATACGCCACAATCCCTCCAAGAGCGTTCTGTTCTGCACTCGCGTCTGCTCTCCTTGAGCTCCCGGCGCTCCTCCACACCACGGGTTTGAGCCGTAATACCAGAAGATGAGGGTCAGGGTTCAGATCTGTGCGCTTTCAAAGGTTTCAGTTGAAAGTTCAGTTTGAGCTGCGCTTTACTGCCTTTACTCCTGAGTGCTGTGTCGTTTCCTCTATTGAATCATCTGGAGTCAAATCCAAAGCGTTTATCCATTCACTGTACAGGTGCATGCAGCATTATCAATAAACAACTTGTAACTGTTCAAAAATAAAATGAAACCTGTGTTCAGCTTGAACCTTTATTTTATTGTAATAGATGCTGTAGTTGTGCACAGGTTTTTTGAGCTCCATATCTATTAAAAATAATCTGATTCAGGGGCTCATTGTCAAGTGAGTCATGAAACAAACACAAGTAAGGGCTGTTTGTGGCAAGTTGAAATAACTATATAAAATGTTTCATATCAGTGTAAGAAATTAAGTATTTATGCCTTCAGAAGACCTGTTAATGACTTATTCAAGAGAGATAATGGATGGAAATTCTGCACTCATCTGTCCTATAATGTGAGTGAAAGATCATTCAGTGGGGTTAAGAGTTCAGTGCTCTCACAGAAACTTCCATTACAATCACTGAATGGTCTACACTGCAAAACAAATCTCTTACTCCCATGTTATGAGAGAATCTGTGAGTCTGTGAACATGTAAACTGAACAAAAGTCTGGTGTTTGCAGCGCTGGTTAAAAATAGACTAAACACCTCTTTTGGTGCATCGCATTCAGAAGTTCAACAGAAATGTGTGTGATTGGTCAGAGCTAGATTTCACTGATACACACAGTTGAACAGTTCATCACTGTAAATAAATTTACTTTAGCTTCTTATACTGTACCCCCAAACCAAATCTACAGATCTACAGATCAGGTCTTTATAACAGATCTGCATCTTTCTTTATTAACAGCAATAACAGTCTGAACCAACAATCAGAAAATACTCTCATGAACAGATAACTTTGCCGTTCATTTGATCTATCAGTGTGCCACAGCAGTCAAGCTACCGCAGGCCAACCGCAGGCTGACTTTCTCTCTAGTTTCCCTTATTCTCTATTTAATAATGTTTTCATTCTTATTTTTTGTATTAAATCAGATGATTTGGCCAGTTTGGTGAACTTCTATGCTTTGAACCACTGATTCAAAACAAAAGATTAGTAAAAGTCTTTATAAAGCAGTGTTTTCATACAAGTCAAGTCAAGTCACCTTTATTTGTATTGGGCTTTGTACAATACTGGTTGTGTCAAACAGGAAAATAGTTTGTCAATAATGCAATAAAACAATAACAGAGTAATTTTTCCACTTTAAGTCAGTTCATTGATGATTCAGTGATGTCATCATCCAGTTCAGCTGTCTTCCAATAGTGTCTGTGCAATCAGTCAAGTGTCCACAGCTAAGCAAGCCAAAGGCAACAGTGGCAGGGAACCCAAAAAACTCCATCAGGTGACAGAAATGGAGGAAGAGAAAAAACTTGGGAGAAACCAGGCTCAGTCGGGGGCCAGTTCTCTTCTGACCAGACGAAACCAGCATGGCGTGGTTTAATTCCAGGCTGCAACACAGGTCAGATTGAGAAGAGGACTCGTCTGGTTCCCGTGGTCTTGTGCCGATGGTCGTCGAGGTGATGAGGTCTTCGCAGGGGATCTGTCTCTAGTTGACATGCTCTTCGCTGACAGCATAGACATAATTCACTCACACGTGCTCAACTGCACTCTTGCCTTTCAGTAACAGAATAACAAACATTGAATCTCAATTATTAGTTTTTGTTTAAATTTAGATTGTTCTTCACCAAGGTGGTAGAATCGCGGTTCCACACTTAGAGATTCAAGGACAAAAACGGGAAATTTTTTTTTTTTTTTTTTCAAAAAATATCTATGAATTCAAAACACTTAAAAAAACTTTTATTCAACAATGACAAAATGAGTAAAAAAAAAAAAAGTAAAAATTAATTTGAGAACAATGTTGAAGAATCATATACTGGGGTAGTTGGATTCAATAATTTTTTGAATGAATATCATAATCACAGTTCCAGCGGACACAGTGAATTATCTTGATGAATTAAAATCAGAAAGAAAAAAGTAAATGACATTAGTAGTGACATTCAATTGCAGAGCATGTTCAATTCAGGATGCTCTGAATTCTTCATATTTCGGCATTTTATTCAACATAACTTTTTAAAAATGTATTTATAACCTATATTTGTATCTTTTTGATGTAATAAATTGTCAGACAAAATTTTTGGTTGCACACAGGACGAGCAGTGCAGCGCCGCGTCTAGAACAACTCACAGGTATCATACAAGACAAAACCATTAATCTAACCACCAAACAGGCAAAAGTTCACTTCATGAACAAAGTGGTGTCGATGAGTTTGAAGTGTTTGACAAAACAGAGCAAACGGAAAGAGAAAGCGTGATCCCTCGTATAGCTCTTTGTATGAAGCAGCCAGACTTTATTAGAGCAACAGAAAGACAAACGTTTTGCTGAAAAATGCACAATACAAGATCTTCCAGCCTAGGAGGAAGTCATTATGTACATTGACAATCATTTGGGACAAATATAATGTGATTTACTGAAAAAGTAGTGAGTGGTGCTCTGTGGCACGTTCAGACGCTGAGTGGCGCACCGGTGTGTATTCACACATAGAAAACAGTGCGAATTTTAAAGATGTGATGCGGCGCTGCGCTTCTCATCCATTGTGCGACCCCCTTCAGTTGAGAGGTTCCACAGATCTATCTTCATTTCCTCTTGACGTTGCTTGCATCCAGAACAGTCTTCCCTTGTTTGCAGGTGATACATATTTAGCTCCAGGTTTTTGGAAAAACAAAGTGAAAGAAAAACAAAAAACTACACAACAACTTTTTAGTTCCAAAGATAGACACATTTATTGGATATTTGTCCCTATTTTCCTCATAGGAATGAATAAAAATGAAAACTTGGTTTTCCACTAGTAGTGGGCGTGTCATACTCTGACTATATCAATAAACCCCACCCTCAAATCTGATTAAAAGTTGATTGTATCGCCTTGTATCGTTTTAGTGAAGTGACGTTACTGGTGACGTTCGAAGCTTTGTTTGATTGCAGTGCTTCGAGAAAGGGTTCACTTTTGGGGAATCCACTCAGCCTGAAACCAGTGGAAGAGAAATATTGTTTTTAAACTTCCACTGCCTTCTGTTCAGTCCATATTAATCACTTTCACCCTCTTTTATTCAGTCAAAACAACTCCATAATTTCCCTCTGTTCAACAAAAGCACCGCCCAAGTTACAAAATTATGAAGCTTAATCTCACCACCACTAGAAAAACAGCACAATATAATCAAAACCAGCCAAAATGTGCCAATTTACTGCAAACCAGATGAAAAACCATAGGCACTGCTGCAATTTCTCTTTTTTAATGCTTTTCACGATGCAAATCTATGCAAAGCAGCTTTACAGAAAATCAATGTTTCTACATTATATTTAGTCATATCTTATCAGTGGTGACTATCTCAAGTTGATGTCCATATTGCAGAAATGTACGATAAAATCAAGCAGTTAGTTAATGACATGTAATCAAACAGATGGTGAACATTTTTAACAGCAATGACTATATGTTGTCAAGTCAAGTCAAGTCACCTTTATTTATATAGCGCTTTTAACAATACAGATTGTGACAAAGTAGCTTTACATTGTTAAACAGGAAAATAGTGTCAATAATGCAAAAAGACAATAGTAAACAGTCATTTTTCAGTTAAAGTCAGTTCATCATTGAATTCAGTGATGTCAACATCCAGCTTAGTTCAGTTTAAATAATATCTTTGCAATTATGTCAACGATAAAGCTGGAAATGAAGTGTCCCCAACTAAGCAAGCCAGAGGAGACAGCGGCAAGGAACCAAAACTCCATCAGTGACAGAATGGAGAAAAAACCTTGGGAGAAACCAGGCTCAGTCGGGGGGCCAGTTCTCCTCTGACCAGACGAACCAGCAGTACGGAAAAATCAATATAAGACGTAATAAAACAGACGATGAATAATATTAACAGCAATTATTATATGATGCAATCAAACTTATAGCAAATTTTGGTAGTTCTGTATGTTGTTTCATGTTTGGCATCATCTGAGGTCCTCTGAGGGTTTTCATCATCTCTTCTCAGGTGTTCTGGAGCCAGACTGAAGCTTGTGTAAATCCTAAATACCACGGTATGTCAATCCCGTGGCAAAAAACAGAAAAACAAATACAAACATAATTAGCGTAGCTGCTGTTCCAACCAAGCAAAATTGATTTGTTTAACCCAAACTAATGAATAATAATGTGCATTTGATTAGATATAACTGCAGTAAAAGATTATGACTGCAGTAAAAGATTATGAGATGCATTATTTGAATGCTTGGCCAAAGAGATGTGTCTTTAATCTAGATTTAAACAGAGAGGGTATGTCTGAACCCCGAACGCCATAAAAAAAGTGAGTATCAGCGAAGGCTATTCCAGAGTTTGGGAGCCAAATGCGGAAAAAGATCTACCTCCTTTAGTGGACTTTGCTATCCTAGGTACTACCAAAAGTCCAGAATTTTGCGACCTTAGGGAGCGTGATGGATTGTAGCGTGGTAGAAGACTAGTTAGGTACGCAGGAGCTAACCCATTAAGGGCCTTATAGGCAAGTAATAATATTTTGTAACTGATACGGAACTTAACAGGTAGCCAGTGCAGAGACTGTAAAATTTGGCGTAATATGATCATATTTTCTTGACCTGGTTAAGGACTCTAGCCGCTGCATTTTGGACTACCTGTAGTTTGTCTATTGAAGATGCAGGACAACCACCTAGAAGCGCATTACAATAGTCCAGTCTAGAGGTAATGAACGCATGAACTAGCTTTTCTGCATCAGAAACAGGTAACATGTTTCGTAACTTGGCAATGTTTATAAGATGGAAGAATGCTGTTTTTGTAACATGGCAAATATGATTTTCAAAAGACAAGTTGCTATCTAATATAACAGATTTTTGACTGTAGAGGAAGTTACCGTGCATCCGTCTAGTTGCAAATTTTAATCCACGAGATTCGGTGTACTGTCGTTTGGTCCTATAGTAATATCTCTGTCTTATCCGAATTAAATAGGAGAAAATTATTGGTCATCCATTCTTTTAAATTTTTAACACACTCCGTTAGCTTAGATAAATTAGAAGTTTCATCTGGTCTTGCTGAGATATATAGCTTGAGTATCATCGGCATAACAGTGGAAATTAATCCCGTATTTCCTAATAATATTACCCAGTGGCAACATGTATATCGAAAATAGCAGAGGACCTGGGACAGATCATTGTGGCACTCCATATTTTACTGATGAAAATTGAGATGACTACCCATTTAAATGAACAATGTGGTAGCGATCGGACAGGTAGGATCTAAACTATCTTAAAGCCTGCCCTTGAATGCCTGTGTAGTTTTGTAATCGATCTATCAGTATGTCATGATCTATAGTATCGAAAGCAGCACTAAGATCAAGTAAAACTATAGCAATGAGACACAGCCTTGGTCTGAAGCAAGAAGCAAGTAATTTGTAATTTTAACAAATGCAGTTTCTGTGCTACGGTGGGGCTTGAAACCTGACTGAAATTCTTCATAGAAATAATTTTTTTTGCAGGAAGGAGCACAACTGAGCAGACACAACTTTATCTAACATTTAGAATAAAGGCAAGATTTGAAGATGGAGGTCTGTAATTAGACGCCCTTCACTATGCGATCTAGTGTGACGGTTCTTAATAAGAGGCTTAATAACCGATGTTTGAATGGTTTTGGGACGTGACCTAAAGACAACGGCGAGTTAATAATGTTGAGAAGTGGTTCTTCTGCTACAAGTAACTCTTTTAGTAATTTAGTGGGTACAGTATCTAACAGGCATGTTGTTGGTTTAGTTGCAGTGATAAGTTTATTTAGCTCTTCGTGTCCTATAGTTGTAAAGCACTTCAGTTTATCTTTTGGTGTGATTAATGAAGCTGAAGTATTATACGCTGTTGAATCTACATTTGTTATTGTATTTCTTATGTTATCTATTTTATCAGTGAAGAATTTCATAAAAGTCATTACTATTAAACTGTGAAGCAATATTTAGATAGGGTGGCGTCTGGTTATTTGTTAATCAAGCCACTGTGCTAAATAAAAACCTAGAATTGTTTTGGTTATTTTCTATGAGTTTGTGGATATGCATTCGGCCCTAGGCAGCTGTTTAAGAACGCCGTCTATAGGCAACTGGACATATGTGGTTCACACACTTCTATAAAAAACTTCAGTTAGTTATTTCTCAATTTGCCCGCACACTACAGAATACAGAGGTTTTTTACTTGAAGTGAGAATGGGTTTACTGTGCTGTCCATGGCCAGCCAGTAAGTTTTGTCTCCTAACCGTTTTCATTTGAGGTCGGCAACAGCTTGCCAAGTATTAGAGAAGATAGTGCCATAGTTGATAGCTTTTTATTTGTCTAGTTCATGATGTACTGTATATGGTACACAGAGCCAGTTGAGATAAATCTAGGCAGGTTATTTGTGAATCTGTACTTTGCGTAGGCTGCCGAACAATAGCTTCTGCGGGGATAGGACGATAAACACGGAGCAATAATAGTTATATTAGTAATACGCAGCATTGCACTCGATCAAGGAATTATGGTCCCCCAGTAACATCATCGCTTTGATGTACGATATCTATATCAGTAAGATCATTTCCATGCGATATAATTAAATCTAGCGTCTGATTAAAACGATGAGTGGGCCCGGTAACATTTTGCTTGACTCCAAAAGAGTTCATTAAGTCTATAAACGCAAGTCCTATTGCATCATTTGTATTATCAACATGAATATTAAAATCTCAGACAATTAGCACTTTATAAACAGTAACCAATAGGTCTGAGAGGAAAACTGCAAATTCTTTTAGGAAATCTGTATACGGGCCTGGTGGTCTATACACAGTAGCCAGAGCAAGAGATACGAAAGATTTATTTTGCATATCTGACAGTGTAAAATTAAGCATTAGTATTTCAAATGAGTTAAACCTGTATCCTGTCTTGTGAGTAACATTGAGAATATCACTATATATTTTTGCAACACCGCCACCACGACCAGTCAGACGGGGCTCATGCTTATAACAGTATCCTGGTGGAGTAGACTCATTTAGACCAAAAATAATCACTTGGTTTAAGCCAGGTTTCAGTTAGGCAGAGTATATCAAAACTATTATCTGTGATCATTTCATTTACATAACTGCTTTGGGTGAGAGTGATCTAATGTTTAGGAGCCCAAGCTTTAAAAATGGTTTTTGTTCATTTATTTAAAAATTTTCTGGTTTAATCACGATCAGATTTTTTCTAGATCTTCCATTAAATTTATATTTTGACCTCACTAATCGGAGAACAGTCACAGTCTTTATAGACTGGACAACACAAGTACTTCTATCATTTAAGAGGGTAGAACACAAGTCATCAGGGCAGTTATTTGAGATTTGACTTACTAGTAACATGGAGCGCAGCGTTCCTGGAGATGTTGTCCGACCATGAGCTCCGCTCCCACTCTGCTGGGGTGCAGACCATCAGCGCGAAACAGCCTTGGACGCTCCCAGAAAAGATTCCAGTTGTTAACAAAGAGTAGTTTCTGTTCTTTACACCATGACAAAACCATTCATTAAAGCAAAAAGTCTACTGAACCTTCCGTGTCCTCGTCGATACGTGGGAAGCGTTCCTGACACGATGATCGTCGTCGCGGGCGATGTGCGGCGCACCGTCTCGATCAGGTTCCTGAAGTCCCTCTTCAGCATCTCCGCCTGCCGCAGCTTGGTGTCGTTAACCCCAGCATGAAGCATGACCGCTCCGGGGCTCTCGTCACCCTTCAGGCTCGCGGGTATCTGCGCAGAAACATCGAAAACACGAGCACCAAGGAAACAGTGAGTGTGCACCTTACCTTCAGATAACGTAGCACGGACGTGCCGGACGATGGAGTCTCTGACGATCACAGTGTCGCGTTCCGTCTCGCGGAGGGGAGCGAAGCGTTTCCGGGTGGAGATCTCGAAGACCGGGGGCGGCGGAGGGGGAGAGGTCGTCGCCCGCGACCTGGCTCGCGTCTTCCGCTGCGGATGCACCCAGGGTCCGTGGTGTCCCGGCCGCCGGAGTGAAGGACATCTGGGAAGATCGCGTCCTGGGTGGACCGGGCCTGTGCAGAGAAACACACGGAGTAGAGGTGGTGGGAGAGATAGCAGCGGGCTGTATACTTACCTCGGACTTGTGAGCGTCAGCCTGGGATGTTTCCAGCGCGGCTCTCCGCACTCTCAGCTGGGTCTGCCTCTCCACCAGATCGCGGATCTGCTTCTCCACGGCCTCCAGCACGACCTGCACCGAATGCATCTCGAACATGTCCTCACCTGCACTCAAAGTTAGACACACATCCGCCATTAAAGCAAGTAACAGTGAGTAAAACAATGGAAATGTGTGTGAATAGAGTATTAGCAATGTACGCGAGATTAGCGGCAACCACGCTGGCGATGCTAGCGGGCTATATGCTAATAGCGGACTCGGAAAGTCAAAAATAGAACTAGTGATAACAAGGCGCTCTGATTGTTTTTGTTGTAGAATACGATAGGGGATATATTCACACGTTATAAAACTGAAAAAGGATGGTGTATAAAATTGATTTTAAGATAAAAATTAGACGACAAAGAATTAATTTGACGGAGCTCAAACTCAAAACACACGGCACCAACAAACAGGAATGTGACGTTTTTTTGATGTTGCGATCAAACTTATAGCAAAATTTGGTAGTTTTGTATGTTGTCTGAGTGGTTGCCATCATCTCTTCTCAGGTGTTCGGTCATCTCAGGTCTTTGTAAGGGCTGGATCCAGACTGAAGCTTGTGTGATTCCTAGTTACCACATGATGCCAATCCCGTGGCAGAAACAGAGAAGGAAATAGAGAAAAATTAGCATAGCTGCTGTTCCAACTAAGCAAAAAAGTATGTGTTCAACCTAAGCAAAAGAATGTTAATGTGCATTTGATCAGATGTAACTGCAGTAACCGGGTATGGATAAATTATGTGAATGCAATGTCTGGAATATCTGTGCAGTGGTGCATTATGGGAGGTGGGAGAAACCAAGTGCATAGGATGAAGGGGATTGTTTGTTATTTTAAAATTGTAATGCCTCACCAATGATGGAATACATGACTGATAAATAATTTGTTGATTATAGTTATATAGTTTAGTTTTTGATTAATTTAATTTCTGTTATCTTGCGTGACTGTCAATGGTTTTGCCCATCACTATAAATGCCCACTAGCTATGGGCCACATTTGTCAGTATGAGATGGCATTTGTGGTGTAAGGATGTTGAAAGAGATTGCCCTGCTTGAAAGTATACCTGCTTTAATCATTGAAAGGTAAGATCTTTTCCCCACATTTATTTGTATGTGAGTAATACCTTGTGTAATTTTTTTTTTTTTTAAGAAATGAGAATATATATCCGTTAATAAAGTATGAGCCAATCAGGGAGTTGTTTTTTTGGTTTGTAACAGTCTTGTGAAGGTGGGCAAGAAAAGATGTGAAGCTGATGAATGTGCAGCTGGAAAGTTGCCTCAGAGAATCGCCATCAGGTGAGAAGCTTAGCCTATATTTATTGCCCTTTTTTGCCGTATGCATGGTTTTTTCCCCTCTTTATCTGTGGTATATTCACTTGTTTTTTTTTTGGTTAAGAATTTCCTCTGCTTCTTGAACTTGGTGTTTGTTTTATATACAGACAAGTTGTGACTTTAAGGAATTTTAGAAGAGTTATGACAGTGGCAAACATTTCTTTATTGTAATGTGGGCTATGACTGTACAATGAGTGGTAAGACTTTTAAAGCTCAAATGCAGAGCTTAATGCTTGACTGTGTATGAATGTCTTTGGTTTCACATAATCCACTCTGGTTTTTGCTCTTTCAAATCCTACACTTTCCTGGGCATTGTATAAGAAACTGTTTACGTCACTGTGGCATTTGGTGAGGTTAAACATTTCAGCATTTGTGATATTAGATCTGAATTTCTGAGGAACCATGCACCAAAAGGTGAAATTGTTTTGTAGCATGTAGGCAGTTCTAAATTGATTGTTGCTGTTAACTTGTTCAAGTGTCTTGCTGTTATTACAATTTTGTGGCTTATACCTGTTGCCCATCATTGGCCCTTTGGGTTCACATGTCTTATGGTGCCTTTTATCAAGTAAAATTATTTTATTTTTCTCTAAGCATCAGTATGACTCTTGCATCTTATTACTGATGTGACCATAGTTTTAGACCCTATACTGACATCTATCGATATTAAACGGTTTTGTCTGTGCTGCCACCACTATATCTGGAATGCATCAAGTGTTTGAGGTGATCTCTTTCTCCCTCCCTTTTAAGCTGAAAGGACATAGTAATATGTAGGGCTGCACGATTAATCAAATGTGATTGTCATGCACATTTTGGTAGTAATGCCGGTTCTGTAATCAGCAGGAAATCATCATGTGCTTTCAGATGGAGCAGAATTTACTACACGTAGCTGTAGTTCACTGACAAGTTACACAAAAAAAAAAATCGCAGACTACTTTATTGCTCAATTCTAAAATCGTTCGAGACAATGACAGCTGTTTGCATAGCTTCTCGGTGAACTACGGCTCTGTGAAGTAAATGCTGCTCAATCTGAAAGCATGTGAAAATACCACATTTAATAACATATTTTTACTCCAAACTCACTTCATAATGTCAGTCGAGTGTTTTAAATAAATTCTCCTCTGAGATGATGTGGCTTCTTACAATGAAATGTTGCATGCCTTATTCTGTGTATTTAAGCAGTGAATTTAAAGCATTGCATTATAAAACTACTGTATTTTAAAATTAGAAGAAGAAATCTGTGATAACTGTACATTGCGTATAGGGTTATTAGTCACGTTGAATCAATGAGAGCAGTTGAATCTTCTGTTTATTCAGCTGCAGCTATAGGCATTTTCTGGGTTTCTTCTGCGAGGGCGTATTTGGCGTTTCAGCGCGAGAGCACCCTCTGGCCTTCTGATGGAGATTTACTTCTGATCACAGAACTGTGCTTCACTGAAAAATACGCATGACAATCGCAGCTTCTGTCGAATCGCGATCTCTATTCCATTTCGATTTATCGTGCCGCCCTAGTAGCATGGATGGTCAGTGGCACCTTGTGTATGCTTTTTCATATTTAAAGTTAAAGTGTCTCTAAAGCGACTTTTAACCCCACTTTTGTCTTTCTTTAATTTCCTGTTTATTGAAAAGTTTAAATGCTTCTGTAGACAAATTCTTTATCTGATATCTATGCTGTCTTGGTACTCAACCACAGCCTTTCACACTGTTTTGGACTATATAGGGCAGCCAGCAACAAAGCTGTCATCATTCCTGCTTTTCATCTCTGCCAGTCAGTGACAATGCAACATTCAGGCTTTGACAAATATTGGTTTCCAGGTAACACTGAAACCGTATTAGCCCTCTATGGACCTTTCTCCCATACTTCTCCCTCAGCTGGGCAGGTTAAGTATCATGCCATGACTTCCTAATCATGCCAAATTTCGTTTCTTGATGCGGTCAACTCTTTTGACTTGGTGGCAGTTGGGAAGTTATATGCAATTTAACCACCTACTGAGATGATATTGTAAGTATTGGTCGCTTCTCCATTTAAATTCTTCCTTGACTATATCGGTCCCTGCACCAACAGGTCAACTAACGCAACATCCTCCAGCCTCTTGCTCTCAAATGGCATGCTTGAGCCTTGGACCAAGGTAAAGTCTCTTGTCAACCAGTCTTGCTTTGGAAAGCGTTTTCTTTCTGAAGGTTATTTTGAACCTGTTTAAGTTCTTCAATGAGGGTGAATGTTATTCTCCCCATGTGACTTCAATACATCCCTGTTTACCAAATATATAAGTTGGCTGCTAACGCTGACGTCACTTTTCCACTCAAAGTGTCACATTTGTTTTTGACTGAGACATGGAGATGAGACGACTCCTTCTGTGCGCCGGCAGACTTCCAGACGCCTCAACCACCTGAATTATCTAAAGCACAGCCATTGTGGACTGAGTATGTGTGCTACAAATGCAGGCATGCGAGACTGGGAAGTCCATGTAGTTTTAGTAATTGAGGTCTTGAATTTCAGTTATTGTACGGGCAAACATCAACTCTTCAATTTGTTCTTGTTGCTATTTTCCCATTTTATTTTTTTTTGGTGTCTTTTACTGTAAATTTAAAAATGCAGCAACTGAGATCAGCATGCTGCTATCCGAACTTGACAGCCCATTGACGGCTTGAGTCCCTTTCCCTGGGTAAGTCTCTTTTCACAACTCCAAGTCCTAGTCTTGTTCGACCTCAGATGGTTCCGTACTATAGCAACTCAAGCCAGACAACCAGCTGGACATCAATGCATGTAACAATCACCCATTTCTTTTTGCATTTTGTACATTGATAAAAAAAAATGCATATTGGTTTTTACTTGCATTGATTTTACAATCAAGTTAAATTTGTGCAAATGTATCTGACTATGCCTGAAGTGCCTCCAGGAGAGACCACAGACACCCAGATAAGTAATCATAGCCTTTGGAAATGTGGAGAACTTATCTTCACAGAACTGTGATTGAAAGTCAACTTTGACTCCTGGTTTTCAGTGTGCATATTGGTTCAGTGGCACCTCTGCTCCTACAATACAAGTACTACTTTGTAAGGAGACTCGTAAAGAGGCAAACAGAAGGTAGTCAGCTGTCTGTGTATATTCACTGCCACTTAAGTGCAGATATCAGATGTATAGGGGCGCCCCAAACTTTGGACTACAGACAGAGAGAGAGATACATGCGCAGCTGCAAGTCTTTTTATCAAAGTGCACAAGGAAGAAATATAAAGATGGTTAATCTGTGTTGCACTGATAACTAATTGTTTGGTTATGGGTTTAATTAAGAGAAATAGGCGTCAGTGTTTACAAAGGCTCTTTACATGTCTGCAGTGCTATTGTCTGACATTTTGTGGTTTTGCAATTAATGTTAGTCTTTTGAATATTTAGATAAGTCTTTAAGTTATATTGGTTTATTTGGGTTTTGCACTAACATTCCTTGTGTTTGTTTGAATTTAGCGCAGCGCTGTCCTGTGGAGAGTTAAAGTGATCATTCACCCAAAAATGACTTCTCACTTAGACAAGTTTGACAACTTCCCAATGAGTTTCTTCTGAACAAGACATTTGAACAATGTTGGTAATAAAACTGTTTTCAGAAGTCTGTAGCTATACTCTGCTCATCTTGGGCTTTGACTGGGACCTAAATTTGACCAAAGGACAAAGTGACTCCACCCTCTCAGCTTGGAGGGAGGTGTTGGAGAGCAGGTGTGCTTGTTGCTAAAATTTGGGAAAATTCTCTTCTGTACAACAGTCTTGAATCTCTTGCAATTATGAATACTTAAGTTTGGTGTTTGTTTTCTAGGTAAGCTGGACAACATGGAGCTGGATGCAATGTTATTCTCCTTTAAGGATTGATGCCCGCTCGTTGGCTTTGCGGTCCATGTTGATGTGGCTCATGCAAGAGTTCTAAGCCCTTCTAGCCTTGTTTGACCTTAAATGGCTAAATGCTACAAATCGCAGTTGTACCTCATTTATACAGAAGCCTCCATATTGTTTCTTTAAATTAGTTAATGAGTTTAATTGTTACAATCAGGTACTGACAAGGCCATAGGAACATTCTCCAGGAGTTGCCTAGGTGAGGAGTCCCTCTTGAACTGAAAACTAACCCGTGTCCCTTGCAATGTTTCCAACACCTGGCATATTGGTCTCGTTGCTTGGTCAACAGCTTTAAGGTGAATGCTATCAATGTTCAATGCAGTATCTGTTAAAACAATGCTAGGTGTGTTACTTGAAAATGAAGGCAGAATGGTTAATTTGGATCATCGCTACCAACTGCAACCAAGTTGCATTTCTGAGAAGTTGCTCTGGTGTAGTGATCGACTATTATTTGGTTTTGTAATCGAATTGTATTTATTCGTGATTTTTATTGTATTATGCATCACTGTTTCCCTTAATGTTTACTTTTCCCAAGAAGCCCTGATGGAAATAAAAGCACTTTAATCCAAGCCCAGCTGTATCTGGTTGACATCTGAAGGTAAGAAATTACAGCTTGCACTCAACATGAGCTTTGTTTGACTTTCAAAATGTCAGTTTTAGATCGTAACCATGGGCTTTGTATTTGGAGTTTAAAGAACCAAGAGCTTTCACAGGTTTGGTGTACAGAACTCGGCTTTTTTTTTATGTAGATGTTTTGTGCAACACACCCTATCTTAGTAATTTTTTTTTTTCAGATTCAGGGATATGACTGCAAGACAGCAGTAAAAACAATGGACAGTTTTACTCATTGAAAGATTTGTTCGTGATAATTACTTTATAATTGTATTGGAGTCGTACACGCATGCTATAGTTAGTCGTGCATTAATTTAAGTGATGACTGCTACTGTGGGAGTACGTGGCTTGATGAAGTGCAGGAGATGCAGATAACTTGATCTTGAAACTTTAATATAACAAATCTGCTTCAAAAGATAAAATTACATGAATTGCTAACTACAACATTGAAATAAAGCCTGTACCAAGAAATGTGAATATAAAACTGGGAATATGTAAAAAAAAAGAAAAAATGCACCATTATCTATAAACATTTTGTAGTTTGTTCACTGTGTCTGTTTACGTAACAAGGTTACATTGCTGTCTTGCCACCAGCCAGTTGCTGCATTGCTGATCGTGGTTGAGTATCGATACATCTGCCCTTTATGGGGAACACGACAGTAATCCTAGATGACTGAAACATATATGTAATCGATTCCGCCCCCAAATAGGTTGAAGAACAAAGTAGCAGAGATTCACTTACCACTGATTAGAAGATAGGCGCATCTTGCAAATTATGCTGCAATATTAAACACGCTTGTCATGCGCATCGGTCAGAAAGCCGCTTCGTAATTGTAGAAAATCTCCATCACCTGCTTTAGATGGAGCGCATTTACTACCACTGGGCCATAGTTCACTAACAAGCCTATGCCAAAATCTGTCCCAGTGTATAGTGGTGCCCTGGACTGGCCACTTGAAGGCGCTCTTCCTTTTTCTGTGTTACATGTTTTGAACTCCGTTTCTCATAGTCCTTTGCTTTGTCGTTTTGTTCTGATCGTTATCTGTCTTGGCTGCAGTATTCTGTCACGGAATGACAGGAGAAAACAAAATTAGATCCAAGTGCAGTAGGTTTATTAAAATAACAAATAATCCAAAACAGAACGAAAACTAGGCAAAAGGTAAATTCAAAACACAGGGAACAGAAAACGCGACGTAACTCAAACAATACTGCAGCAAAGACAGACAATGAGAGCATGGTATAAGTAGTGATGAAATTATGAGTAAATTGCCAACAGGTGATAACGATCAGAACAAAATGACAAAGCAAAGGACTATGGGAAACTGAGTTCAAAACATGAAACGCCAAAACCGGAAGACTGCCCTCAAGTGGCCAGTCCAGGGTACCACAACCAGACTGACAATCACGTTCATAATCGCAGATGATTTAATCGCAGGATTATGAAATACGTTCTGCAATTTAATGAAAGCTGTTTGCATAGTGGAAATATAGCTCTGTGTAGTAAATTGCTGCTCCATTTGAAAGCAAAGGAGACCACATGTAATGTTTACTCAAACACTCGACTGACGTTATGAAGTGTATTTGAAGTAAATCCTTCTGTAAGATGTGGTTTCTTGCACCGAGTAAGGCACGCAACATTTCATAGCATTAATATTATAATGCAATTTGACAGCCTTTGACAGCTTCGAATACTAAGTATATAATACTAACTCAGATAAACCATATATTGTCGTAATGGGGTATTAGTATATTTTGTTCCCTAAAGTGATAAAAACTAATCAGAAGGGTCAGCCTGTCTGTGTGAAGCTCTACTTGTGTTGGTGAACAACCCTCGTGAAGACATGAGGGCCTACCAGCAAGTATTCTTGGAACAAGGGTACAGAAAAGGCACAATATTGTAGTTCCTTGACCACACTAATATTAAAGCTTTCTAGGCACATTGCGTTTTGTCCCCTGGATTATTCCTGCTGAACATGCAGGCAGTCATGTAGATCTTGTAGCCCCCCCCCTTCCAATTCACAGCTGTCTGGCAATTCCAGAGTCCTAATGCTGGATTTATTCCAGATGTTGCACATCCTGGGTTTGACTGACCAGGACTTGACAAGAGGACACAAACGGCAGGTTTCATTTTAATTTCTTCAGTAATACCAAAATCTATTGTGTACATTTACTTTGTCTCCTAGGTGAGGTAGAGTTGGATGTGCTGTTGTCCTGTTCTTTAATTTACACATCCTTCCCCACCCAACTGTCCTCATCACGGACAACTTCAGTTCAATAACCAGCGCTCTCTTCCAACCTCAATACCACGATTGAGGTGAGACTTGAGCAAGGCACCGAACCCCAAAGTGTGTGGGCGCCTTGTATGGGTAAATGCAGAGCACAAATTCTGAGTGTGGGTCACCATACTTGGCCACACTTCACTTCTATTCCGATATCATAGTACCTCACTTGGCTATAGATTAAGATTGTGTGTACAGATGGTTTGCGGTGTTTAATTTGTTGTTACAATAACATTCTGTTCCATTAACTATATTCTTATGAACATCCCCCTAGAAGCTCTGATAATCTTTTGGAGGTGGGGCACAACCAATGCCGCCAGCCCCAATTGCTAGTGCTGATGATACAGCAGGTGAGTTTTCAACTCATTCAATCAATATAGTTATTTGGGTAACCCATACCTTTCGTGAGGCGTTTTATTTATTTATTTTTTATTTAACTGTTCAGTACTTCTAATATGACATAACATTACACTTTATAATAATTTAATTTTCATCAGATCCAGCCTCTGCAGGTGAGGAGCACTTACTAGCATCTGCATCCCCACTGATCCTGGCGTTAGTCCATGTCTGTATACAACCTTAACAGAATGTGGCAGGTAAATTATTAATAGCACAGGCAGCATTTGTAGGGGTAATGGATTGTATTTGTTGTTATATAGAATATCATACTATTTAATTTCTAATTGTTAATGGAATTTTTTTTTTTTTTTTTTTTAATAGGTAATTCTATTGGTGTGGGTCAGGTTCAAGGGCACATGCACTCCCTTAGCAAATTCTTAGGCATACAATATGGATCAACAGCTCTAGTGACCAGCGGCATGGTCATCTTCCTGTCCGAATCATAAAGGACTGATATGGTAAGCAGAGGGAAAATTCCTATACAGGAAAACTACATTCCTAAAAAAAAACTGATGCTGAGCTCACCTAACTCATCACTGTAAGTCTTACTGGTAATTAGTAATAGAACTTTGAACACACTGAAAAAGGAGAAGTTTCAGGTTTTTTTTTTTTTTTTTTTTTTTTGAGTTGGTCACGGTTTAACCCTCAAAAACAGGTTATGCAGTGGACGTTACAGGTGAACATCTTTACAGTAAACGCATTGTCTGCTGGTTTATTTAGCTACTTTTCAGTGCACCACATTAAGCATGCCACTTAATATTGTAAGACTTTGAATGTTAAAGTGCAAATTAACACCTGACCACTCTTATGGGTTTGCTACTGTTACAATTAAAAATAGTAGAAGGGTAAAACATGCCAGGCAGACATTGGTATGATGTAAGCAACATGACTACAACAAATGAAATTGATAATGGGTGTTAGATTTAGTGTGTGAATAAGCATTGACAGTCAATCGTATTGGTGGCACTGAGGGATCTCCAAATAAAATTCTGCTTGGGGGAGCCCCCCCCCAAAAAAGGTTTAGGTTGGCCTGACCCTGACTGGAACTAATGAGAATGCATTCCCTGTTTCTGGCCCCAGTGTACCCACACGTTTCAGTAGTAGTAGTGGTGGTGGTGTTCTCACAACTGCTGGATGTAGAACGGTTCTTCTTTTGAATGTGCAGTCTCTCTTCTTGCAGTCTTCGTCCTTAATGTTTCACGCAAGGGCACTTGAGCAGTGTTTGCTTAACTCAATTTTATCTTTGTGTGCTTGATCCTTAAATTTGAAAGGAATTCAAAGCATGGTTCTTTCAACAGAAAGGTTAAGAAACAGTCGCCCAGTTCAGTGTCCCCATATTTTGCAGCATTTTCATCTTACATGTTCAATAACTTGAATCAAAGTCCTGTTGCCTATCATTCTCCTTTTCCTCATCCAGCTAAAGCTCTTGAATGGTTTTGGTTTACAGTTTGAGTGATATGAAAACAAGAGTTTTTGTCTGCTTTAAGCATTTTTGAATGCATTCATTTCATTTGACTGGCAATTTGAGTTATTTTTGGCTCTCAAATTGAGTGTTCAGACTCTACTCTTGTTGTTTTATTTTTTTTTATATACACATACATATATACATCTGCTTGACTGCCCCTTTGTGGCCAATTTGAGACTGTAGAATCATATGCTTTGAGTGAATTATGAGACAAGAGTTTGTCTGCAGCATTTTGAATGCATTTGCATTTGACCTGGCAATTTGGGCTTTCTCAATTGAGTCTGTTCAGGACTCTATTCTAAATGTGGGGGTTTTTTTTTTTTTTTTTTTTTTTTTTTTGTTTTTTAAAATGCATCCGCTTGACTGCCCCTTGTGGCCAATTTGAGGACTGCAGAATCATATGCTTTGTCTGTTATTCAGTATTTATAAAATAAATATTATATATATATATAGTATATATATAAATATATATATATAATACTATAGATATTATATTAGATATATATCTATATATTATTATTTTAAATATATATATAATAGTATATAAAAAAAGACTGGTTCAACATGTTAGACATTTACCTTAAGTTGTAAGAAGTGTCCAGTTTCAAACGGAGTTTCTTTTTATACAAATGGGTAATTTGCGATGCACTTGGCTTTCATGTTTGTGCAGTCTCAACTCTTGTTGAACAAACATTGTTTGTTCCGCTTATGCGTCATGCAATATTTGATTATCCTTTTCGGTAAAGAAAATGCAGCATCAAACCTGGCAATCAGATTTGCACTTCATGCAGTTCCAATGTGAAGTCTTTTAACTAAAGTCTAGTGGTTGTGTGCAATCTTTCTGCCATTTCCAAGGATTTGACACGTAAAACCAAAAACTGTTGTGCTTGTTTTTGTTTGAAGCCTTTCTCTTTTTATACCTTGTCTTACATTTGTGTCCCATTTGTGCAAGTCAAATGAGGGAGAAGGGAATAGGTTATTCTTTTCGTAGAGTTTTCAACGGTACATCAGCTTTGTACATAAGCCATTTGTATTTATACTGCTTTGATTGGTATTTGTGCCCCATCGGCCTATGCCCTTGTTTTTATACTGTTTCCCCTGTATTTTGCCTGCCACTTTAGTGACTTTTGACCTTTTGCATTTACTAGTTTTATTTTGCCCCTTTTACATGCGTTTTTATACACCTTTTGTGCCATTTACATATGCAGTTTGTCTGTCATTAGGGTTATTCCCTTTTGCTTTGGGGGGGGGGCTGTGCGCTTTTATAAGTCCGGCTATAATTCTTTAAAGTTGCTTTTGAAGAGATGCTTTGTGTACATGAAGTATGTTTGACTATTTATGCCACTTTTGTTCCTGTGCTCTTATGCTTTTATTTTCAAGAACCTGATCTTTAAGGTCTTAAACCATACTTTGAATACTGAAACATTTGCTTTGGTAATGGGACTAGGAGAGTTAGGATTTGTATTTTGTTGCATTTATATTGTAATTTCTTTTGCTTTAATTTGATTTTGAACTTTGTCCTTGGTCCGTGGCTTGTGCCCTTACAGCATTAACATTTATTCAGAAGCCTCGGCCTGTTAAGATCTAACTTGAAGATTTGAATCTACCAGTACAAATCGATCAACTGAGGCTGTATATAAGACAATTATATACGGTCTGCTCTGTTCCCTAACTTTCTTGTGGATATCTCACCAGAAACTGAGAAGTGTTGGATAACCAGTTTCTTTCTCTAATAGTTGGATACGCATTCTGTGCAAAATGCTTTAGAATTTCATGTAGTTAGCAACCTTAACTTGACATTTGCGACGTGTCCCATTTCAGTTGTGCAGCTTAGAGTTGGGTGTTTTCCTACGGTTATGTTCTCTGATGGCAGCTCATTTGTCCGACAACTTCAGCACTCGCCTAGATAAGGGTCTTCTCCTGATCGCCAAGCTTTAAAGCCTTAGTTACGGTTTGACCATTTGCACGTGTGGAGTGCTTTCACAGTAAACCAACTGTCCAAAATCTTTCCAAGATGGTGCCAGTGTACCCGGTTTGCTGTTTGTTGTATCTGTTAATCTGGCATCTGTGTGGTTTGTGTTGTGCATGATGTTGCACTGGTATCATGCAGTCTCAGTGCTGACCTACAATCACCTAACCCTTTTGCTCAAATTATATGGGAGTTTACGGTAGATTTTGTCCTGTTGTTCTCAGTCCTTGTTTAACCAACCCGTGGTGGAGTGTGCTCCTGCTCAGCTACCTTGTTGCATTCTTTCCCTAAGGAGGTGCTGCAGGAAGTGAGGTAGTGGTGGTGTCCAGCTGAGAATTTGATGGGCAATTGCTTTTCCATATAATCTTCGAAGAGTTTCCCTTGGAAATGTAAATTGTTTTGATTACTTGTTACAGCTGCACCTCCTCATCAGCACTAACTATAAAGACACACACAAACTGCACTCCTTTTGTCTGTTCTCATCGTTCCTAAACTAATGGAGACCTTACCTGCTACTCATCTGTATACTCTCCTACCCTCAGGATCTTGTCTTCAGTCATCTGCTTCCTGCCCTCTGAGTGTTCGTTCCTGGATCTGCAGGATAGACATTCAGTTACTATTCAGCTAAGTAATAGCAAGCTCCATTGAGCTGCTATACCTAATGTTGCTTCATTCTCGTATCTGTTCGGTGTCAGCAGTTCAATAAACCGGTTTATTTCATTAGCTGTCTGTCGTTGTCTTTTTTGACAGCGAGGCCGACACGTTATCAGTTTAAATGTAGATTAAAGACCATCTCTTTAACTTGGCATATACAATACTGCAATTCTATAATTCAAATCTGTTATTATGCTGCATTGGGTTTAGACTTTAGCTGGAATGTGTGACTGTTATTGTCCTCTTGCATTGACCAGCTATTCTTGTTTAACACTGTAAAGGTGCTTTGACAATCAGTATTGTATAAAAGTGGTATAAATAAGGTTAACTGGACTTGATCGGTTTATTTGGTGGTGGCCTGTTTAAGGTTAATGTCATGGTGTTAGTCGGTTGACTGCAAGTCTAGTGTGTTTTTTTTTTTGTAATTTTATTTTTTTTACCCCTCCCCCCCAGGCCTATTTTATTTCCCAGTCCCACTCACCTGTGCTTAAGCCTCTGTTTTTATGAAAGTTTTTAATAAATCTGTGCTTTACTTGTGCTGCCTTTTTTTTTTTTTTTTTTTTTTTTTTTTTTTTGGGCCCTTACCCTTTTTTTTTAAACACCAGGTACTGCACATCTTATTATTATATTATTATATTATTTTAATGTATCTTTTTATTGGTTTGAAAGGATTGTTAAATGAGTTTGTTTTCCATCTGATTTTTTTTTGTTAAGACTTCCTTTATTCTCCCTTTTTAAACGTCAGTGTTTTTAGGGGGTCTGCAATTTGACATCACACATTCTTTGGATAAGTGGTTGTGTGACCAGTGGCTTTGTGCATTGTCATTTGTGTAGTTTTTATTAAACCATCTTTTAATAGTTGTATAGATTTACTTGTTTTGAGTACCTCATGTATAGTTACAACTTTTTATTTTATTTTTTTTAGTTGTCTTAGGAGTTGTGGTTATTGTTGTGGCTCTGCTCTTGTAACCACCAGTAGTCTCCTTTTGTGTGTAGTTCCAGTGCAGTGTTACAAATTCCTATGTTTTAGCTATGGTGCCTGATCTACACTCCCTAATTTTGTGTCCATGGAGGCTGTCCTTCTGCCAGCGTTGCCTTTGAGGTACCAGCAGAACTACAAGCATACTCTCTTGTACTGGTCCTCCAGAATTTGTCCAATCAGCTGATCCTCTGGGACTCTATCAACTGGTATGCTAAGGTTAGCCTGATCTGTCTGTTCTCCAGGTGCTCTTCATGTTACTGAAACCCATTGCATCCTAGCTCTGCTGGCTATCTGGATTTGTCTATAGTCTGGCAATATACAGGCTCCAGCTTTATTGGCTCCCTTGTGGTTTCCAGGTTTGCTGACTATCTTGGCTCTCTGCTGTCGAATCTTGCTTAGACCTTTCTTTCATTGTCTCTCCTTTTGGGTTATTTGATCCATTGGCTTTTCCTTAACATTACAGCATTAAAGCTAACCTCCTAACTGCAGCTATAACGAGAATGCATTCTCTGTTTCTGGCCCAAGTGTACCCACACGTGGATGTGGAACGCGTTCTCTTTTGAATGTGGAGTCTTCTCTTCTTGCATCGTCGTCCTTCAAATGTTTCAGCCAAAGGGGCACTTAAGCAGTGTTTGTTTATAAACTCAAATTTAAGGATCAAGCACAAAGATAAAATTGAAAGGAATTCAAAGCATGGTTCTTTCAACGGAAAGGTTAAGAAAAGGTCGCCCAGTTCAGTGTCCCATATTTTACAGCATTTTCATCTTACATGTTCAATAGCTTGAATCAAAGTCCTGTTGCCAATCATTCTCATTTTCCTCATTCAGCTAAAGCTCTTGAATGGTTTTGGTTTACAGTTTGAGTGATAAGAGTTTTTCTTTGTCTGCTTTATGCATTTTTGAATGCATTTATTTCATTTGACTGGCAATTTGAGTTATTTTTGGCTCTCAAATTGAGTGTTCAGACTCTACTCTTGTTGTTTTATTTTTTTTTATATACACATACATATATACATCTGCTTGACTGCCCCTTTGTGGCCAATTTGAGACTGTAGAATCATATGCTTTGTCCAATTCAGTATTTAAAAAAAAAAAAAAAAAAAAAAAACTACTGTTTCAAAATGTTTAGACATTTACCTTATAAGTTGTAAGTGTCAAGTTTGTCAAACGGAGTGCTTTTTTTTTTTTTATACAAAGGGTAATTGCGACTTTGGACTGGCTTTTGGCTTTCACATTTGTACAGTCTCAACACTTGTTGAACAAACTCTGTTTTTTCCGCTTATGTGTCATGTAATATTTGATTATCCTTTTCGGTAAAGAAAATGCAGCATCAAACCTGGCAATCACATTTGCACTTCATGTAGTTCCAATGGGAAGTCTTTTGACAAGTCTAGTGGTTGTCTACAATCTCTTTGCCATTTCCAAGGATTTGACATGTAAAACCAAAAACTTGCAGTGTAACGGTTTAGGTTTCATTTGTCGGGTTACAGCAGAAATTAAACTTGAACTATTTACACTGTTCCAAGTTTCAAATTAAATTGTTGTATTGTCCTGCTAGTCTCAAATGTTTTAACATTTTATGGAGACTCCACATTGCTGTTGTGCTTGTTTTTGTTTGAAGCCTTTCTCTTGTATACCTTGTGGTCTTGCATTTGTGTCCCATTTGTGCAAGTCAAATTTTTTCATTTGTATTTATACTGCTTTGTTTGCTATTTGTGCCCCATCGGCCTATGCCCTTGTTTTTATACTGTTTCCCCTGTATTTTGCCTGCCACTTTAATATCTTTTGACCTTTTTTTGCATTTACACGTTTTATTTTGCCCCTTTCGGTTCATGCCTTTTATGCACCTTTGTCATTAGGGTTATTCTGTAAATTTATTTTTGAACTTTTGTCCTTGGTCAGTCACTTGTGCCCTTATAGCAGTAACATTTATTCAGAAGCCTTAGTCGGTTGAGATCTAACTTGAAGATTTTAATCTACCAGTACAAATCTATCAACTGAGGCTGTGTATATAAGACTATTTATATACGGTCTGCTCTATTCTGTTCCCTAACTTTCTTGTGGATCTCTCACCAGAAACGGAGATGTGTTGGATAACTGGTTTCTTTCTCTAATAGTTGGATACGCATTCTGTGCAAAATGCTTTAGAATTTCATGTAGTTAGCAACCTTAACTTGACATTTGCGACGTGTCCCATTTCAGTTGTGCAGCTTAGAGTTGGGTGTTTTCCTACGGTTATGTTCTCTGATGGCAGCTCATTTGTCTGACAACTTCAGCACTCACCTAGATAGGTGTCTTCTCCTGATTGCCAAGTTTTAAAGCCTTTATTTACGGTTTGACCATTTGCACATGTGGAGTGCTTTCACAGTAAACCAACTGTCCAAAGTCTTTCCAAGATGGTGCCAGTGTACCTGGTTTGCTGTTTGTTATATCTGGCATCGGTGTTTGTATTGTGCATGATGTCACACTGGTATCATGCAGTCTCAGTGCTGACCTACAATCACCAGGCTTTTGCTTAAATTATGTGGGAGTTTACGGTAGATTTTGTCCTGTTCTCGTTCTCAATTCTCGTTTAACCAACCTGTGGTAGTGTGCTTGGCAGCTACCTTGCTTCATTCCTTCCCTAAGGAGGTGCCGCAGGAATTGAGGTAGTGGTGGTGTCCTGCTGAGAATTGGATGGGCAATTGCTTTTTCCCATACAATCTTCGAAGAGTTTCCCTTAGAAATATAAATTGATTGATTATTTGTTACTTTTGTCTCTAGACCCTTGTGTGTCTGCGCTCATGTTTTTGTGCAGTTGTACTGTCTCTTATGGTGCTTGTGTCTGGTTTTGGGTTTTTAATACCTGTTTGTATTCATGTTTTATATACTGTGTGTGCGCTTATTTTATTTATATAGATCACAGTGACACCTCCTCATCAGCACTCACTATAAAGACACACACAAACTGCACTCCTTTGTCTGTTCTCATCGTTCCTAAACTAACAGAGACCTTACCTGCTACTCATCTTTATACTCGCCTACCCTCCAGGATCTTGTCTTCAGCCATCTGCTACCTGCCCTCTCTGTGTTCGTTCCTGCATCTGAATGTCTAAGTCATAACAAGTGCCACTGAGCTGCTGTACCTAATGTTGCTTCATTATTAAAACAGTTTTTCATTAGCTGTCTGTCTTCTGTTGTGTGACAGTGAGGCAGACACCCTATCAGTTTAAATGTAGATTAACGGACCCATCTTAAATGGATACAGCACAGAGGGGGGGGGCAGAGAGAACAATATTGCAATTTTAGAATTCAAATCCGTTATTGTTATGCTACATTGACACAATCAGTATTGTATAAAGTGCTACATAAATAAGTTACCTAACTGTAAGGCGGTTTAATTTGTCTTATGGCTTTTACTGTTTAAGGGCCTTGTGCTTTTAGTCTGTTGATTGCAAGTTCTCATTTTGTATCTACAATTTTTTTCTTTTTAGGCCCATTTTATTTCCCAGTCCCACTCACCTGTGCTTAAGCCTCTGTTTTTATGAAAGTTTTTAATAAATCTGTGCTTTACTTGTGCTGCCTTTTCTTGTTTATGGCCCTAACCTTTGGAGACAAGTTATTTTTTCTTTTAATAAGTGCAGTAAATGTACCTCTATTGGTTTGAAATGATTGTTAAAGGAGTTCTTGATTTTGTTGCATCTGATTTTTTTTTTGTTTGTTTAAAATGCGAAAAAAAAGGAAGTCTGTAGTTTTGGGGGTCGCAAGTTACATCACATTTTGGGAGGAAGTGGTACTGTGTACAGGGGCTTTGTGGGTGGTCTTTATGTAGTTTGATATTTATAGTTATATATCTCAATATATAGATTTTTTTTTTTATTAAACCATCTTTTAAATATATACAGGAACGACTAATTAACGCTCTATTTAGACACTTCTTTTGTATAGGAGTGGTTGTGGTCCTTGTTGGCTCTGCATTGTAAACAGCAGTTAGACGCCGGGGGCGGGGGTGTGGGGGGGTGTGTTACAAGTTTCTATGTTCAGCTTGGGTTGATCAGACTACCAAATTATGAACTGGAGCCTGATCCTTGCCAGCGTTGCCTTTTTGCTTCCAGTTATGCTGGTGCCGCATACTCTTGGTATTTGTTTTTTTTTTTGTAATGTCCTTGGTCTCCAGAATTTGTCCAATCAGCTGATTCTCTGGGACTCTTATCAACTGGTATGTCAGGGTTAGCCAGATCTGTCGGTTCTCCAGAAATGTTACTGAAACTCATTGGATCCAGCTCTGCTGGCTATCTGGCGTGGTCTATAGTCTGGCAATATACAGGCTCCAGCTTGCAGACTATCTTGGCTCTCTGCTGTCAAATCTTGCTTGGACCTTTCTTTCTTCTTTCATTGTCTGCCCTTTTGGGTTAATTGAACAACTGGCTTTTCCTGGACATTACAGCATTGTTAACCCCCTCACTGCAGCTTATATTCCCCCTCTGTTTGTGTTATGGTGGCAGGAGATGTGACAGTCACTGTTTGGCTAATGTTGAAAAGGATTTGATGCGGCTAAACATCTACAGTAATATTCAGAGTGCTGTCATGCTGTGTGTTGGTGGAGGTTTAGTTTTTAAAAATTATTTGTAATTGTTTTAATGTTTATGACATGTTAAAAACAATGTTTGGTAACTTGGGGGTCAATTTTGTGGCCCCGCCACAGGGTTTTTAGTCTATTGGGTTAGTTCTTCGGGGTAGTCTCTTTCGGGTTCGTTAGTTCGGGTTCGTCTATTCGGGTTCGTCTCTTTTACGGGTTGGGGTTAGGTTTGGGTTGGGGTTTGGGTTTGGTTTGGGGTTAGGGTTAGGGTTAGGGTTTGTGTTAGGGTTAGGGTTAGGTTAGGGTTCGGGTTAGGGTTAGGGTTAGGTTAGGTTAGGTTCGGGTTAGGGTTGGGTTCGGGTTCGGGTTAGGGTTAGGGTTAGGTTAGGTAAGTTAGGTTAGGGTTAGGTTAGGTTAGACTGGGTTAGGGTTAGGTTAGGTTAGGTTAAGGTTAGGTTAGGTTAGGTTAGGTTAAGGTTAGGTTAGGTTAGGTTAGGTTAAGGTTAGGTTAGGTTAGGTTAGGTTAAGGTTAGGTTAGGTTAGGTTAGGTTAAGGTTAGGTTAGGTTAGGTTAGGTGGGTTCGGGTTTCGGGTTAGGTTCGGGTTAGGGTTGGGTCGGGTTCGGGGTAGGGTTCGGTTCGGTTAGGGTCGGGTCGGTTAGGGTTAGGGTTCGGTTAGGTTAGGTTAGGGTTAGGTTAGGTAGGGTTAGGGTTAGGGTTAGGGTTGGTTAGGGTTAGGGTAGGGTTAGGTTAGGTTAGGTTAGGTAGGGTTAGGTTAGGTTAGGTTAGGGTTGGGTTAGGGTTAGGGTTCGGGTTCGGGTTAGGGTTCGGGTCGGGTTCGGGTCGGGTAGGGTCGGGTTTGGGTTTGGGTTTGGTTTGGGTTTGGTTTGGGTTTGGGTTTGGGTTTGGTTTAGGGTTGGGGTTAGGGTTGGGGTTCGGGTTAGGGTTAGGGTTGGGTTAGGGTTCGGGTTAGGTTAGGTTAGGGTTAGGGTTCGGTTAGGTTAGGGTTAGGTTAGGTTAGGGGTGGGGTAGGGTTGGGTTTGGTTTTGGTTTGGGTTTGGGTTGGGGTTGGGTTGGGTTAGGTTTAGGGTTAGGGTTAGGGTTAGGGTCGGGTTAGGGTTAGGGTTAGGGTTAGAGGGTTAGGGTTAGGGTTAGGGTCCAGGGGCGGTTCGTTAGGGTAGGGTTCGGGTTAGGTTCGTGTAGGTTCGGGTCGGTTAGGTAGGTTAGGTAGGGTTACGCGTTAGGGTTAGGGTTAGGGTTTCGGGTTAGGGATTGTCGGTTAGGTTCGGGTTCGGTCGGGTGTAGGTTGGGTTATGGGTTAGGTTTCGGCAGTTAGGGTTCGGGTTGCGTTCGGGTTCGGGTTAGGGTTAGGGTTCGGGTTCGGGTTAGGGTTAGGGTTAGGTTAGGTAAGGTTAGGTTAGGGGTCGGGTTAGGTAGGGTTAGGGGGTAGGTTGGGGTAGTGTTAGGGTTAGGGTTCGGGTTAGGGTTAGGTTGGGTGAGGTGCGGTTCGGGTGTCGGGTCGGTTAGGTTAGGGTAGGGTTAGGGTATCGGGTAACGGTTAGGGGCTTAGGTTCGGTTGATGGGAGTTTCGGTTCGGTTGGAGTTTAGGGTTAGGGTTAGTGGTTAGGGTGGGTTCGGGTTAGGGTTACGGTTAGGGTGCGGGTTAGTGCGTCAGGGTTCGGGGTTCAGGTTAGGGTTTAGGGTTCGGGGGTTAGGGTTCGTATGGGGATAGGTGTAGGGCGGGTCAGGCGGCTCGGTTCGGGCTTTCGGGTTCGGGTTATGGTTCGGGTTCGGTTAGGTTCGGGACGGGTTACGGTCGGTTCGTTTGGTTCAGGGTTCGGGTTCGGGATTGGGTTTCGGGGTAGGGAGGGGGTAGGGTTGCGTTCGGGTTCGGGTTAGGGTTACGGTTAGGGTCGGTTCGGTTAGGGTTCGGGTTCTGGGTTAGGGTTGGGTGCGGGGTTCGGGATTAGGGTTAGGGTTTCGTGGTTGTGTGGGTTAGGGTTAGGGTCGGGTTTGGGTTCGTAGGTTAGTTGAGGGTTCGGGTAGGGTTTGGGTCTCGGGTTAGGGTAGGGTAGGGTTCGGGTTCGGGTCGGGTTCGGTAGGTTCGAGGTTAGGGTTCGGGTTCGGTTTCGGTGGTTTGGGTTAGGGTTAGGTTAGGGGTTGGGTTAGGTTAGGTTAGGGTTTGGTTAGGTTAGGTTAGGTTAGGTTAGATTAGGTTAGGTTAG
>JADLZN010007115.1:0-89177 GCA_018155175.1 Sinocyclocheilus anophthalmus
CGTCGGCTAGTATTAGTGAAAATGAGATAACAGAGTGAAAGAAGGAGGGCTAATGAAGACTATCCTTGGTTGTTTTGTGTCTATGGACCACAGTGCCAGTCTGTTAGCACTGCACCAATCACTGTTTGATCTCAAACTAATGTCTGTGAAAAATACAATATAAACAAATTAGTTAAAAAAAAACTACAATTCAGCAAAATATTTAGGAAGCTGATAATATATTTATTATTTAAATATTTAATCATTCTAATATAGGCCTACTTATTTGGCGCTCAATTAATATTTCTTCTTATTCTTATTATCAATGTTGAAAACAGTTGTGCTGCCTAATATTTTGTGGAAACTGTGATACGTTTTTTTTTCAGGAGTCTTTGATGAATAGAAAATTCAAAAGAACGCATTGTTTGAAATCGCTTTTTGCATTGTCTTTACTGTGACTTTTGATCAATTTAATGAGTCCTTGCTATTTCTTAAAAAAAATGACTGACCCCATCATTTTGAATGGTGGTATATCAATAATTATTATAATGCAAAATGTTTACTCTACTAAATTATTTGTCTCTCTATCCACCATAAAAAGCTGAACACCCCTGTCTTATAGTGTTACCACCTGTAAAATATTAAAATGATGTGAAAATGCCATATAAAATATAGTTTTTAGATAACTTATAAGTTTTGGTTATATATAAGCTTTTGTTGTCTGGGACTAACTAATGTTAAAACCTATGTAATTCCTGATAGAGACAGTTTTCTTCACCACTCGCACTAACTTTTCCTAAATCACTAAAAAATATATGCCTTGCTGCAATTTGCCAAAATTGCAATCGAGTTTGCCAACAAATTTTATGTGCATGATCGTACCATAAATAATGTGTTGATGTCAATAATGACAATAAATCCCACACACAGCTTTTCATATCTCATGCAGTCTTCTTCAGAGATGAGACTGTAAGAAATGGTGAGCCAAAACCAGACCATATTGAAGAATAACAAAAACATAAATGACTGAATCATGGAAGAGACACAGAGCTGTTCAAATCCCATGACGGGATCATCTTTGAGCTTTGAGCTCTATAGAGAGTGATTTATATAGCATTATAGACATTACATTGGTAGGACAGTATAGTTCTCTCACAGTGTCAATTCATGATTCACCAAGGACAATATGATATCTAGAGACTAGTCAGTGGGGTTAATTTTTAATACAAGCACTCTTATGGAAAAGATGCAGAAACAGACTCTCTTGAAAAACTTTTGGAGAACATGTGGGACACAGAAAGAAGCTTACTAGCTCTTCAGTAAAACATCATTAATCTTGATGGTACCAGACCCAGATATTTGGGCAAGAAGACACAAGTGCGGCCCGACGTAGCTGTGCGAATATTGGGGCTGATCAGGGATTTTGACCGATAAAGCAGAGATAATTATTCAGAGAACACAGACATCCACATAAAAGATTCATTTCAGGAGCCCATACATGAGAGACACATGCATGCGTGCAGCCTTGCATGTTTGTGGGTGGCTACATCACTCTTGGTTGTCATTTTTCTACAGACTAAAAAAAAAGTCCCCTTTCCCGTCAGTACAAATAAATTCCTTATTCCTCAGAAGAAAGGGTTCTCTTACCACTCCACTTTGCGGCCAGACTATAGCACACTAAACGGCGGGGCAACTTAAGCTTGTGGCCATCAGACATACCGAATCAGGAAAGAGAGTATCCCTGCACATAAAGCAAGACATGATTTTCAGAAAGTTATGATGCAGAAAAGCTAGTTCATCATTCATGACCTCTAGACTGGACTATTGTAATGCAATGCTAGCTTGTTGTCCTGCATCTTCAATAAACAATACAGGTAGTCCAAAATGCAGCGGCTAAAGTCCTTACCAGGTCAAGAAAATATGATATTACCCCAATTTTACAGTCTCTGCAATGGCTACCTATTAAGTCCCGTATCAGTTACAAAATATTATTACATGCCTATAAGGCCCTTAATGGGTTAGCTCTGCGTACCTAACTAGTCTTCTACCACGCTACAATCCATCACGCTCCCTAAGGTCGCAAAACTCTGGACTTTTGGCAGTACCTAGGATAGCAAAGTCCACCAAAGAAGGTAGAGCTTTTTCGCATTTGGCTCAAACTCTGGAATAGCCTTCCTGAAAACTTTTGGGGTTCAGACACACTCTCTCTATTTAAATCTAGATTAAAGACACATCTCTTTTGGCCAGGCATTCAAATAATGCATTTCATAATCTTTTACTGCAGTCATAATTTTTTACTGCAGTTATATCTGATCAAATTATTATTTTTTAGTTTGGGTTAAACAAATCAATTGTGCTTGGTTGGAACAGCAACTACGCTAACTATGTTTGTATTTGTTCCTCTGTTTCTGCTGGGATTAACATCCCATGGTAACTAGGATTTACACAAACTTCAGTCTGAATCCAGAACACCTGAGAAGAGATGATGCAATCCCTCAGAGGACCTCAGATGATGCCAACACCGAAACAACATACAGAACTACCACATTATGCTATAAGTTTGATTGCATCATATAATAATTGCTGTGAATAGTGTTCATTGTCTGTTTGATTGTCTTTAATTGATTTTTCCGTACATTTTTGCCATATGTACATTAACTGACAGTCAACACTGATAAACTACCACTAAATATAGTAGAAACTTAATTGGCTGTAAAGTTGCTCTGCAATGATTTGTATCGTGAAAAGCGCTATACAAATAAACTTAAATTGAATAAACAAATAAAATGCTATGAGACGCACCGAGAAAAACTTCGGTAGGCCATCTTTGAATATGCAACAAAAGATTATATAATATTTACATTTAAATGAATGATTACGCAGATAAACCTTATTTTTCTGTAGAATAACGAATGAATGTTTCACAATAAGTGCAGAAATATGAATCAAGAGTCACTAGAGTTAACTCTGATGTTGATGTTAAATGCTGTCTATGTAGGCAGCTCATGGGTTTAGCACACAGACAGACAGACGCTCATCTCAGTCTCATTGCATTAGCGCTGCCTGTCTCACACTGATGATGTCATCGGCGTGATAGATACACCTCGGAGGGACACACGGCGCTGCTCTGTCTGAGGGGGCGTGGCCTCGTTACACTAAGACTTCTGGGTAATGTGCTCCACGGCATAATCGAATTTCTCGGCATCAAAACGAGCGATTTTGTTCTTTGTTTCGGGCCATTTCTGTCACTTTCATCTAAAAATGCATCTGCTCCCAAAAACATCCAGTGATTTATAGAAAGTGTTAGTGAGTGTGCAACTGCACACCAGATAGAGACGGAGACGCAGTGTGTGTGTGTGTGAGTGTGTGATAGAGTGTGTGTGAGACCGTGTGTTAGAGGAGAGAGTGTGTGTGGGTGGTGGTGTGAGAGGGGGGGATGAGAGAGGTGTGTGGGTGTGTGTGAGCAGAGGGGGTGTGAGAGTTTGTGAGTGTGTGGTGTGTGTGTGTGTGTGCGAGAGAGAGAGAGAGTGTGTGAGTGTGTGTGTGTGTGTGAGAGAGAGAGGTGGGTGTGTGTGTGTGTGTGTGGGTGTGAGAGAGTGTGTGTGTGTGTGGTGTGTGTGTGAGAGAGAGTGTGGGTTTGTGAGTGGTGTTGTGTGTGGGTGTGTGTAAGAGAGCGGAAAGTAGGTGGGGGGTGAGATGTGAGTGTGGGTGTGTGTGTGAGAGAGAGAGAGTGTGTGAGAGTGTGTGTGTGTGTGTTGTGTGTGTTGTGTGTGTGTGTTGTGTGAGAGAGAGAGAGTTGGTGTGTGGGTGTGTGTGTGTGTGAGAGAGGAAGAAGTGTGGTGTGTGTATGTGTGTGAGAGAAAGTGTGTTTTTGGGTGTGAGAGGTGAGGTGGCGTTTTTGTGGGTGAGGAGAGCGAACGTAGGTGTGTGTGTGGAGGGTGAGTGTGTGTGTATGTGAGCGAGAAAAGTAGGTTTGTAAGTGTGTGTGTGGAGTGTGTGTGTGTGTTTTGTGTGGTGTGAGAGAGAGTGTTGTGGTTGTGTGTGAGTGTGTGAGAGAGTTGTGTGTGGGTGTGTATGTGTGTGAGTGTGTGTGTGAGAGAATGAGTGTGAGTGTGTATGTGAGTGTGTGTGAGAGTGTGTGTGTGAGTGTGTGTGTTGGGGAGTGTGTGTGTGTGAGAGAGAGAGAGAGAGAGAGAGTGTGTGTGTGTGGGTGTGAGTGTGTGAGAGAGAGAGAGAGGGTGTGTGTGTGGGTGTGTGTGATGTGAGTAGGGTGTGTGTGGGAGAGAAGTAGTGTGGGGGTTGTGCGAGTTGTGTGGTGTTGTGGTGGTAGGTGTGGTGAGAGAGAGAGAGGAGAGAGAGAGAGAGGAGTGTGTGTGTGTATGGGGCCAGGTGTGGGTGTGTATGAGTGGGTGGGGTATACGGTGTGTGAGAGAGAGAGAGTGTGTGTGTGGTGTGTGTGTGTGTGAGTGTGTTTGTGTGTGGTGTGTGTGTGTGTGTGTGTGTGTGCGCGTGTGTGTGTGCCCTGCGGCTATAATAACACACTCGTGTAAATCACACACACACCTCTTCCTGTCACCTCTCATGTGCGGGTCACATAAGCCACAGTGTCGTTACTCCAGAGGTCAAAGGTTAAGCTGGCCGGCCTCAGGCTAACAGGAAGAGAGCGCTGCTGCTCTATATTAGCCAGACGCTGACGCTCGTCACAAACACTCGGGGATCGTCACCTGTTTTCTGCTCCAGCAGGTGAAGATGTGCATCTGATTACTTGGATCACTTCATATGAGGAATACATCTCATTTTCTACCTTCATAAGGACAATTTTTCTAATCTTACTAGATGTATGCATCATCTTTTATGTCAAATTCTTACATTTAATCAATAAATTTAATTTGAATAATTAGACGCTGTACCAATCAAATGAAAACAGTGGCAACAAAATCCATTTTTGCACAGAAGCAACGTCTGAAGCAGCATTTACACTGCAATTACAATAATATATATATATTAATTGCAGTGTAAATAATATTTTGAATGCTGAAATATGAAACTTAAAATCTGTTATAAATAAATGTAAATAAATTACATTAATTAGTAACACATGAGTCATTGAATTCATGTTAATAATTAATATAATTATTAAATTTAAAATAAAGTAAAATAACTATTAAAATAAAAATAAAAGATAAAATAATATGAATAAATCTTTGTTATATTAATAAAAAATATAAAAATAAAATATAAAAAAATTCCTCAAATAAATTAAACACAATTTATTAATTAGTAAAATGTGAGTCAACTGAACTCATGTATTAATATAAATAAAACAATTACAATAAATATTTAAATAAAAAAAAAATTAAATAACTACTAATATTAAATAAATATTTTAATTGCTTTCAAATACATGTAAAAATATTATGAATTAGTCAAATGGAGTCATCCCCCCCCTGAACTATTATAATTCTAACTTTATTTCAATTGGAAATAAAACTTTGCTAATTGCTCATTTTTAGTTGTACGCTGTACAGCCATTTTATTTAATGAAATCGTATATGAATTCACTTTTTAATGAGTCATTGAATCATTAATTCAACCGATTCATTCAAAACACTGATTCATTCAGGAACAAAGCAAGTGACTCTTAGGAATGGATCGCTGAAGCATTCAAAAAAAAACACTGATTCATTCAGGAACAAAACACCACTTTGTCGCTCACTATTTCTGTTTGGCGAAATAGAGCAAAAACATACAATATTGTATCTAAAATGTAAAACTGCTAAACTATATCATAGAAATACATGACAAAAACTCATATGCAAGTAATTTTACCCTTATATATTGAATTTCAGGGTCACTATCACTGCATTCTACTAAGTGTGCAATATGGTTAAGGCATATGGTTTTTGCAAAGTGAGTTGAATGTCAGCTTCCACATCGTTAGAACAACAATTAATATATTATTGACACGCTGCATATGGCAGAGCAAGTATTTTTCTCATGATTTTTCTGATGCCATTCACATTTGAAAACTCCGATTCAGACCTCCTGTGAAACGGTCCGTCCATGTGTGGGTGTGTGTGTGTGTGTGTTGAGGTCTGTGTGCGTGAGTGTGCATGTGTGTGTGTGAGCGAGAGCTGTGTGTGTGTGTGTGTGTGAGAAAGAAAGAGTGTGCGTGTGTGTGTGTGTGAGAGTGTGTGTTGTGAGTGTGTGTGTTTGAGTGTGTATGTTGTGAGTGTGTGTGTTTGAGTGTGTGAGAGTGTGTGTCGGGAGTGTGTGGGTGTGTGTTGAGGCGCGTCGTTGCGCTGGAGTGTTGTGTATGGTTGTGTGGCTGTGTGTGGTGTGTGTGTGTGTGGTGTTGAGCGTGGTGTGTGTGTGTTGGAGTGTGAGAGTGTGTGTGTTGGAGTGTGTGAGTGTGTGTGTGGGTGTGAGCGTGAGGGTGTGTGTGTGTGAGTGCGCGTGGTGAGCGTGTGTGTGTTGTGGTGAAGCCTGCGTGTGTGTGTGTGTGTGTGTGTGTGTGTGTGAGCGTGAGTGTGTGAGAGTGAGTGAGTGAGAGCGTGTGTGTGTGAGAGTGTGTGTGTGAGTGTGTGTGTGTGCGCTTGTGAGCGTGAGGGGGGTGGTCCGTGTGTGTGTGTGGAGTGCGCGTTGTTTGGTGAGCGTGACATGAGTGTGTGTGTGTGTGTGGTGGGAGTGTGTGTGTGTGTGTGGAGTGTGTGAGTGTGTGTGTGTGTAGAGTGTGAGAGTGTATGAGTGAGAGTGTGTGTGAGTGTGCATGTGTGTCGCGCGTGTGAGCGAGTGTGTGTGTGTGTGTGGGAGAGAGATAGTGTGTGTGTGTGTGTGTTTGTGTGAGAGTGTGTGTGTGAGTGAGTGTGTGGGTGTATGTGTTTGTGTGAGCGAGTGTGTGTGCGTGTGTGTTGGTGAGTGGGTGTTGAGGTGTGTGTTTGGACGTGAGTGTGTGTGTGTTTTGTGAGTTGTGTGTGTTTGTGTGTGTGGAGTGTGAGAGGAGGTGTGTAGTATGCGTGTGGTGAGTATGTGTGAGCCTGTGTGGTCGTGCGGTGAGTGTGTGGAGGTGTCGTGAGTGAGTGAGGGTGAGTCTGTGTGTGCCTGAGGGCTGTGACCTCACCTGAAATCGCAGAATTCTGGACGGTCCGCAGGTCGTCGGTCAGCGCAGCGTAATGCAGAGCAGAACAGCCCCGGAAAGAAGCACGGCTGCTGAGACGACTGCTGAACTCGTCCTCACGGCTCACCAGCACTGCCAGACACAGTTCAACAAGATCAGCTTTACAGTCGATCTGAACTCAAGCTGCTGGGCTGAGAACACAGACGAACACAAACACTGAAACACTCCAGTGCTGCTTCAATCACACACACTGCACGCTGAACAACAGACGATTTCAGACGCTTCACAAGCTCATCAAACCCTGTCAAAGTGAACGATAAAACTACATTCAGAGACATTTATTTGCATAATTCATGTTACTAATTAATATAACAATTTATTTAAATTAAATGTTTTTTAGCTGATTGTTGATTGCGCGATTCATGATATAAACATTGATATATGATTGTTAAATTCCACAATTTTACGTTCTATATTTAAGTTAAAGTCTTTATCTTGAGTCATATTTTATAAAAATATTTTATACATATTTGATTTCTTAAATAGATTTTAGAAAATAAACATTTATATTATAGATAATTTTATATATATGTAATAATATTTATATTTAAATTATAATTTCTATTTTAGAAAATAAAACACATTTAACAGTGGTCAGTTGTGCCTTGGGAAAACGGAAAGTAAAAGATTTTCCCAACTTCCATTCAACAGGAAGTCTTTAGCTGCTAACAGTTTACTCCATTTTGATATTTTCATGTTATTTTTATTTGATTTATTTGGCAGAAAGCGCACTGAAACAGAGACAGAGACTGAGACGGTAAAAATTAAGGAGAGGAGGCTGACGATGTTCAACGGCGTTCTTAAAACAAGACAAACCGCTTGAATTAAGAACAAACGCATGTAAAAGCGCTCACATAAAGCGCACAATTATTCTCAGCGCAGACACGCGCAAATAAATCATAACGCAGCAACAGAGTTTTTCTTCTGTCTGTGTGCAGAAACATATTTTCTCTCTGGGCTGCTGTCAGGCGGATCGTCACGGGTAACTAATGTCTAAGAGCCAGATAATCCATAACCTAAGACCAATAACCGTTCAAGACGCGGCAAGCCTGGCGTCCCTCACACACACACACCACACCACACACACACACACAGTCTGCCGGAATATTCTCATATTCCACACACACTCATTCATCATGGTGCTTCAGGGAAAGATGCTCCTTCAAGACCAAAAAACTGACAACAAAACAAATGTGAGTAATATACATACAGCAGCCAGATCATGACGTTGTGTGTGTGTGCAGTGCGGGTGTTTGTGTGTGTGTGTGTAGGGTGCTGAGATGGGAAAAACACTTACAACAACACGCTGCTAAATTTAAACAGTGCCGATATTGCACAAGGCACCAAATGAGCGTGTAAAATGATCTCATGTAATAACACACACTCATGCTGTGTTAACATGAGTGTGTGTGTGTGTGTGGATGGGTTTATAACTAACAGTGATGATGATGATGGTGAAGCACATGTAGATGCGTGTCTCACCCTCTAATGAGTGAACGCCCTTCTCTCGAGCCGCTTCATACACGCTGTTGAAGTCATCACCCAGGTTTGGATCGGCACCGGCCTCCAGCAGCACCTTCACCACACTGACCAATAAACACACATCGAGCATTAACAGATGCACCCACACATAAACACACAGACACACACACACAGACACAAAAACAGACACACACACACACACACACACACACAGAACACAAACACACACACACACACACGCACAGACACACGCACAGACACAGACACAGACACAGACGCAGGCACAGACACACACACAGACACAGACGCAGACGCAGACACACACGCAGACACACACACACACAGACGCAAATGCAGACACACACACACACACACAGGACCACACGCGACACACCACACACAAACACAGACGCAGCCGAAGACACAACAGCAGCACACAACACACAGACGCAAATGCAGACACCACAACAGACACACACGCGGACCTACACACAACACACACCACACACACACACCACACACACAAACAAACACACACACAAAAGACGCAGACACACAAGACAGGACCACAACAAGACGCAGACGCACAAACAGACACACCGCAGACACACACACACCACACCCACAGACACACAGCAGACACACACCAAGAAGCAAGACGCACACACACAGCCACACACGCAGACCCACACACAGACGCGACACACAGACGCGAAACACTCACCAGCGCGCACACACACACACACACACACACACACACACCCCGAATGGAGAGGAGCATGTGTATTACAATTTCACTAGAAACTAGTTGTGTAGAGAAGAGTGAAAACTTCCCTTTGTTCCCTAACTTGTCTGACTTACTTTCTTCTCAAAAGAAGATATTTAGAGAAATGTCTTTTGTCTGTACAATGAAAGTCAGTGGGCTCCAGTGTTATTTGTCACTTATATTCTCAAAAAATATAAAAATAAAAGAAAATCATACAGGTTTGGAAAGATATGAGAGGAGTAAATGATGACAGAACGATCATTTTTGAGTGAACAATCCCTTTTTTGCTAGGGTGTTCGGGTGGTTACTAGGGTGTTGTGGGTGATGCTATATGGTTGCTAGGGTGTTCGGGTGGTTACTAGGGTGTTGTGGGTGATGCTATATGGTTGCTAGGGTGTTCGGGTGGTTACTAGGGTGTTGTGGGTGATGCTATATTGTTGCTAGGGTGTTCGGGATTTTTTTTTCTTGAAAACAAAAAAATCCTAAAGGTCCTAAAAACAGGCTTAATTTTTTTAATGTAAAATATAATTTTGTTAACACTTATGTTTTCATTTGTTAACATTAACCAAATTAGTTAACATGAAAACATTTCTACAGCATTTATTAATCTTATGTCAATTTTACTCACTTTTATCAGGTTGTATCTGCTAACATAAGTTAATGCACGGTGAACAAACAATAAATAATTGTCTATTATCTCACCTTATCAAAAATAAATACTTAAATATATTGCTCATAGTTAGTTCACGTTGCTTAATGCATTAACTAATGTTAACAAATTGGACTTTATTGTAAAGCATTGCAATAATTTGAAAATATGACCCTGCTGCATATTAATTTCTGTTGTGTTACTGTCACAGGATGTTGAAACACTTGTTTACTTCAGTGAGTGGCATCCAGTTATTGTCTCTCAGATAAATATGCTAGTTTTTCTTTTCAGTTACATTTTAACAACGCTTGACAGTCTGATCCAACAACTAGTCAAAAATGAGATGATGTTAAAATCACAGTTTGTATTGCATCAGGTTTTAATGCAGTCGTTCATCCAGATATTCATGAATCCAGAACACTTCAGACACACTGCAGTGATAGTGTGATAGTATGTTAGTGTAGTGTTCAGTTGTCACTCGTCTCTCATCATGCCACAGTGACCTGTAGTGTGTGTGTGGGTGTGGTGGATAGTTGATGAGAGGGGAGAGGTGTGTTGTTGGTGTGTCGAGCGAGAGAGAGAGGTGTGGTGTGTGTGTGTGGATGAGAGGGCCGAGGTGTGTGCTTTGTGTGTGTCGGTGAGAGAGCTGGGATGAGGGGTGTGTGTGTGTTGGAGAGAGGGAGAGAGTGTGTGTGTGTGTGTGTGGAGATGAGGGATGCAGGTGTGTTGTGTGGGTCTTGGGGTGTGAGAGGAGAGGGAGAACCGGGTGTTGTGTGTGTGTGTGTGTGAGAGAGGGGAGAGTGTGTGGGTGTGTGTGTGTGTGGAGATAGAGGGAGAGGTGTGTGTGTGGTGGCTTTTCCCACTTTCTATTACCTGTGTGTGTGTGGGTGGTGTGATGGATTTGAGGAGGGAGGCGTCGGGTGTGGTGTGTGTGTGATGACGGAGGCTGAGTAGGCATGTATCGTGATGCGTTGTGTGTGTGCGTGCAGAGAGAGGGAGTGTGTGGTGTTGTGGTGATAGCAGAGGGACGAGAGAGGGTGGGTTGTGTTGGGTTTAATTGGTTTTGTTGTTGTGAGAAGAGAGAGGGAGAGCGGTGGTGTGTGTGTGTGTGTGTGAGAGCGGGAGAGAGGTGTGATTGTGTGTGTGTGAGGAGCGGGAAAGGTGTGTTTGTGTGTGTGTGAGAGAGGGAGAGAGTGTGTGTGTGTGTGTGTGAGAGAGAGGGCGCGAGTGTGTGTGTGTATAGTGTGTGAGAGAGTGAGAGAGTGTGTGGTGTGTGTGTGTCGTGAGAGAGGGAGAGAGTGGTGGTGTGTGTGTGGGGTGTGAGAGAGAGGGCGAGAGAGTGTGGGTGTTGTTGTAGTTGTGTGTGAGAGAGCGTGAGAGAGTGCTGTGTGCCCCCCGCCCTCCTTCTGTTGTGGGAGAGAGAGGGAGGAGTGTGTGTGTGTGTGTGTGATTGAGAGAGAGAGAGAGAGTGTGTGTGGGGGTGTGTGGAGAGGGAGAGAGTCGGTGGTGTGAGCGAGCTCGCCGGAAGTGCCTGGTGGGTGTGTGCGTGGGGAGAGAGGGGAGAGGTGTAGGGTGTGTGTGTGTGTGAGAAGGGAGCGGGTGTGGTGTGTGTGGGGGAGAGAGAGGGAGAGAGTGGGTGTGTGGTGTGTGTGTGAGGAGCGAGAGAGGAGAGGGGTTGCGGTGTGGTGTGGCGGAGAGAGGGAGAGGCGTGTGTGTGGTGTGTTGCTGTGAGAGAGAGGGGAGAGTGTGTGTGTGTGTGTGTGTGTGAGAGAGGGAGAGCGAGTGTGTGTGTGTGTGTGTGTGTGTGAGAGAGAGAGTGTGTGTTGTGTGTGTGAGCTGTACGAGAGCGAGGGACAGAGCGGCCCACCTTGTGGTGTGTGTGTGTGTGCTGTGAGAGAGAGGGGAGTGTGTGGGTGTGTGTGTGTTTGTGTGTGTGTGTGTGTTGTGATAATGATAATCTCTTGTCAAGGATTTTTTGATTTTGATAAAAACAGACTCAAACTGTTGAAACCGTCACTCTCTCACTCACTGGAAATTGATTAATGGTGTTTCTATCAGTGTCTCTATTGAAAATATTATCATTTATCACAGACGCCTCACTCTGTGTGTGTGTGTGTGTGTGTGTGTGTCTCTCTCTCTGTTATGAGTGGCATAACTCACAGTCCTGTGTCTTCCTGTCATTCAAAGCCCCTGGTGGCCAATCAGAGCCGCAGGGGGAGTGAGGCTCCGCCCACACGGGCTCATATTTCAGCGCTGACTGTGATGCATGAGCGACCTTCATCTCTCACATGTTTGTGATGCTCAGTCTGTTTATGTGATGGATTGATGTATCTGAATACATGTTAGTAAAGATGTGGCTTAGTGGTTTGGTCTGGTTCTGACGCGTTTTACATTTTTCCTAAATTCCATTTTAATGGTTAAATTAAATTTTAGTAATCAAAAAACATGTCTAGTTAACTGAAGTAATGAAAAATACAGCTTAACATTGGTTTATTAAAAGTAGAAGAAATATGACATTTTTAGGGCCATATGAAATCCATTTTTAATTTTTATTCATTTTCCACAATTTTGTTTGATCTTTTCCCAAATTCCATTTATTTATTTATTTTTCTGGATTCCTTTTTAATGGATAACTACATGTTAGTAATAAAAAAAACATGTCTAATTAACTGAAATTATGAAACTTTCAGAATTTAACAACAATTTGTTGAAAGTCTAACAAAAGGGGGCAATATGAAATGTTTTTTTCCTTCAAATTCAGTTTTTTTCTAATTTTAAATCTCTGGATTTCATTTGAATAGTTAAATGAAATTTTATTAATAAAAAAAAAAACATGTCTAATTAATTGAAGTAATGAAGCATACAGCTTAACATTGGTTTATTAAAAGTTAAACAAATATGACATTATTAGGGCAACATGAAATACATTTTTATTTTTTATTCATTTATTAATTTTCCACAATTCTGTTTGATCTTTTCCCAAATTCCATTTTTTTTCCATTTATTGTTCTGGATTCCATTTTAATGGTTTGATTAAATGATAATCAATTTATGATTTAATACACATTATTTATTGTGTTAAAATTGGGGATATCTTCGAAAAAGCAGTTTTTATCATTTAAAAGTTGTTATTATTGCTTTGAGAAATACGTTTCTCTGTACAATAGTAATATTTCTGTCACAATTGTAAGTTAAACCGAACTTCTATTTGATTTATTCATCCAAAATATGCCAAATTCTGTGACATTCTGTGTTATGCATTAAATTCCATTTTTATGACTGAATTCTGTTGCATTATTTTCTGCATCACAGAATTCATCTAGGACCCTAGGCAGGATCTTTCTCAAAACCCCATACTGCAGTGTTTTTGTCTGGTCGTATGTCATTTCCAGGATTGTGTTCACAGGTTTATTTTGAATACTTGTAGTTTTTTTGATTGAGATGAGTGTCCAAGCAGGTTTGAATGACAGAGAGAAACTGTAATATGGACAAACAAACACAACTGTATTGTCTGTTTCATGAGTTAGAAGTCCTTCAAACGTTCTCTTTCAGTGTATTTTTGACTCCTAGTCAAACATGTAACTGCATTTGAGGTCTGGGTTGGTTCTGGTTGAATTGTGAGCTGCTAGTAAAGCTTCTGTTCGCTCTCGGGACTGTGAAGGCGAATGAGCTGATATAATCGAACACTCTCAGTCTGTGGGGCTGTTAAAGTGTTCAGCAGAGGAGACAAATCTGTTTAAACTCTTCTTCAGTCATGTTAACTTCAACCAACTAACAGTCGGTGTAGTTGAACTAAAACACTTTAAACTGCATTTCTTGTCATTTTTTTAGCTTGTAGTTTTATGGTAAGGCACTACATGGAACTTTTATTAATAAAAGTAGTAACCTTTTTTATTTATTCATTTGTCAAACTGCAGTACTATTTAAGTGAACTGCAAACCAATGTTATTTACTTTCATTGATACACTCATAGATTTTGTTAATATTCTGAGTAACATTTTATTCTTATATATTAGATTTGTGACCTTGGAGCACAAAACCAGTCATAAGGGTCAATTTTTTGAAATTGAGATTTATGCATCAGCTGAAAGCTGAATAAATAAGCTTTCCATTGATGTATGGTTTGTTAGGATCGGACAATATTTGAAAATCTGGAATCTGAGGATGCAAAAAATGAAATATTGAGGAAAATCATCTCTTTAAAGTGGTCAAATGACGTCTTAGCTAATGATATTACTAATCAAACACCCCTTGAGTTTTGAATATTACGGTAGGAAATGTACAAAATATCTTCATGGAACATGATCTTTACTTAATATCCTCATGATTTTTGGCATAAAAGAGAAATTTATAATTGTGACCCATACAATGTATTGTTGGCTATTGCTACAAATATCCCCCAGCGACTTAACACTGCTTTTGTGCTGCAGGGACACAGATGATTTAATTTATGGTTTAACTTGTATTTCTGGTATTTAAATGCTTTAAGACCCTCAAAACACAAATGGATTTTTTCAGATTTTTTTGTATGTATGGAGCACCATTAAGTGTCAAAAATACTTTTTGTTAAATTATCCATAAAGTTATATTAGTGACAGAAAACTTTTGTAAAATGTATTTAGACGTTTCCCTATATCTCACACACTTTTGGGACTGAATTTTGTTGTTGAACATGAATATGGTCGGCTATTGATGAATTATTGCAGCATGAATAGTGAAAGTTCATGCAAGTAAAATTAGGCTAATTAATGCTTGAAAATGTTATATTACTTTGATAGAAATAAGGTTTCATAAATTTGGACTGTTTTAAGCAATCAAGAGTTATAAATTCAAAGGAATTTCATTAAGTTCCAATACTGATTATTTTTTTTAGATTATATCTACTTATAAATTTCATACACTGATATATTCAAATAAAACTTCTCATCATTATTGAAAAAATTAGATATGTATTTTGCATTTTGTGATTTAAAATTTCAGTGAGTTTTTAATTAATAACGAAGTGTAGATGCAGTAATCACATGGTTACATTACAAATTTTAAATTTTACACAATAGGGTTTTAGCTGAAAAATATTAAGTTAAGACTGTTTTATAAAATAGCGATTCTTTGGGTCCAAACTGACCCGGAATGTGAAAATAGTCTTTTTTTCCCCACTTTTCAGAATCCTACAACTTAGTTTGTTTCCAATGATTTCGGAGCTCATTTTATGTTCACATTTAACACAAAAAACATGCATCTTGTAGCAGATCCCAGCACTTTGTCAGAGATGTCGAGTATGTCGCTGTGGTTTCGTCGTGCCGGAACAGACGCTCCGATCGCGTGATCAAAGTCTGCGACTGTTGCTCTTCTGAAAGCCAGAAGGATGTGCTTTAGACGGAGATGTTTGCTGAGCTCTGATGTGTGCGAGACTGTTTGCACTCTTAACCCAGCGACGGTCACCACCCAGATCTGTCCATTCACGTGGACAATGACCCGCTAAGAAGAGCAGGCCTTGTTGACCGTTCCGATCGAGCGACACGAGGCCTCAGTCGAGGATAAAGAGCGCAGAAGTGAGGGAGCGAGGTGAAAGGGGATGTGCTGGGATTATTCTGGAGTGGATGGGAACAGAGCATGGGTTTAGCCCTCATATCAAGGCTTTAATATTCATTCATGTCACTGCATGAAGTTCAGTGTGTTGCCGCTCACTGAAGTTCAAATAAAAGCTGTGACGTTACTAACTCCAGCACATACTGTACTGTAAGTCATTCGTCTTACAGTAGTTTTTGGTCAACATAATGTGAATTTTACAGAAACTAGCTACTAGTTGTGTGGCAAAATCCTGGTTTATCACATTATGTTGCTCCGGACCAAACTAAATGTTAATTAACCGGTTAAAAATGGCACTTAATTTGACTCGCTATACTGCAATTTACATCTTCTGTAAAACTTTACTAAATCATTCTTACTAAAGCATTTTTTTTCCATTTACATCTTTATATTAATTGCTGCTGTCCATGCTTTTGATTCAGTTCTTTCATTGTTTTTCTTGGTTTATTAATTATTTAGTATACATATTTAAATGTTTAAATACTGATTGGATTGCAAATAAAAATTTGATCTGATAGTACAACAGTTAAGATATCCCAGTTTAATGTAGTGTTAGTTTTTGGTTCATTTCTCTAAAATTAGGGTGCTTTCTATTTTTTTATTAACCCTCTGGTGCTGCTTGCGTATATAACAAAAATATACATTTTTGTTATTTCAGTGAAAATAATGTACTATATTTTAGTTTGATAATGTTTTTTATTTAATATTTTGTATTTTTAGGGCATTTTAAGGTACTAAGTTATAATTATGCAGCAGTTATAATCAATTTTTTTACCTGTTAACCCCTTTTTGAACATACAGTAGACCTAAAAATGAAATTTCCAACTTTAAAAAGTCTGAAATGCATTGGAGCACAAACGTTGTTTGGTCTCTTTTTAAAGAAGACATTTGGCAGATTATTGCTCAAGTTGAATATTTAAAAAATGTATATGAAATATATATTTTCCAAAACATGTTTTACTTTAAAACTGCCTGAAAATGAAAGCTGTCAGTCTAAAAAAAGTTGTGCTCCAAATCTGAGGTTGATATCACAAAAAAATGAGCTTTCAGTCGGATTGAGTTTGAGCGCAATTCCAAGCATTGCCACTCGATGAAATTTGCTTCCCTTTCATTTCTATTGCAGTCATTTGTGGCCGCAAGCAGTGCAAGTGTGACTGTTTTCAGGACCATGTGTCCAAGATAAATACTGACTGGAATCGCATAATTAAATTGTTACCATATAGTTGAATATTTAAGAAAGATAATGCTCACTTCAGTGTAGTTAGTATTTAATTCAGTTCTCTAAATCGTTTAATGTAAAGATAATGCCCTTTCAATTTAGTTAGTTTTCGACTCAGCTCTATAATTCAGGATGTGTTCTAGTTTTATTAATTGCTTTTAGTGTAAATGTATCTGTTATTGTAATTGTTTAAATGAGCAGCTTGGCTAGTTTAACTAGTTGAAGTCATGAGCAGTGTGTGGTTTGGTAAAGCATCTTCACTGACACTTGAATACAGATGCACTTTGACCTTTGCTCGTACCACCTGTCAGACACAGATACACAGATCTGGACAGCTGGGTGTGTGTGTGTGAACATATGAATGTGAACATTAATGCAGCATTATTGCAGTGTGTGTGTGTGTGTGTGTGTTTGTGTGTGTGCGTGTGAGTGTGTGTGAGTGAGAGTTTGTGTGAGTGCGCGCGTGTGTGTGTGTTGTGTGTGTGTGTGTGAGGGTGTGTGGGGAGGCGTGCGTGTGCGCGTGTGTGAACATTAATGAGTGTGTGTGTGTGTTTGTGTTTGTGTGCGTGTGTGTGTGTGTCTGTGCGTGTGTGTGAGTGTGTGCGTGTGGTGTGTGTGTGTGCGTGCGTGTGGTGTGTGTGTGTGTGCGTGTTGTGTGTGGTGTCCTGTGTTTGTGTGTGTGAGTGAGTGTGTGGGTGTGTGTGTCTGTGTGTGAGTGGCGGGCGTTGTGCGAGTGTGGAACATTAGTGCAGTGTGTGTGTGATGTGTGTACGTTACGTGTGTGTTGTGTCCTGTGCGTGTGTGTGTCTGTGGTGTGTGTGATTGCCTGTGTGGTGTGTGTGTGTGTGTGTTGTCTGCGTGTGTGTGTGTGCGTTTGTGTGAGTGTGTGTGTGCGTGCGAGCGAGAGTGAGTGTGTGTGTGTGAGAGAGCGTGTGAGTGTGTGTGTGTGTGTGTTTTTTGTGTGTGGGTGTGGTGGTGTGTTGTGTCTGTGTGTACTGGTTAGATATCCTTGGTGGGGATGTTGGTTTCCGCGTCTAATTTATGTGGATATGTTTTTTTATGTTCTGTCTGTTTCTTTGTGTTATGTCGAGCGCTGGAGACCGTGACGTCATGTGACAGAGGCCGAGGTTTAATGTATGTTGATACCGTGTGGGTGTGTGTGTGTGTGAGAGATAGAGAGTGTGTGTGAGAGAGGGAGAGAGTGTGTGTGGTGAGAGCGAGAGTGTGGTTTGCGAGGAGAGTGTGTGTTATGGGAGAGCGAGTGTGTGTGAGGAGATAGTGTGGTGTGAGATAGAAGAGAGTGTGGTGAGAGATAAGTGTGTGTGAGGAGAGAGAGGTGTGTTGTGTGAGGAGTGTTGTACTGGTTATATAACCTTGGGGTTTAAACCTGAATACACACAGACTCATGTGGACTCGTGTCACGGTGGGGACCTAAGTTGTGATCCACACGGGTACAAAAGCTTATAAATCATACTAATAAGTTTTTTTGAAAATCTAAAAATGCAGAAAGTCTCCTGGGAGGGGTAGGTTTAGGGGTAGGGTTAGGTGTAGGGCATAGAATATACGGTCTGTACAGTAGAAAAACAATTACGCCTATGGAGATTCCCCACAAGGATAGCTGACCAGACTCTGTGTGTGTGTGTGTGTGTGTGATGTGAGTGTGAGTGTGAGTGTGAGTGTGTGAGAGAGTGTGTGAGTGAGAGAGAGAGTGTGTGAGAGAGAGCGTGTGTGTGTGAGAGCGTGTAAGTGTGTGTGTGAGAGCGGGTAGTGTGTGTGTGTGAGAGCGTGGTGTGTGTTTTGTGTGTGTGTGTTATGGCTTGTGTGTGTGGTGTTGGGGAGAGCGTGTGTGTGTGTTGTGTGAGCTGTGTGATAAGAGTGTGTGTATGGTAATTTGTGTGGTGAATAGAAAAGGTTTGTTTGTGTATGGGTTGTGTGTGTGTGTGTGTGTGTAGAGGAGTGTGTGTGTGTCCCAGTGAATCATCCCGTTTCAAATGAGGGGTGACACTGACTCCAGAAATTGGATTTGGTGACCTCCTCCCTCTGTCTCCTTCTGTCTCTCCTCCGTCTGTGTGTGTTTGTTAAGTGAGCTTTAATTGAATTAAATTAAAGGTTCTGTGGGTCTCTGACACACAAGCTCTGCCACAGCATTCTGGGTAACACACTCACACCACACACTCTCTCACATGCACACACACACACACACACACTCCCGTGTGGCTGTCTGTCATGCGGCCACCAGTGAAGGCGTCTCCCAAACGGTGTCGACTGCTCGTCCTCAACTCCCTGCGCCAACAACATGAGAAGCGAGAAGAGCTAGATCCTGCACAGGACGGACCGAAAAGACCTGCCCGGAGGCCTGAGTGGTGAGTGAGTGAGTGTGTGTGTGTGAGTGAGTGTGAGTGTGTGTGTGTGTGTGTGGGTGTGTGAGTGTGTGTGTGTGTGTGTGTGTGAGTGAGTGTGTATATGTGTTAGTGAAGTGAGAGTGTGTTGTGTGTGTTTGTGTTGTGTGTGTGTTGTTGTGGTTGTGTGTGTGTGTGTGTGTGTAGTGTTTGGACCGTTATCATCGCTGTCCTTCTTAAAGCAGAGGGCGAGGGCCGCGGCTGAAATGACGCCCGCGACGCCCGCAGCATCAGCGGCCTCTGCGCGGCTCTCGTGTCCGGCTCTGTGGCGCCCCGCGGCGGTCAGACTCGCCCAGCTGCTCCGGCGGCCCTCCAGGCTCACGCGCCACCTGCTGGCCAAATGATGGTACTGCAGACGCGACTCCTCGCTCGCGACGCTCTTCCTAGACGCTCGCGGGCCGCCGGTCACCGGACTCCGGTTCGGTTCGAGCTCACAGAGGTTTCGGAAGCGGGAGGCCTCGCGTGCCGGTCGGCAGCGCGCGGCACGGCGACGACTGCGCGACCTCCGCATCGAAGCGCGCCGGTACCGACGACAGGAACATCGCGAGCGTGCGAGCTGACGCGGCAATAACACCGGGTTATTGTGTGTTTAGTTTTAGTGCTGCTGTGATCTCGCCGACAGCCGGTTTCTGGTTTTAAGGTCAGCAGGTGAATCAGAGCTCGAGAGCGGAAGCGTGTGTCCGGTAAAAGAAAAACATCCGCCGAGCCCGCCCCCCCCGCCCGGGAAAGGGGGGGAAAAAAAACTCATGGGAAGTGTAGTTTAACACGTCACTACCGCAGCGCGTACACTCAGAAAGGTTTTATTTCGTTTTATTATATTATTTTTTGATTTTATTGTGTTTTTTCTGATGATTTAAATGTTGTAATAATAATACAATTTTTGGACATGCGTATATACATATATTTTTTAAATAGATTTTTCTATTATATTTTATTGATAATAGATACTTTTTTTCTGCTTCAGCTCAAGGTTTCATTTTAGTATATTGTATTTAAACCTTTAAAAGACCCATGAAAACATAGAGCATTGTAATGATTTTGAATTAGAGATTATAAAAGGGGTTCAAATTGTCATTTTTAGGGTTTTATTTTTGGCTTTTAACTTTTCTTGCAAATGAGCTAGAATTTTTTTTATTTTCTTTCCAAAATTAATCAATTAATCAAAACATTAGATTCATCATATCCGGGGGGTTTGAAAATATCAAAAAGCCCTATGAAAACATGGAGTAATTAAAATAATTTTGAATTAGATTTTTTTTGTAACATTATATGTTTTCAGTGCCATTTAAAAAAAAGTATATATTTTTTAATCTAAAACTTAAAAAACAAACATGCATAGGTATAATGGCCAAAAAACACAGTTTTTGTAAATTAATCACAGTTTTAATTTTCCTTTCCAGCTGGATCAAGATGAGAGGCGAAAGATAACATTTTCTGCTTCAGCTCAGAGTTTGATTATAATATTTTATTATTGTATTATAATTGAATCACCATTATCAAGCCCATTTATCATGATATATTATGCGCATGTGACGCGTGTGACCTGCAGGTGGCGCCTAAACTCACAAAATACATGAGCAACACTGTCTCAGCAGCCAACAGATCAACAAAAGCAGAATATTCATGCAAATATGAATATCAGACTTGAATGCAGTCAACATCTCTTCCCCTTAAAATGAGCTCATGACCTTAAATGCTTACTTTTTTTTTTTTTTACATGAGAGTCCAAAGTGCTGGAACCGCACACATATGTTTTATTTTCTGATATTCAGACATCAGTTGAGTTTATGAGATTGAGATATGAGAAGAGCACACGCTGCATGCAGAGTAAATGTGTGTTTGGCATCAGATGAGGTGTTTTCGTGATCTCACAGGTGACTGTGGTTTGATGAAAGAAATGAAACCCAACATCTCCAGGCCTCAAGCTTCCTGAGGTGTTTGTCTCACGTCTTCTGCTTCCTCTTTTAAACATAACTTGCACCGTGGCATTGATACTTTTAAAATCTTATTTTTGCTCAGTGTGTTTTCAATTTATTCAATTCTCTTCGCAACGCTCTCAAAAACACACACACACTGAATTTCTCCTCTTATTGACTCTCAATTAAATTTATATATATATATATTTTTTTTTTTTACATGTAATTTAAAATAAAATTTATTAAATATGTAGTAGTTTTATTTTAATAATAAATAACATTTACTATTAATATTTAATTAATCAATATTTATTAAAGTATTGGATGATTAAATTACTTTAAACACACTAATTATGTTTATACTATATTATGCATATAATATAAAATAATAGATTCATTATAAATTGTAAATTATTGATTTCTACGTGTGGATTAATGTCTATAAACACATTTATACTACTATATTTATTACTATTTTATGTATTAATGCCTTTAATAAAAGGGATCCTTGTATAAATCAATCATATAATTTTTTATTTATGTATTACATTTTTCTGTTAAATGCCTTTAATGGTTTTTTATTAATAAAATATATATTATAGTAGTATCTGTTTTATGTCTCAATCTGTTGATCATTAATCCTGTGAAATAATGGATTTTTTTTTCAGACGTCTATCAGTCGTCTCTGTGTATCTGTATAATAATATGTCTTAATAAGATGATCATTGGAAAATGATTTATTAGCAAGTGCAGATTCTCCTCAGCACTGACATTTTCATGCATTAGTTTTGACGCGTTTGCATCTGGAGCATACGAAGTGCAGTTATCACACCCCATACATAAAGTGCTTAAATCACACCTCGTATACACACGCGCGTATGAGTGAGCATCAGACGCGCAGGACGTGAATCAGGGATTGAGAGAGAGAGAGAGAAACCGCCCGTGCGTTTAACGCGTCAATCATCACGCGACGCGCGTCGGATCACCGGCGGCTGGGAACTCCAAGCGCAAACTCTCCCGTTAGTTTCATCCGGGAGCCGCGGGTTCAGCAGCAGCAGCAGCAGCAGCAGGAAGATGATGTCCGCGGAAGAGGTTCTGGTCCCGGATGACCGAGTCTTCAGCCGGTTCAGAGGCGAGTGTCAGTGCGAGCAGGGCTGGAGTCTCACCTACAGCAGAACCAGCGTCTGCGTGTGGATCCAGCTGCTGCAGGAGGACAAGAGCCTGCACAGGATCAAGGTGAGCCGAGGGTCTGAGGTGGCTCCTGCTGGTCTACAGCTTCATCTCATGCTCTTTAGATGACCAGTCATAGAGTAACGCTGTCCAATGATACTTAATATAAAAGAAAATGTATCATATTGGCTCATATAGTCTGATATAATGAGAATATGGAGGAAAAAACATGAATTTGCTGCAGATGCTGATATTTATATGATGAAATACTGATGCTTGTGATGTAAATCAGTGAGATGTTTATAACAGTACAGCACATAAAATGCTATAAGTATCAGCGGTCGCTCTATATCTCCAGTAATAATAAGATGAGATTGAAATGCTCCAAACATATAATGCAGTGATTGAGAGCTGAAGAAATAAAGGCTCCTCAGAAGATGTGAGATGTTCTGGAGGCTTGTGAAGATCATTCCTCCGCTGAGGAACAGTGAAAGTAAAGCTTCTGGAAACAAACGCTCCTCAAAAGATCCTGATGATCAGATTTGAGACTCTAAAAAAAGATTGATGGAGAATCAAGTAAATCTGAGCTGCTTCAGTGCAGTAAGAGTTCATCTGGAGATATTACTGCAGTTATTCTGACCTTTACTTGATCAAAACCAGTCCAGATCTGACACGAGAAGCAGCAGCTGAAGCTGGACGTTTGTACAATTACACTAAAAGAGCTTTATAAATTGGGGCAACAGGTTTAACAGCAGAGTTTGATCATGATAGGGTTAAACTCGTCACTGAAGCACTAGTTAGTCACGAGCGTGTGTGTGTCAGCGGTGTGTGTTTAACGGGTCACATCCGGGTGTGTGACGTGCGAGCAGGTTTATCCAGCGGGTGTTGACGCACAGGTGCAGGAGTGTTTGAACTGTAACGGAGAGCCAGCAGGATGTGCACGCGTGTGTTTGTCTTCTCAGACTCACGCCGCTCACCTGAGAGCTCACCTGTGATCACACAACACACCCACCCTCGTCTTCACACACCACACCCACACACACCCACGACCCTCTCCTATACACACACACACCACAAACAGCGACGACACACACACACACAACACACAACACACACAACACACACACACTCACACACACTCTCACACACCCACACACACACAAACACAACCACACACAGGTTTGTTGCTAGGGGTGTATGGGGACTCTGCATAGGCGTAATGGTTTTTATACTGTACAGACCGTATATTCTATTGCCCTACACCAACCCTACCCCTAAACCTACCCCTTACAGGAGACTTTGTGCATTTTTTGATTTTCAAAAAAACTAATTCTGAATAATATATAAGACTTTTGAAATATGGGGACACTCAAGATGTCCTCATAAATTACCTTCTCGTTGTAATACCTATGTCATACCCAAGTTATTATACAAATTGTGGTCTCACACACACACAAACACACGCACACAAACACAAACACACACACACACACACACACACTCTCTCTATCTCTCACACACACAAACAAACACTATCTCTCTCTCTCACACACACACACACATGCACATGCTGGACCTTTGTTCACAAAATAGGAAGAAATCCGTAAAACAAAGAAGCAAGGTTATGTAAAGCAGGAGAGGGGAAATCAGGCAGAATGATGAGCTGTTTGCAGAGCAGCCAAAACCACGTTCATCATCGCTCCTGTTTGACAGACCTGTGTGTGTGTGTGCGTGTGAGAGTGCGTGCGAGTGTGTGAGTGAGTGAGTGCGTGCGTGAGAGTGTGTGAGTTGTGTGGTGTGAGTAGTGTGTGATGATGTGAGTGTGCGTATGTGAGGGGTGTGGGTGTGGTGAGGAGAGTGTGTGTGTGTGTGCGTGTGCGTGTGAGAGGGTTGTGTGTGTGTGTGTGTGTGTGGTGGTGTGTGAGCGAGTGTGGTGTGCTGTGATCTGTGTTGACGCGTGCGGTGTGTGTGTGTGTGAGCGGGTGATGTGTCGTGTGGGTGTGGTGTGTGTGGGTGTGGAGAGTGTGTGTGAGTGGAGTGTGAGTGTGTGTGAGTGTGTGTGTGTGAGAGAGTGTGAGTGAGTGAGTGTGTGTGTGGGTGTGTGTGTGTGTGTGGTGTGTGCTGCCTGTGTGACGAGTGTTCAGGTGGTCGGGGAAAACAGCAAGTTAAAGAACAATAAACAAAAATGCTGAAGTGGGAAAATACTCTATAGACGGCAGACAGAACAGGAAGGACAGAGAGAGAGAACGAGAGCGAGCGAGATTGATTCAGTGAATAAAAATTCTCTCTCTCACACATGCACAGTATATGTGCAGACATGTTTACAATAAATATTGCCAACATCATATTATTATTATTATTATTAATAGTAGTAGCATTCGTATTAGGGGAAGTCGTGGCCTAATGGTTAGAGAGTCGGACTCATAACCCAAAGGTTGCGGGTTCGATCTGTCGGAAGGGATGGTAGGTGGGGGTAGTGGAAGTGTCCAGTGCTTGCTCCGCACATCATACCCCGACTGAGGGGCCCTTGAGCAAGGCACCGAACCCCGAAAACTTGCTCCCCGGGCGCCGCGCTAAAGGGATGCCGCTGTCCGGGACTGTGTGTTCCGGTGTGTGTGGCGCACGTTGAGTATGGTAATGCAGTCAGAGCATTAATTCTGAGTATGGGTCACCATACTTGGCCACATGCCACTTCACACTTCAGTATTAGTAGTAGTGAACATTATAATCAGGTTATGTCTGTCACCATCATGAAATTGATGACAAGGGATTCATTTTCATTCAAATACATTCGGATAACAATTGAATTGCATTGAATTTGACAGTGTAAGCTTATTACACACATCTTAAAGAAATAGTTCATCCATAAATGATCATTCTGCCCTCATGTTGTTACACACCTGTATGACTTTAATTCGTCTTTTAATTTAATTCTTTAATTCTTATTTTGAAGAACGTTGGGAACCAAATAACTTGAGAACACCCATTGACTTTCATGAACGGAGAAAAGGCACTGAGACATTTCTCAAAATATCTTGTTTTGTGATCCACACAAGAAAGAAGTTAACTAAACTAAAACTAAAAGGAGAAATGCATGTGTGTGTGAGTGATAAAACACGATCGTCTCTCATGATCAGTGTGTGTTTGTTCTTCATGTCTCTCTGGAGGAACGACGCGTCTCTAGAGACTCGCTGGATCTAACCATCTCACACAGAACCAAGCATTATCAAACATTCACGACAGACACTTGAAATGGTTTAGAATCAAAAATAATTCTGAATTCATTCAGAGCTCGCACTCATGTCGTTCCAAACCTGAATGAACCTCAGCCCTTTCTTTCGGTGTATATAAATGAACATTCAGCTAAAGCAGGGTTGGATTGACATGAGGGTGAGCAAATTATGAAAAATCAAAAGTATTAATATTACTAATAGGGTAGGATATTATTATTTCGTAATGAATAGTTTTTAGGTAAATGCATCACTTAATGTGAAGTGAATAAAAATATGTAAACCTTCTCAAAATAAAATGGTAAATAATTATTCTGGGGACAGTTTTGTGCCAGAAGTGAGTTAAACCTGACAGAATCTCCCAAAAACTTCTTTTGGGGGCGTCTTCATTTGTAAAAATAGTATATATATAGAAAAAAAAAGTTTTTAAAATGTAAAAATAAAAAAAAAATAAATGAATAAAACAAAAATACATTTAAATATATATGTGTGTGTTGTGTGTATAGTATATAAAATGTTGTTTGTATTATTATAATCACGCGCCAAAAAGATAGACACACCACAACTTATTATATATAAAAATATGGAAAAATAAAATGATAATTAAACTGGGGAAATTTTAAAATATCTAAAAAAAAATTTTTTTATTATTACTATTATTAAAATTTAAATTTTTATATATGTATTTATCAAAAGGAAAACCTGGTAAATAAAAGGTAAAATGGTATGTTATTAAAACCAAGGCTGTTGGTAGTAAACGATCGATTTAGAGGTGGTGTGTGTGTGTGTGTGTTGATCGGGATCTTCTGTTGAGATGGGGTGTGTGGTGTGTCGTTTGTGGTGTGTGTGTGTGTGTGTGATTGGATCTTTCTGTTTAGATGTGATGCAGTGTGTTTTGTGTGCGTGTTGTGTGGGGCTGGGTGTTTGATCTGGATCTTATGGTGTGTGTATGTGTTGAGTGTGTGTGTGTGTGTGTGTGTGTGTGTGGTGTGTGTTGATCTGATCTTCTGTGAGAGGTGTGCAGTGTGTGTGTGTGTGTGTGTGTGTGGTTGTTTGATCTGGATCTTCTGTTGAGATGCGTGCAGGTGTGTGTGTGTGTGTGTGTGGCTGTGTTTGATAGGGACTTGTTGAGAGGTGTGCAGTGTGTGTGTGTGTTTGTTTCTGTGTCTGTGTGTGTGTGTGTTTGATTGGATTTCTGTTGAGATGTGGTGAGTGTGGTGTGGGTGTGTGTGTGTGTGTTTGTGTGTGTGTGTGTGTGTGTCTGCAGTGTGTGTGTGTGTGTGTGTGGTGTGTGTTTTGATTTGGGATCCTTCTGTGAGATGTGTGCAGTGTGTGGGTGGGTGTGTTTGATCTGGATCTTCTGTGAGAGTGGCCCCAGTGGTGTGAGTGTGTGTGTTTGACTGGATCTTCTGTTATACTATTATTTAAAATTAATTTTATGTATATGTATTATAAAAGAAAACGTAAATAAAAAGGTCAAGAAGTATAGTATTATATACCCACTGTATATATAAGCTAGATTTAGATGTGTGTGTGTGGTGTGTGTTGATCTGGATCTTCTGTTGAGAGGGGTGCAGTGTGTGTGTGCGGTGTGTGTGGGTGTGTGTGTGTGTGTTTGTGTTGTGTGTGTGTGTGTGTATGTGGTGTGTGTGTGTGTTGATCTGGATCTTCTGTTGAGATGGTGCAGTGTGTGGTGGATGGTGTGTGTGTTGATCTGGATTTCTGTTGGATGTGTGCAGTGGGGTGGTGTGTGTGTGTGTGATGTGTTTGATCTGGATCTTCTGTGAGATGTGTGCAGCGGTGATGTGGCAGGGTGTGGTGGGTGTTTGATCTGGATCTTCTGTGAGAGTGTGCAGTGGGTGGTGTGTGTGTTTGCTTGGATCTTCTGTGAGATGGTGCCAGTGTGTGTGTGGTGTGTGTGTGTGTGTATTTTGTGTGTGTGTGATCTGGATGTTCTGTGAGATGTGTGCAGTGATGCGGTGTGTGTTGGGTTGGGATCTGATCTTCTGTTAGATGTGTGCACGTGTGTGGTGTGGTGTTGTGTTGCTCTGGATCTTCTGGTGAGATGGTGGCAGTGGTGTGTGTGTGTGTGTGTGTTTTGATCTGGAGTTTGTTTGAGATGTGTGCAGTGTGTGTGTGTGGTGTGTGTTGATTGGTCTTCTGTGGAGATTTGTGCAGTTTGTGGTGTGTGTGTGTGTGTGTGAGAATGTATGTATGTGTGTGTGTGTGTGTGTGGGTGTGTGGTGTGTGTGTGTGTGGGTGTGTTTGTGTGTGTGTGTGTGGGGTGTGTGTGGTGTGTGTGTGTGGTGTGATGGATTTTGTTGGAGGGGTGCAGATTGTGTTGTGTGTGTGTGTGTGTTTGATCTGGCTCTTTGTTGAGAGGTGTGCAGGTGGTGTGTGGTGTGTGTTTGCTCTGGCTCTCTGTTGCGATGTGTGCGGTGGTGTGTGTGTGTGTGATTGGATCTTTGTTGCGCGTGTGTGCGTGTGTGGTGTGTGGTGTGTGGTGTGTGTGTGTTGTGTGGTTTTGTTGAGCGTGTGGGGGTGTGTGTGTGTGTGTGTGGTGTGTTGATTGGTTTTGTGAGATTGTTTGTGCAGTGTGTTGTTGTGTGAGTCGCTCTGAGCAGAGTAGGGAGGCACAGCACTTGGATTTCTGTGAGACACGTGGTGGTGTGTGGTGGGGTGTTTGATTGGCGTTGGGCTGTGTTTGTTGTGGGTGCCCAACCGTTGTGTGTGTTGTGTTGACTTGGATCTTTGTTGAGCTGTGTGGTGGTGTTGTGTGTGTGTATGTGGACACGATAGGGCTCTGCGTGTGGGTGTGTGTGTGTGTGTATGTTTGATTGGATCTTCTGTGTCTGGTGTGTGGGTGTGTGTGTGTGTGGCTCGCAGCGTGTCGTGTGGTGTTTGACAGTTAGTTTACTAGTGCGCAACAGACAGGTGTGTGTGGTTGATGGTGTTTGGTCTGGAGCTTCTGGTGACGAGTGAGACACGGGGCGAAGAGTGTGTGGTGGTGGTTGTGTGTGTGTGTTTGATTGGCTCTTCTGTGCGATGTGTGCAGTGGGTGTGTGGGTTGTGTTTGATCTGATCCTTAGGTGAGTGTTGGAGTGTTGTGGTGTGGTGGGTGATGCCCGTGGTTTGATGGATCTTCTGTTGAGATGTGGCAGTTGTGTTGTGTGTGTGTGTGTTAGATCTGGATTTCTGTTGAGAGATGTGTGTGTCGGTGGTGTGTGTGTGTGTGTGTGTTTTGATCGGATTTCTGTTGAGATGTGTGCAGTAAGTTGTGTGTGTGTGTTGTGTGTTAGGTGAGTTTGATATGGATTCTGTGAGATGTGTGGAGGTCGCTGTGTGTGTGTGTGTGTGTGTTTGATTGGGATTTAGACTAGGTGAGAGGTGCAGTGGGGTGTGTGATGGTGTGGGTGTGTGTGTTTGATCTGATGCTTTCTGTTGAGATGTGATGCGGGTGTGTGTGTGCAGTGTGTGTGTGTGTGTGTTTGATGTCTGGGGATAGCTTTCTGTGGATGTGTGACGTGTGTGTGTGTGTGTGTTTGGACGGATCTTCTGTTGAGATGTGTGGACCGTGTGTTGTGTGTGTGTGTGTGTGTGAGTTGGTTTGTATTGCGTGGTGTGTGTGTTTGATTGGATTTCTGTTGAGGTGTGCAGTGTGTGTGTGTGTGTGTGTGTGTGTGAAATGAATCAAAGATATGTGTTTTGATCTGGATCTGTGTGAGATGTGGTGCCGTGTGTGTGTTGTGTGTGTTGTGGTGTTCGTTCGGATCAGTTAAGCAGAGTGTGCGGAAGGATGGATGAGAGAGTGTGTGAGAGTGGTGTGGTTTGATCTGGATATTCTGTTGAGATGTGGTGCAGTGTGTGGCACGGTGTGTGTTGTGTTTGATCTGGATTTATGTGAGATGGTGCAGTGTGTGTGGGGTGTGTGTGTGTGTTTTCTGATTGGATGCTTAAGTTGAGAATGTGTGCAGTGTGTGGTGTGACGTGTGTGTGTGTGTGTTTGATCTGGATCTTGTGAGAATGTGTTGCAGGTGTGTAGTGTGTGTGTGTGTGTGTGGTTTTGATCTGGATCTTATGTTGAGATGTGTGCAGTTGTGTGTGTGGGTGTGTGGTTTGATCTGGATCTTCTGGTGAGAGTGTGCAGTGTGTGGTGTGTGTGTTGATCTGGAGATCTTCTGTTGAGATGTGTGCCGTGTGTGTGTGTGGTGGGTGTGTTGTGTGTGTGATCTGGATTTCTGTTGAGATGTGTGCCAGTGTGTGTGTGGGTGTTGTGTGTGTGTGTTGGATTGGATCTTCTGTGGCAGATGTGTGAAGTGTGGTGTGTGTGTGTGTTTTGATCTGGATCTTTCTGTTGAGATGTGTTTGTGGTGTGTGTGTGTGTGTTCATGTGATGTGTATGTGTGTGTGTTCATGTGATGTGTGTGTGTGTGTGTGTGTGTTTGCTCTGGATCTTCTGTTGAGATGGGTGCAGTGTGTGTGTGTGTGTGTTTGATCTGGATCTTCTGTTGCGTGTGTGTGTGTGTGTGTGGTGGTGTGGGTGTTTTGATCTGGTATTTGGAGAGGTGTGCAGGGGTGTGTGTATTGTGTGTGTGTGTTGGATTGGATTTTTGTTGAGATGTGTGCAGGTGTGTGTGGTGTGGGTTTGAATGGATTTGGTTGAGATGTGTGTGAGGGTGTGTGTGTGTGGTGTGTGTGTGTGTTGATCTGGATCTGCTTTGAGAGGTCAAGTCAAGTCAAGTCACCTTTATTTATATACGCTTTTAACAATACAGATAAGGTGACAAAGCACCCCTAATGCTTGGAGCAGCATTAATAGGAAAAATCTTGTCCCAATAATGCAACATGGACAATAGAGGAACACTCAATTTGTTACACAAGTTAAAGACAGTTCTACATTGCATTCAGTGATGTAAACATCAGCTTAGTTCAGTGTAAATATATCTTTGCAATGATGCAAGATAAAGCGAAATGAAGTGTCAACACAATAGCAAGCGAGCCAGCAGGGGACGCGGTCAAGGAACCAAAAGACTCCATCAGTGACAGGACAGGAGCAAAAACCTTGGGCAGAAATCATGGCTCAGTCGGGGGGAGCAGTTCGTCTGACCGACGAATTACCAGCAGTACGAAAAATCAATATAAGACGTAATAAAAAAGACGATGAACAATATTAACAGCAATAATTATATGATGCAATCAAACTTATAGAAAAAATTGGTAGTTCTGTATGTTGTTTCAGGCGTGGCATCATCTGAGGTCCTCTGAGGGATTGCATCATCTCTTCTCAGGTGTTCTGGATCCAGAATGAAGTTGTGTAAATCATCAGTTACCACGGGATGGTTAATCCCGTGGCAAAAAAAGGACGGAAAAAAAAAAAAAAAAAAAAAAACCCAAATAACAACATAATTAGCGTAGCTGCTGTTCCACCCAAGCAAAAATGATTTGTTTAACCCAAATTAAAGAATAATAATGTGCACTTGATCAGATATAACTGCAGTACAAGATTATGACTGCAGTAAAAGATTATGAGATGAATTATTGAATGCTTGACCAAAGAGATGTGTCTTTAATCTAAATTTAAACAGAGAGTGTGTCTAGTGTGTGTGGTTTGATCGGATGTTCTGGTGCGATGATGTGTGTGTGTGTGTGTGTGTGTGGTGTTTGAGCTGGATCTTGGATGAGATGTGTTTGCAGTGGGTGTGTGTGGTGTGCTGTTTGATCTGGATTTCTGTTGAGATGCGGTGGAGTGTGTGGTGTGATGTGGGTGGTTTGATTCTGGAATCTTATGCTGAGATGTGTGTTGTGTGTGTGTGTGTGTGTTTGTTCTGGATCTTCTGTTGAGATGTGTGCAGTTTGTGTGTGTGTGTGTGTGTTGGATCGGGATTTACTGTTGAGAGTGTGCAGTTGTGTGTGGGTGTGTGTGTATCTGGATTGCTGTTGAGATGACTCGAGGCTGGTGTGTGGTGTGTGTGGATGTGGAGTTTGATCATGGTCTTCTGTTAGGACGAATGTGTGCAGTTTGTAGTGTGTGTGTGTGTGTTTGATCTGGACTTGTCTGTTGAGATGTGTGCAGTTTGTGTTGTGTGTGTGGAGTTTGATCTGAGATCTTCTGATTCGAGATGTGGGCAGGGCGTCACAGCTGAATGAAATGTTCAGAAGCGTGCACTCAGGTCCGTGGATCGTCTGTTCAGCTTAATAGTAGTTTGAGTTTTGCTTATTATCAGGATCTTCAGGCAAATGTTTTCTGCAGAATGAAGCTGCCAACGGATTCGTTGCATTAGAGTCCCTTCCGCTGCTGGTTTACGGCTCGTTTTCTGCTCATTAGCAGGTGAAACAAACACACAGATCACAGAAATACTTCAGTCAGAGATCATCTTACTCTGTGTGTATGTGTGTGTGTGTGTATAAATGTGTGTGTGTGTGTGTGTGAGAAAGAATAGATGTCAGTGAAAAACACCTAGCTGAGGCATCAATTAACATACTGTGTATGAGGACCAGAAACACAAACACACACACACACATATACACAATTATACACACACCACTCTGTCTCCACATCCCACACACACTTCACTCACGCACTACACTCCCTCACGCAACACTTTAACACACACACACATCCACACATCTACTCACTCACCACGCACAACAGCCACTCTCTCACACACAAACACATCACACAACAAAAAAGCACAAACTCACGTCACTCACTAAAACTCAACACACCACTTTCACACACACACACACACACACACACACACACACACACACACACACACACACACTCACTCACTCACACACACACACACACACACACACACCCACACACACACACAATACACCCTTCACCACTCTCACACAACACACACAGCAACTGATATGTGGGGTGTGTATCTTTCTATGATATTAGGTATTGTTAGGTCTGTTCGGGAGTGTTTCTATGTAGTATATGTGAGGGATGATCAATCATTCGGTCATTATCGTGAAATAAAGCCAATCAGAGTGAGCAGGATGTTGTTTATTTCAGATCACTCTCATCTGTCATTCCTGAACTCCTCATTCTGTTGTTCTGCCAGCATCCAGTGGCTGTTTTTGTGTCAGAATGAATCTGTGCTGTTCACCTGAGCATCATTCAGCTGTATGACAGGATGATTCGTCTGCACAGTCATATGAGCCGACTGCAGTTTCTTATGATCATTTTTTCATTTACATGTATGCATTTGGCAGATTCAAAGCAGTTTAAATGGCATTTAAGTTGCACATTTGATCAGTTCTTTCTTTCCCTGGGAATTGAACCCATGACCTTGGTGTTTCTAGCACCATACTCTACTGTTTGAGTACAGGAATGATTTTTTTGTCCTCTCTTTTGTATTGTATCATTGTTTATGATTTATATAATCTGCAATGCATCAGGGGACACTGTCTTATCTTTTTTTGTCTTTCCTGAATTTCATTTTTTGAATTTTATGTGCATTTTTCAAAAATATGACTGCAGTGAACAGTCAGAATTCAGATTCATGACAATTTTCCATCCTCTTATTTATTTATTTATTTATTATGTCTCACGCAGACATGCAGTTTAAGAACTCTTTTTATCACTCTATAAATCAGAAAATACTGTCAGCAGACAGAAAACAAAGACATTTTCACCATGTTTTGTTTTTAGGAATAAAATGTTATATAAATCAGTGTGAATGATATATCAACAAACCCCTCAGTAAAATCCTTCAGATTATAGAGAGGAATAAAACTCTAAGTTTTGGTGTTTGTAAGTGCTGCTGAAGTGGAGAAACAAACTCTTAAAGATATATACTGTAGTTGAAATCTACAGGCGCAAATGGATAAAGTGCAATAAAATTAACACTTAAAAGAGTGTTTTCATGTTGCATGTGTTTTTATTTATTTTTTAACCTTTCCACCTTTTTCATCCTCTCTGCTATCGGTTTAGGACTTCTGTATGTAAATGTGCTTTATGATTTATTGACCTGTTCAGAAGTGAAACGAGTTTGTTCCTGGTGTGTCGTCTGTAAAACTCTCAAATACTAGATCTAGTTCACTATGTTTGGTTTGGTTTGGCAGACTAATGGTTTATTTCCAGTGATCAGGAGTGTTATTACATTGAACACATGCAGTCAAATGAGTCCAGCGTCTGCTGAAGGTCACCGTTTCTCTTGTTTAACTCACATTAGCTAATGTTTCATGTCAACAAGCCATTTAAAGAGATGTGACGTCGGTCAGGGATTGACCCTTTGCTTTTGTATTCTTTTTTACTCGTACTATTTATGTATAATTCATTTTTATTTCAGTTTTACTTTTCATTTAATTCCAGTTAGTGATTTTAGTGCTTCAACTCAAGTTAATTAAGCAACTAACTTAAATTAGTTATATCACCGAATCTTTGCTTTTCCTCTTTAACACTAGTGAGTTTTGGAGGATGAAGACTTTAGTGTGTCGTTTCTCTGCCTCCAGCTGTTGTTCGTTGGTTCTCTGGTTCTTGTCGTTGCTCTAGAAAACACAGGTGCTGTTGAGACGAGATCTACTTTAATGACCTGGTTTAATATTTACAAATCACTTTAGATTCAGAATAACTGCAGCCTGATTTCATGAGTAGGTCATAGGTACACACACACACACACACACACACACACACACACACACACACTCACTCAGGCATGCACGCACGCACACACACACGCACACACACTCACACTCACACACACACACACACAACACAACCACTCCCACACCCACCACACCCACCCCATCCACACCCGCCTTCAAACAAAACACCAAACACACACACACACCACTCAGGCACACAACACACACACACCAAACACTCACACACACACACACACACACACACACACTCACACACACACACACACACACAACCACCACACACATCACATACACATCACACACCCACACACAAAACACACACCACTCACTTACACCACAAAACACACTCACTTACCACAAACACACACACACACACCACGTTTCAGGGTCCCAGATGCTGAGTTAGCAGAATACCCGTGAGGGTTAGCAAAGAATTGTGTTGAAATTCATTTACAACTTTTCTGTTATGACACAGCCATGGATATGATCTGCCCTTGATGAATATTTGTTACAGTTTGATGTCAGTAATATCTGGTCAGTTCAGGAAGATAGAAAACCATTTACAGATGTTAGATTGAAATGTTTATCGGTTTTGTCTCATGACCCTGTGTTATTTTAGTATATTTTCTAGTTTTGTTAATGTTTTTAAATGGATTTTATCATTCTATTTCACTTTAATTGAAAGTTTTAGTAAGTTTGGTGTTACTAGTTTTTATAAATGTTATTTAATTTTAGGTATTTTGCTACTGCAAATTATACTAAACTGAATGAGTTTTATTTGTTTTCATGTGTAATTGTAGTCAAAAGTTGTCATTTTGTTTTGTGTTTTGATTTTTTATTAGTTTAAATTTTTTTTTATAAATAATTTTTTTTAGTGTTTAGTATTTTTGTACATCACTTTAAACTAAATGAAAAACTGTGCTAGTCCAAATAAAATAGTAGCAAGTTTATTATATTGATTTATTTCAGTTAAATTTACGTGATGAAAATAGGTTTGTTTAAAAAATGGTTTTAGTTCAGTTTTTCTCGATGCTTAACCACATTTCTTGAACTCTGCCTCGTATTCTCAAAACAGCTAAACACACAAACCATAAGTCTCACCCACTTCCCCAATATCATATTTTAGGTCAAAATGCAGCTCATACACTCAAAACCATTCACTCTGCTGAAAAACCTAATGTTTCCCTCAGACATCACCACAAGATTTCAAAACCACACACACAACAACTAGTATTACACATGGTGCATAATTCAAACAAATATCCAAAAACTGTTACGATTATGTTGGGTGGTTCTCCCCATCAAAACTTTTCACATAACACAACGACAAACAATGTATACAGACCCTTGGCACCTTTATTCTTCAGGTACTAACAGCACAAACAACAACAAAAAAAAAATTCCGCATCAGCATCCTATTTGTTCTGGGTAAGGCCGGAATCTCGAGTACAATCCCCGGCTATATTGTCCCTAGCCAGGCAGCGAGGGTAAAATCCTCTTGCATGCCTGATACACCCCTGGCATGCATCTACTGATATGTCTAGGCAGGCTTCTTCCATGGCCTGGAGGAGGGGAGCACGTATATAAGGTTCTCGGTCATACACTTTCAACCACCATGCTGAAAAAAACTCCTCTATCGGGTTTAGAAAGAGAGAGTATGCAGGCAGAAAGATGTTAGAAAACCTCGGGTTATTGGTAAACCAGTCACGAACCAGAGCAACGCGATGGAAGCTGACATTATCCCAAACAACAATGTAACGAGGCTGCTCTGGCTGTGCTGGTTCCCTGAGGTCCAGCTGGAACATATGCTATCTTAGACCGTCAAGGAAAGCAAGGAGGAGCATAGTGTTAGTGTCCTAGAATGGCATGACGGTGGAGTATCCCTCGTTGGCTGATGGCTGCACACAAAGTGACATTCCCTCCGCGATGACCAGGGAAATTTACAATAGCCCGTTGGCCAATTATGTTCCTCCCCCTTCTTCTTCTTTTGGTCAGGTTGAAACCAGCCTCATCCACAAAAGATAATTTAATGGGGAACAGGTCGGCCTTCTCAAAGATTCTCTGAAAACACATGAAACACAGTAGAGTAAATCACTGCCCTGAAGCACAGTTCAAGAGGGCACAAATGGCAGCATAAACTGCTATACTGTGATGGTACACAATACTTCATACGATATCAAAACTCACACCTGAACATATTCCACTCGTTGGTCTCTCACTCTGTCAGAGTTTCATTCGAAAAGGACGCGGTACGCCAGTTTCATCCGGAACCGGTGCTTTCGGAAGATACAATCAATTGTGGAGAGGCTGATGACATTTATCCCTCAAAAATGATGATTATCCTCAATCACTCACCTTTGAATCTCTCGCAGGCGGATTACATTATTGGCAATGACCATGTTTACAAGCTCCCTCTCTTGCTCCTCCGACAAAAGCCTTAGCCTGCCTCCACCAGGTGGTCGTGTCCTACAAAAATAGAAGCACTCATTACAGTAACTGTCACACATCCTTTTTACAGGAAAAAATGGAAACATACTGAAACTCTCTGTATGCGAGGCAATTTGATGCATTTCTTTATTACAGTAGCATAGTGCAACAGTGTATGCACTCTAAAGTTACTGTACAGAGCAGTATTACTGTAAGTACACCTACCTGTTTTCCTCCCTGAAGGTTATGATGATGGAGGCGACGGTAAAGTGACTCAAATTTGGCTGTACTCGTTGCCCAGCCACCCTCATAGTCATACCATGGACAAGGAAATGGTCAACTAGTGGCACGAATTTCATCTGAGACTACTTGTCTCCTTGCCTTACTTATCACTCCTCATACTCCTCCTAATCATTCTTTCTCCTTCACCAAGTCCTTCGTCCTCTCCCCCTCCTCAGACCACATGCTCTTCCCGCCTACGCACCTCCTAATACTCTTCCTCTTCTCCCTCCTCCTTGTCCTTCCCAGTCCTTTCTCTCCTCTCCGGCCTCCTCCTCTCCCTCCTCATATCCTCCTCCTCCTCATACTTGTCCTTCACACGTCATCTTCATATCACTCATACCACCATGTCTTCCTACTTCCGCCTCCTCTTGACTTCACCACGTCTCTTCCTCTGCCTCATCCTGCACCACATTCTTCCTACTCTCCCATCATCTCCCGCCTATCCCTCCTCTCCTCCTCCCACCCCTCTCCTCTCTACCTCCTCCCCTTGGCCTTCAAAAACCCACCCCCCCCCACACCGTCCTCTTCCTCTCTACTCCTTTCACCACGTTTCTCTTCTCCCTCCTCCTTGTCCTTCACACGTCCTCATACCTCTCTCTCTCTCTCCTCCTCCTCCTCCTCCTCTCCTCTCCTCCTTGTCTTCGACAGTCCTCTTCCTCTACGCTCCTCAGCTCTCCTTAACAACGTCCTCGTCCCTCCCCTCTCCCTCCTTTACTTCACCACGTACTCTTCCTTCCCTCTCCTTCACATCGTCTTCATCCTATCCCTCCTCTCATCCCTCCTATCCCTCCTCCTCTCATCTCCATTCCTCCTATCCTCCTTCCTTGTCCTTACAACGCCTCTTCCTATCCTCCTCCTTCCCATGTCGTCCTAATCGGAACGTTGGAATGCGTCTCCTTGGACTTCAACAAATCTCCCTCTCACTCCTCCTTCCTCCTCCTCAATCCTCCTCTCCTCCCTCCTCTCGTGTCCTTCACCCAGTCCTCTTCCTCTCCTCCTCAATCCTCCTTTTCCTTCACACGTCCTCTTCCTTCTCCCTACTCCAATAGGATCAACAATGTCTTCTCCTATTCCTAAACGCTCTGCCCCGTTAGAGCGAGGAAGATCCTCCTAGAACAGAGCTCCTCCTTTCCTCACCAACGGTCCTGTGCCTCTCCCCCCATTCAACAGAATCCTCTACTCACTCCGGCCTGCACCATGTGGTCCTTATTCCCGCTCCTCCTCATCATCCTCCTCTCCCTCCCATTCCTTCCTCCTCCCTCCGCTCTCTCCCGTATCCTCCTTGTCTTCACAGTACTCTTCCTCTCCCTCCTCCTTTCACAGTCTTCGTCCTCTCTCATCCTCAATATACCTCCTCCTCCTTGTCCTTCACCACGTCCTCTTCCTCTCCCACCTCCTTCACCCCGTCTCCTCCTCTCCCTCCTCATTGCCCTTGCCAAATCTCTGCCTCTCCCTCCTCCTCACCAGTCTTCCTGCCTCTTCCTTATCTCCTTGTCCTTCCACGTCCTATTCCTCTCCTCCCATTCACCAAATCTTCCTCCTTTCCTTCTCCTCCTACCTCCTCATATTCTCCCCTCCCTCCTCCCCCTCCTTTCCTAATTCCTCTGCGGACCTATTCCTTAATGTCTCTGGGCTCTGTTCCCCAAAAGCTCAGTGAATGATGGGGCCCTGTTATACTTATTTATGAAGGATTGATTGATGTGTGTCAATTTGATTTAGTTTTCCACCTGGGTAATTGTTTGCTAACTGAGCTCAAGCTGTGCTGACTTGAGTGAACAGTATTGAATGCTAGTGCTTTCTAAATGACCACACTGAGAAATGTAGGGATTTGTGTGTAGAGTTTTGCAGTAACGGTTCACCAAATCTGACTCGTGTGTTAAAGCAGGGGAATAGTGTTTATAGTTCAGCAAAATGGGTGTGCTTTTTGAAAAATGGCGTTATGGATTTGAAATTTTAGTTCAAAAGCCTGGTTATAGTGTTTTAGCAATCGAGAAAAACGGTAACGATAACGACACTGCTTCTGGGTAATGTAGTTCATCTGCTCTCTCCTCAGTGTCGGATGCTGTGTAAGGACATCCCAGCTGAGACCATGTATGACGTGCTCCATGACATCGAGTATCGGCGGAAATGGGACGCGAATGTCATCGAGACGTTTGACATCGGCAAGCTGACGGTCAACGCAGATGTGGGCTATTACTCCTGTAAGTTCTGCCACTGTGCAGAGTTAGGCTTTAAAATCAAAATATGCAATTTACTTTGTTTATGATTGAACATCGGCTGACTGATGGTTTCATGAGGTGTCGTTCATGCTAAGCGTTCATGCTTTTAGGGAAGTGTCCTAAACCGCTGAAGAACCGTGATGTCATCACCCTGCGCTCCTGGCTGCCGATGGGCAACGATTACATCATCATGAACTACTCCGTCAAACACGCTGTGAGTGCTGCTGTGTTAGTTTAGTCTCGTTGATATACTGTTATAGGTTATGTTAATAGTTTGAATTCGATTTCATTTTTGATATATTCTCTTTTTTTTAATATATCTTTAATTTTTATTTGGTTTTAGTCAAAAAGCTAATTATTCTTATGCTTCCGGGCGCGTGGATCAGTGGGATTGGATTTGATTCACACGTGCTTCAGACATAAAAAAATATTAAATATTGTATTTGTTTACAATTCTATGTAAACATTAACTGACATCAGAGAACTGTGATCATGCGTTGATTCTTTTGTACGATCAGCGTTCAGCAGTGACGTGTGTTTGTGTGAGCATCAGGACAGTAATGATTCTGCTACTAACGATCTTCTGATCGTTACTAACGATGTGATGGTGGTCTGTGTTCACTGTAACAGCTGGTGATCCTGTACAGATGTGTGCGTGCGTGTGTGTGTGTGATCTTGATTGATTGATTGTGTTTCAGAAATATCCTCCTAAGAAGGATCTGGTGCGAGCTGTTTCCATCCAGACGGGATACCTGATCCAACGCACCGGCCCCATCAGCTGCACCTTAACATACCTGGCACAGGTGGACCTGAGAGGTGACACACACTCACTCACACACACTCACACACACACTCACACTCACACACACACACACACACACACACTCACACTCACACTCACACTCACACACATGCACTCACTCCCTCACTCACTCACATACACACACACACACATGCACTCCATCCCGCACTCACCACCTACACACTACTCCCTCACTCCCTCCTATCCCTCACGCAACCGACTCCCTCACTCCCTCACGCACCTTCCCTCACAGCACTCACTCACATCACCTCACGTCACTCACATCACTCACTCCCTCCATCTCACTCCCTCCCTTCACTCCCCTCCCTCCCTCCCTCCCTCACTCACTCCCTCACTCACTCACTCAGTCCCTCACACACTCTTCAGTCCCTCACACACTCCTCAGTCCCTCACACACTCCCCAGTCCCTCCCCTCACTCCCTCCCGTCCCTCCCTCACGCCTCTCCCTCACACCCCTCCCTCCTCACGTCATAATCCCTTCCTCACCTCACTCACTCACTCCCTCCCTCACATCCACTTCCCTCACCTCCCGTCCCTCCCTCCCTCACTCACTCACCATCTGTCACTCCTCACGTCCCTCCCCTCCCTCACCACTCTCACGTCCCTTCACTCACTCCTCCACTCCCTCCCTCACTTATTCCAATCCCTCACTCAATCCCTCCCTTCCTCACTCCCATCCCCACTCCCTCACTCCCCCACTCCCTCCTCACTCCCTCACATCCCTCACTCCCCACTCCCTCCCTCACATCCCTCCCTTTCTGCTCCCTCACTCCCTCACTCCCACACGCCTCACGCCCCACCGCACTTCATTTCACTCACTCACTCACTCACTCACATCCCGTTCCTCCCTCATCCCTCCTGATCACTCACATCCACGTGCCCTCACTCACTCACCCACTCACGTTAATTCCTCCCTCCCTCCCTCCCTCACTCACTCACTCACTCACTCCCCTCCCTCCCTCCCTCCCACTCACTCACTGAACGTCCCTCAGCCCGCTCCTCCCCTCCCTCACTAGACCTCCCCCCTCCCTCCTCACATTCCCTCACTCCTCACTCATCACTCACTCACTCCACACCCTCCCTCACTCACTCACTCCCTCACTCCCTCACTCACACAAGTCCCTCACTCCCTCCCCCCCCCCTCACTGGGTGCCCTCTCCTCCCCTCACTTCCCTCCCTCCCTTCACTCCCTCCCATCCTCCCTCCTCACTCACATTCCCTCATCACGCATGTAACTCACTCACGCCCTCACTCATCCTCCCTCCCTCACCCTCACTCACTCATCGCGGAGTCCTCCCTCACTCACGACCCTCACCTCCCCCCTCCTCTCACAATCACATCACTACTCACTTCCCTTCCGTGATCTCACCTCCCTCACTTCACACCTCCTCCCGGCACTCCTCCCTCACACTCCTCCCTCCCTCCCCCCCTCCCTCACTCCACTCCCTCACTCCTCCCTCACATCCCTCACTCACCACTCAAATCACTCCCTCCCTCCCTCCCTCCCTCACTCACTTCACTCACTCCTCCCTCCCTCCCTCACATCACTAACTTCCTACGCCCCTCCCTCCCCCCTCCATCCCTCCCTCCCCTCCCTCCCGCCCCTCACTCACTCTCTCTCACTCACTCACTCTCACACACACTAAAACTCACTCACTCATTCTCACACACACACACACTCACTCCCTCCCCTCACTCACTCACACACACACACCACTCACTCCCTCACTCACTTCACACACTCACACACACACACACACTGTCTCTCACACACTCACACACACACTCACTTTTTTTATTTTAATTTTTAGATTTGATTTTTTTACATCTTAATCTAATTTGTATTTATTTTAATATTTATTATAATCATTTTTTTAATTATTTATTTTTTGACCCAATTTGTTTTATTTTAGTATTTTATTTAAAGTTTTTTTAAACCATATTTTCCCTTGATTATTATATTGTTCATTTATTTTTATCACATACTTTTTTACATATTTTAGCTTTTTAAAATGTTTTGTATAATTTTCATTCATTCATTAATCTTTCAAATTTATTCTAGATCAAATGTTTGTTTGTAGAGTTGTTGTTCAGATCTACAGCCCTGAATCAAACAGTTTATTCTAAACTAGACCTTTCTTTGTGTCTCTCTCAGGTTCTCTTCCCAAGTGGGTTGTTAACAAGTCTTCCCAGTTCCTGGCGCCTAAAGTGAGTAAAGTGTGCACTGGTTCACGCCATCCTTACACTCGTTTATTCTTACACTCGTTTATTCTTACACTCGTTTATTCTTACACTCGTTTATTCTTACACTCGTTTATTCTTACACTCGTTCGTCCTGCTCTCTGGCGGTTATTTGTTCTGTAGCTCCTCGTCTGTTCTGCATTGCTACCTGCATTAACCTTTGGGGCGTAGCTTGTGAGCGTGTGGGTGAGCGTGTGATGAGCGTGTGTGGAGCGTGTGTCTCGTTGTGTGTGTGTGTGTGTGTGTTGGGCGTGTGTGTGTGGTCGGTTGTGTGTGGTGGGCGGTTTGTGTTGGGCGGGTGTGTGTGTGTGTGTTTGTCTGAGTGTGTATGTGTGTGTGTGTGTGTGTGTGTGTGAGATGTAAAAATTCTGAAAGTTTTCTGTGAGGGGTAGGTTTAGGGGTAGTGTTGGTGTAAGTTGGCAATAGAATATACTGTCTGTACAGTATAAAAACCACTACGCCTAATGGAATGTCCCCACAATTCACAAAAACAAACCTGAGTGTGTGTTGGTGCGTGCGCGTGCGCGTGTGCGTGGTTGTGTGATCACAAACACACTTCAGTTTCATCCCTCTGTTAGTTCGAGCTCATAAAGGGCTTGTGCAATACTGACAAAAAAATTATATCTCAATAATTTTCTGGGATTTTATCGATAACGATAATTAGACAATGTTTTGCTGAGTGTTTAGACAAAAATAATTTGATTAGTTTTGTTAATTAATTTTTTGTGTCATTTGTATTATTTTATTTATTTATTTTACTCTCAAAAACATGTATATTTATTGAATAATTTTTGTTTTCCTTATCTTTTTCGATTTTGTTGTCAGAGTTATGTTTTAAAACCATTTTTTTCATTGGTTTTTAATAATCTATTTTTACTCTATTTTATAATTTTTTATTTGAATCTATTTTTCTTTCCATCGTCTATTTCAGTTTTTCCATCGTTTATTTATTTTATGTTTATTTAGCTATTTATCACTTTTATAGATTTTGTTTTTAAAATCAAGGATCATTGTTTTTTATAATAACATTGTTGTAATTCTTAAAATTTATTTAAAATTCATATTTCGATGCACTAAGTAACTTCGAAATCACGGTCCCCACAATCAAATCCCTCCTCAAAAGACTACATAATACCTTCCACACCTAACATTTCACCAACATGGCCCTCATAGAAATAAATAAAACAAATACTAAAAACAACCAAATTTCAAGACTGGCGGGTTGTTATTTGCTATTTGATGTATATTTATAGATAACTTATGATATGCTTTATGTATATATGTTTTACTATATGGACTCACACGTTGTATGTTTGTCGACTAATCTACATCAGACGGGCCACCAAACAGTGTGACTCTATCTTCATCATTTTCTCTCTTGGTTGTTGGGGGTTTTATACATTTTTTTGGTTTTGGGTGATTTTTGTTGATGTGGGTATCATGGTCTTAGTTTTTTTGACCTTTGTATGTGGTTACTTTGTTCTCTTATGTTTTCTTTTAGCTATTGCCTTGTTTGTGTTATTTATTTCCTTTTTCTCATCTGTGTGTGTGGTGCTCGGGGCGATGTGCGCTCTAACGTGTCTTCGTAGCCGATGAGCAAGCACAGTCCGGGTTAGCCGGTCTTAGTCCCGTGCAACCCTGTCCAGCTCCCGCTGTCCGCACTCTCCATCCAAACACGCCGCCTCCGGATCAACATCGGGCCGGATCGGGTCACTACCAGACACCGGCGCGCCGCGCAAGCGACACCGAGGGAACCCTGCCACACCATACATCCCCCTCGCACCCACACACACAACCCCCCCCCCCCACTCTGCACACAGCCCCCCCCCCCCCCCCCTCTCGCCCCCCCCACCCCCCCGCCCCCCCCACCCCCTCTCCCCCCCCACTCCACACATACACACACACAGTTTTGTTTTTGTGAAAAGTGGGGACTCTCTATAGGCGTAATGGTTTTTATACTGTACATACTGTATATTCTATTGCCCTACACCACCCCTACACCTAAACCTACCCCTCGCCGGATGTGGACTTTCTTCTGCAGTTGTTAGTGATTATTCCAAAAACTGTCGCTTCTTTGTGATTTATTCCGCTCTTTTGTGTACCCATGAGACACAACTTAGGTCCCCACCAGTTACCAGCCCCATGATTTGTGTGTAGTCAGGTAAGAGGTCCCCACCATAATGAACGTTACACACCTCCGCACATCATCACTCACTTCACTCACACACACCACATCCCACCCCACACATGCACACTCTCTCTCTCAAACGCTCTCTCGCACGCACAACACACACCACCCACATGCCCACACTCACGCACACACCACAACCCCGGCATGGGTGGGTTCCGGGGGCGGCACACACACACACACACACACACACACACACACACACAGACACACTCGCGCACACTCACACACACGGCTGTGAACGCTTCTGAGCTCCATCCCTGTTGCAGCAGGTCGTCCACAGCACTCCAACCTTCTAACCTTGTCCAACCTGGAATTCAGATGATTTTGAATTATGATTATGATTTCTGACCTTATGTATGCATGCAGTTTGTCTCCACACACACAGAGGGCGCTGATGTCGATCTGCTGTACGACGCTAGAGTTCAATTAATGAATGAATATAGTAATGAAAAATTAAAAACCAATTACTGCCTGTGTTTTTGGAGCTCTGCCTTGTGTCTTCTGTTTTTTACAACAAAAACTACCAAAGAAAGACATCGAGTCGACAGGAAAAGTTATGTTATGTTAGTGAAAACATGGGGAAAATGACTCGTTCTGTCCTTTTTTTTTAATGAACATAGTTTATTGCAAAAAGTAAATTGTCCATTTCTGTAACTTTGCCTATATAAAAGAAAAATCACAAAGATCTCTTTAATATCTCAGTTGTTTCTTTAAAATAAAACTAAATGTAATCAATGCAATTAAAAATATATTAATAATATAAAAAATTTAATTTTTCATCAGAAAAAAATCTCAAATTGTTCTCAAATTTGTCAAAGTCTGCGTGAACTATAGAATATAGAGAATATGAGTGATGTTCACATCTATATTCCCATTAGTTATATGTCTATTTACTCTCACTATATGATAAATGTTAACTTGTCAGTTTTGATTTCTAATGAATTTAAGGACATTTTTGAGACAGTTAATACTTGTGATACTTGATCTGAGTCACGTTGATTAAACATAAGGAAAAATGTATATGTTTTTGAAAGAAGTCTCTTCTGCTCAACAAGGCTATTTATTTGATTAAAAATACAATAAAAACAATAATATTATTATAAGGTACAACAGCTGTTTTCTTGTGAATCTCTGTGAACTGTAATTTATTCTTGTGATGCAAAGCTGATTTTTCAGCAGTCATTTTTCCAGTCTTTAGTGTCACATGATCCTATAGAAATGATTCTAATAGCTGATTTGCTGCTCAAGAAACTCTTCTCATTATTATGATTGTTGAACACAGTTGTGCTGCACAATATTTCTGTGGAAACTGGGATTTTTCAGGATTCACAGATGAACAGAAAGTTCAGAAGAACCGCAATTTGGAAAAACTCTTTTGTAAGATTATAAATGTCTTTAATGTCACTTTAGATCAATTTAATGCGTCCTCTTTCTTGCTTTGCTGTGGTTGTGTAAAAAAAAAACAAACTTACGTACCCCAAACTTTTGAATGGTACTGTATCACAAATTTAACAAAAATATGTGACACTGAAGACTGGAGTAATGAATACTTTTATTTGGCAGCCATATCACCCTGTAACCCAAAACGGGTTGCCCACTGAAGCTAAGCAGGGTTGAGCTGGTCAGTACCTGGATGGGAGACCTCCTGGGAAGACTGTGTTGCTGCTGGAAGAGGTGTTAGTGAGGCTAGCAGGGGGTGTGCTCACCCTGTGGTCTGTGTGGGTTCTGATGCCTCAGTATAGTGATGGGGACACTATACTTTCAACAAGCACCGTCCTTCGCATGAGACGTTAAACTGAGGTCCTGACTCTCTGTGGTCATTAAAAATCCCAGAATGTCTTTCGAAAAAGAGTAGGGGTGTAACCCCAGCATCCTGGCCAAATTTGCCATTGGCCTCTGACCATCATGGCCTCCTAACAACCCCCATATCTGCTGATTGGCTTCATCACTCTGTCTCCTCTCCACCAGTAAGCTGGTGTGTGGTGGGCATTCTGGCGCACTATGGCAGCTGTCGCATCATCCAGGTGGATGCTGCACACTGGTGGTGGATGAAGAGATACCCCCTGACAATGTAAAGCGCTTTGAGAGCCTAGAAAAGCCCTATATAAATGTTATGAATTATTATTATTAATGTTTTATCAGTGATGCATTAACTAGATCAAAGTGACCGTAAAATACATTTATAATGTTTGCATTAATATTTTCTATTTCAAATACAATGCTGTTCTTCGGACTTTCTTTTCATTCTGAGCAATCCTGAAAATTAAAATGTATCACATTTTTCCACAAAAATATTGTGCATCACAACTGTTTTCAACATTGATAACACACACACCTCCTTATACACACCCACACAACACACACACACACACACCACTCACTTGCTGTCTTACCACACACACACAGACACACACACACCCACACACACACCTCCACACACACACACACAACCGATGATTTGAGCTGTTAAGCGCCCACACATTGCATACGATCCTCCCGGCTGCTAGACCCTGACTCACACTCATCCCACACTATTACTACTGATGATGATCAAAAACATACTTTATACCTCTTTATGAAACAAACAACTGATTATTACCATTTCATGCCGCCTCTTCAGTCTCACTGTTTAAATTATTCTGTTTCTATACTAAACGTGTCAGTGTGCACACTATGAAGGGAACACCTGCATGACCTACTACAAAATGTGCAGCGTGTCCCATAATGCAATGCGGTCCACATATTGTGTCCTTGTTCCCACGTTCGTTTTGCAATGAACCAGGAGACATCAACTGTGACGCCTTATGCACAAAAAAAACTTTTCTACGTTTATAATCTACTTTTTCTTATTTCTGACAATAATACGTATTGTATTGTAATGAGGAAAAAATGTAGCACATTACTCTTTGTAAGTCATTGCATCTGCATGCGAACGCTTCAAAGTAGGCAGTGCTCAACTAACTCCTCTGATGCCTGTATGCAGTGTGCTATTCCAATCACACCACACCCTTGTCCAAATACCCACAACTTGCGGTCTTTGCACTTGACCACTTGACTACTTCTATGACGTATTTCCTGTATTTGGTCCAAGTGTTCAAGTGAGCATGAAGAACACAAGTGTGTGTATAACTGTTCATCACCTGATGGGACACACGTATAGCGTTGTAAGAATGCAAGTGTTTACAGAGCTATACAATATATAATATTCACTCATAGTTCTGTAGCGCCGCCTGTCGGCCAACGCGTGTAATGCTGCCGTTATCAGAATGTAATACATAAATGTTTCCTATTTATAAGTTTACAACACAGAAAGTATTAAAAGAATATAACTTATATATATTAAGTTAATAAATGATTTTTAATCACACACACACACACACACACACACACACACACACACACACACACACCACACACCACACAACCCACTCTCTCTCTCATCCCACACACACACACACACACTCACACACACACACACCACCACACCACACACACTCTCTGCTCGCTCACACACCCCACACACCACACACACTCTCATCGCTCGATCCTCCTCTCCTCACACACACACACTCTCTCTCTCTCACACACACTCACACACAGGTTTGTTTTTGTGAAAAGTGGGGAGTCTCCATAGGTGTAATTTTTTTTATACTGTACAGACCGTATATTTTATTGCCCTTTACCAACCCTACCCCTGAACCTACCCCTCACAGGAGACTTTCTGCATTTTTAGATTTTCAAAAAACTCATTCTGTGTGATTTATAGCCTTTTGAATTACGGGGACACTGAAATGTCCTCATAAATCACCTTCTCATAATACCCATGTCATACCCATGTTATTATACAAATTTGCGTCCTCATAAACCACATAAACATGCAAACACACACACACACACACCCACTCACCACTCTCACACTCACTCACCACTCCCATCAACCCTCACAACAAACAACACACACACACACACACCACACACACACAACACACACAACACACACACACAAACAATACAACACACACACACAACACACACAACACACACACACACACCCACACACACAACCACACACACACACACACACACACACACACAACACACGCTCTCTCTCTCCACACACACACCCACACACACACACACACGTAACACACACACACACACACTCTCTCGTCAACACCACCCACCACACACACACACACACACCCACACACCACACACACTCTCTCGCTCATCACACACACACACCACACCACACTCACTCACTCCCACTCTTCACAACACACACACACACTCACTCACTCAAACACACACACAAACACACACACAAAAAAAAACACACACACACACACAACACACACCACACAACACACACACACACACACAACACACACCAAACACACACACAACACAACACACCAAACACACACACAACACACACACACACAAACACACACACTCACACACAAACACACACACACACCCCACACACACCACACACACACAAACACACACACACACAACACACGACCACACACCACCACACACACAACACACACACACACCACAAACAAACACACACACAACAACCACACACCCACACACACACACACCAACACCACACCACACACACCCACACACACACACACACACCCACACTTCACACACTCACTCACACTCTTTCTCACACAATCCCACACACACACACACCACAAACCCACACACACACACACACCACACTACAACACACACCACACACCACACACCGACACACACCCACACACCCACACACAACACACACACAACACACACACACACTACACACACACACAACACATATAGAGGTCTTTTTTGTGGCATTAATTGCAGAAACAAAAATTATATATGAATTACAGAAAATAAATTATATATGTAACATAACAACATATTTTAAAGAAATAATATAATATGAATATAATAAAAAAATATATAACATAATATATGTGGTATTTTTTGTACTTTAATTGATAGAAAAATATTAATTAATATAAGTTATATAATATACAATATATATTTATAAATAAATATATTTTACAGAAAGAATATATAATATATAATAGATTTACTTTAAAATAGCTAAAATAAATATCTTATATAAATGCGGTCTTTTTGTGTACTTTCATTGAGATAGAAAAACTAATATATATGTTTATTTTATTATCACGTCTTATTACTATTATAAGTTTATATTTGATTAGTATATTAGTGAGGGTGTTTTGTGCATTTAACTGTACTAAATATACAAATAATTAATATACATTATAAATTAAACAGTAACAATATTATTATTGTGGATTCTTAAAACAAAAGCGTGTTACTGTTCTCTGCGCTGCTCGGGATGGACCAATCAGAGTCGAGTGTGAGGATGCGATGAGGATTTGAAAAAAATAATTTTTTAAAGATTCATGAAGAGAAATTCCTTTTGTGTGTCAGATAACAACCCTTATGGGTTATGTGTTTATTATATTTATATTAATCTTACGAAGGAGTCGTTAGGTTTCAGCGCCGCCTCGCGCCCCCGAACAGTGTGACCGTTGAGTATCATAGCAACCGCCATTTGAGGTATTTGCCGCGTTGAGTGTCGCGTCGCGTCAAACCAGTCGCCGCCCGCGGAAGTTCCTTACAGGCTTTTTCTGCGTGTTTCAGAGGGATTTAGTGCGTCTGACTGGCGTTGAAGAAACACACAACCATCCGCGAACAACAACAACATCATCAGCCACCGGAGCTGGAGCTGTGCCGCAGACGCGCGGTAAGTGTGGAGCTCCTTCTTGTTCATCTGAGGAGCTGTCCGTGACTTTATCTTCGGTTTGTTGAACTGTTTTTCTGTCAGTACGCGGAATAAAGTGGTCCACAGCCGCCCTTACCTCAAAAGCTGAGCTTCCAGGCCTTAAAACAGCACACTTCTACCGTCAGGAGAGATGATATGTCATGTCAGTAACGCTTAGAAATCGCTCCTGGTGTTACAAACTCATGACTGACTGTCGGATTGTTTTCTAGTTCTCTTTCCAGCAACGTTACGTTAGTTTTCCTCTTCAAAATCGCTTTATTGGCATGACTGTAAAAAATACAATATTGCCAAAGCTTGGAATATGTGTCCCTGCAGCACAAAAGCAGTGTTGAGTCGCTGGGGGATATTTGTAGCAATAGCCAACAATACATTGTATGGGTCAAAATTATAGTTTTTTCTTTTATGCCAAAAATCTTTAGGATTTTAAGTAAAGGTTATGTTCCATGAATATATTTTATAAATGTCCTACCGTAATATATCAAAACTTAATTTTTGATAAGTAATCTGCATTGCTAAGAACTTCATTTGGACAACTTTAAAGATGATTTTCTCAATATTTAGATTTTTTTGCACCCTCAGATTCCCAGATTTTCGATTTGTCCGATCCTAACAAACCATACATCTTTCAGATAAATTTTAAAAAATTGACACTTATGACAGGTTTTTGTGGTCCAGGGTCACAATGTGTGGGAGAGCATGTTAACGAATAAAAAACAGTCTGTCTGTATTTGTTTTTCTGTCTGTATTTCCGTTTTTATGTCGTAGTCTGTCTCTATCTCTCGTCGTTCTGTTGGTTTTTCTTCTGCTCCTCTGTTTTTCTGGTTTCGCATCGTCTTCTCTCTGGTTGCTAGTTGCTGGAATGTTTGTCTCTTTACCTGGTAAATATTCAGGGTGGTGTGAGAGAGAAGAAGAGTGGTGTTTGTGTGTGTGTGTGTCGAGAGAGAGTGGGGTGTGAGAGAGAGAGTGTGTGTGGTGAGAGAGAGTGTGTGTGTGTGAGAGAGAGTGTATGTGTGTGAGAGAGAGAGTGGGTGTGGGAGAGAGAGAGAGAGAGAGAGAGAGAGTGTGGTGTGTGTGTGAGAGAGTGTGGTGTGTGTGTGGTGTGTGTGTGTGTGAGATGAGAGTGTGTGTGAGAGAGATGTGTGTGTGTGTGAGAGAAGAGTGTGTGTGTGTGTGTGGTGTGAGTGTGTTGTGTTGAGAGAGAGTGTTGTGTTGTGTGGGAGGAGGTGTGTGTGTGTGTGTGTGTGAAGAGTGTGTGTTGTGTGTAGTGGGTGAGAGAGTGGTGTGTGTGTTCTGAGAGAGTGTATGTGTGTGGGAGAGAGGTGCCCCTTGTTCTGTGTTGTGTGTGTGTGTGTGTGTTTGTGCGAGAGAGTGTGTGTGTGTGTGTGAGAGAGTGTGTGGTGTGTGTGTGTGTGAGAGAGAGTGTGTGGGGGTGTGTGTGAGAGAGAGAGAGAGAGAGAGAGAGAGTGTATGTGTGTGAGAGAGAGAGTGTGTGTGTGTGTGTGTGTGTGTAATTGTGTGAGAGAGATTGTGTGTGTGTGTGTGAGAGAGTGTGTAGTGTGTGTGTGTGGTGAGGGAGCGGAGTGTGTGTGGAGAGAGAGTGTGGTGTGTGTGTGAGCGATAGAGAGGTGTGTTTGTGTGTTTGTGTGTGAGAGAGAGAGGTGTGTGTGTGTTGAGAGAGAGGTGTGGTGTGTGAGCGGAGTGGGTGTGTGTGATGAGAAGAGGTATGTGTGTGAGGAGAGAGAGTGTGTGTGTGTGTGAGTGTGAGGGTGTGTGTGAGAGAGAGTGAGAGAGAAAGAGAGAGAGAGAGAGTGTGTGTGTGCGGGTGTGTGTGTGTGTGAGAGAGAGTGTGTGTGAGAGAGAGTGTGTGTGTGTGAGAGAGAGCTGTGTGTGTGTGTGGTGTGAGTGTGTGTGTGCGGCGTGTGAGGGTGTGTGTGTGGTGTGGTGAGTGTGTGTGTGCGGTGTGCGAGGGTGTGTGTGTGGCGTGCGAGGGTGTGTGTGGGGTGTGTGTGTGATTGTGTGTGTGTGTGAGCGGGATGTGTGTGAGAGAGAGTGGTGTGAGCAGAGCGTGTATGTGTGTGAGAGAGAGTGGATGTGTGTGAGAGAGGCGTGTGGTGGTGAGCGAGAGAGTGTCTGTGGTGGAGAGAGGTGTGTGGTGTGGAGAGAGACGAGTGTGTGTTGGAGAGAAGTGTCATGGTGGGAGAGAGAGTGTGTGTGTCGTGTGTTGAGAGAGAGTTGTGTGTGATGAGAAGACAGTTGTGTTGAGAGAGAGGGTGTGGAGAGAGTGTCGGTGTGTGATGAGAGAGGTGTGTGGTGAGAGGAGAGGGTGTGGGAGAGAGAGTGGGTGTGTTGTGGAGGAGATTGTGTGTGTGTGTGTGTGTGGTGAGAGAGAGTGTGTTGAGAGAGAGAGTGTGTGTGTGTGTAAGAGAGAATGTGTGTGTGTGTGTGTGAGAGAAAGAAAGAGAGAGAGAGAGAGTGTGTGTGTGAGTGCGAGCGTGTGTGTGTGTGTGTGTGAGAGAGTGGGTGTGTGTGTGAGAGAGTGTGAGAGAAAGAGATTGTGTGTGTGTGAGTGTGTATGTGTGAGAGAGAGAGAATGTGTGTGTGTGTGAGAGAGTGTGTGTTGTGTGTGTGTGTGTGTGTGAGAGAGATGGTGTGTGTGTGTGTGTGAGAGAGTGTATGTGTGTGAGAGAGAGTTGTAGTGTGTGAGAGAGAGAGTGTGTGTGGGTGAGTGTGAGTGTGTGTGGAGAGAGGTGTGTGTGTGTGTGTCTGAGAGAGGTGTGTGTGTGTGTGTGTGTGTGTGAGAACGGAGGTGCGTGAGAGAGAGTGTGTGGTGGTGTGAGAGAGTGTGTGTGTGTGTTGTGAGAGTGTGTATGTGAGAGTGTGAGAGTGTGTATGTGTGTGAGAGAGAGAGAGTGTGTGTGAGAGAGAGTGTATGTGTGTGAGAGAGAGAGTGTGAGAGAGAGAGAGTGAGTGAGTGTGTGAGAGAGAGTGTGTGTGTGTGTTGTGAGAGTGTGTATGTGAGAGTGTGAGAGTGTGTATGTGTGTGAGAGAGAGAGTGTGAGTGAGAGAGAGAGTGTGTGTGTGTGAGAGAGAGTGTGTGTGTGTGGTGTGTGAGTGAGTGTCTGTGTGTGAGAGAGAGAGTGTGTGTGTGTGAGTGTGAGAGAGTGGAGTGTGTGTGTGTGAAGGAAAGGGGGGGGGGGGGGGTAGTGGTGTGGTGTGTGAGGAGAGTGGGTGTGTGTGTGGAGGTAGTGTGGGCTGTGTGTGTGAGAGAGCGTGTGTGTGTGAGAGAGAGTGTCTGTGTGTGAGAGAGAGTGTATGTGTGTGAGAGAGAGTGTGTGTGTGTGTGTTTGTGTGGGTGTGTGTGTGTGAGAGAGTGTGGTGTGTGAGAGAGAGAGTGTGTGTGAGAGAGAGTATGAGTGTGAGTGTGTGTGTGTGAGAGAATGTGTGTGTGTGAGAGAGAGTGTGTGTGAGAGAGAGTGTGTGTGAATGAGAGAGTGTGTGTGAGAGAGAGAGAAATATCTGAGTGAGTGTGTGTGTGTGTGAGAAAGAGAGAGAGTGTGTGTGTGAGAGAGAGAGTGTATGTGTGTGAGAGAGAGTGTGTGTGTAACTGTGTGTGTGTGTGTGTGTGAGAGAGAGTGTATGTGTGTGAGAGAGAGGGTGGTGTGTGTGTGATGAGAGTGTGGTGTGTGTGTGTGTGAGAGAGTGTGTGTGTGTGAGAGACTGTGTGTGTGTGTGTGACGAGGAGTTGTGGGTGTGTGAGAGAGAGTGTTGTGTGTGTGAGAGGAGGTGTGCTTAGTGGTTGTGTGAGAGAGTGTGTGTGTGTGAGAGAGAGTGTATGTGTGTGAGAGAGAGTGTGTGTGTGTGAGAGAGATAGAGAAAGTGTGTGTGTGTGTGTGTGTGTGAGAGAGAGTGTATGTGTGTGAGAGAGAGAGAGATAGTGTGTGTGTGTGAGAGTGAGTGGGGTGTGTTTGTGTGTGTGTGTGCATGCGTGTGTGAGTGTGTGTGTGTGTTGTGTGTGTGTGGGTGACGGTGAGTGTGTTGAGTAGGTGTGTGACGGTTGAGTGTGGGAGTATGTGTGTCTGTGAGTGAGGAGTGTGTTGTGTGAGTATGTGTTGTGAGTGTGAGTGAGCTTATGGCTAGTGTGAGTGTGTGTGAGTGTGGATGTGTGTGCAGTGCGTGTAGTGAGTGTGTGTGTGGGACGGTGAGGTATGTGTGTGAGTTGTGTGGTCTGTGTGAGTGTGTGTGTGTGTGGGTGGGAGTGTGTGTGTGTGACGGTGAAGTATGGGTGTCTGCTGTGTGGTGTGTGTGTGTGTGTGTGTGGCGCGCGCTGCGCGCGGTGTGTGTGTATGTGCCGTGCCGTGCGTGCGTAAGTGTGTGTGAGGGATGTGGGTCTCAAACCACAAGATTTCCAAAAGGCGTTGTGTGGGTTTCGCTAATAGATTTCTAAAGCGACACAGCACTAATACTAGTGCACTACATTCGTGCTCTGCATGCAGGACAATTCGTTCCTTAAATGCTAATAATAGAGATCTGTGTGGAGTGTGTGTGGTGTGTGTGTGTGGAGGGTTAATAGTCCTGTGAGTGTGGCTGGAATGTTAATAAGGGTTGTGTTTGTTATAAACACTGAAGCAGTCAGTCGGGGAGCCTGGTGTTTGTTCAGCGTTCTTTCAGTGCGCAACTCTCCGTGCCTGTGAATTTATGACCGATTCACCTTTTTATTTGTCACATCAGCATTTAATCAAACATTTTTAAATGCAGCTAAACCAGCAGGAGCACATGATGAGAGACAGGCGGCCGTTAATATACCTGGGCGACCCACCCAAGTAAAGTCTATGTGTGGGAAACACTGGGCCTAATTACACGATTCCTTTGCTGATTAACAGAAGTGGTAGTTGCTCTCTTGTTTCAGTTCCAAAACCTTACAGCACTGTTGATGGGTAATAAACCTCTTATTTGCCGTAACTGAATTGTGTTCTGTATTTACTGGTATGATATCAAGGACTCAAACATTAATAGTTCAGACAAAAATGAAAATGATCTGAAAACGTGTTCACTCTCAGGCCGTCTTAGATGTGGATGAGTTTGTTTCTTCATCAGGTTTGGAGACCCTGTAGCAGGACATCAGTGTTCACCAATGGATTCTCTGCCAGTGAATGGGTGCCGTCAGAATGAGAGTCCAAACAGCTGATAAAAAGCATCACAATAATCCACAGCACTCCAGTCCATCAGGAGAAGACAAAAGCTGAAACTAATCCAGCATTAAGATGCTTTTAACTAAAATACCATAGAGTCCATAATCCATAATAACTCTTCCTCTAGTGAGTCAGTGTTCTGGTCTGAATCAGGAGAGAAATCTGCACAGATCAAGCAGCGTTTAAACAAATATGTGGCAGGATTTTGATGAGAGAGACAACAGATGCACTTCACTGGAGGAAGTGTTATTATGGACTCATAAAACGTCTTAATGTGTTTTTATCAGCTGTTTGGACTTTCATTCTGACGGCACCCATTCACTGCATCTGGGATGGCCTGAGGGTGAGTAAGTCCTTCACTGGTTGATGATGTTTGTAATAGTTTATTTTGCAGTGTTTATTTGTGCTTGCACGCGTGTAAGCGTAGAGCAGTAGATGCATCATCCGTCTCTCTTCAACGAGTTCTCGAGTTGTTGATTAGCTGGTCCAAACTTCACACCATGTGCGCTTGTGTGACTTTGTAAGCATGTGTCAGTGAGACTTTAACCACAACTGCGATGCTTGTTTGCTGTTTTCATCCTGTTTCTGTCTAATGTGTCGTTCCGAGCAGAATGTTTTATAGAGGCTGTGAAGTGTTTCATGGCCTTTAATTACAGAGCAGTTTTATTTCTCGTGGTTTTCTGGATTGAATGTGTTTCTGAAGTCTGACATATGCTTCTTCTCAGGCAATATACAGCGGTAGGGCGGCTTCTGTTGTTTGTGATGTTTTCTACAAAGGCAGGGGTTTTCAAACTGGGGGCCGTGAGATTTTGCTAGGGGTCCTTTTTAGGGCTGTCAAAGTTGATATGCTCACTTAAGATATAAATTAAATGTTTAGCATAATTATGTTTTATGTTTACATTCACTAAATGCAATAATATATTAATCTGCTTTCTACAGACTGGTCAGAAATAAAGACATTAATTGCAGTTGGTTTATATTTGTATTTTTCTCAGTTCTTTTCATACTGGGGGTCACTCACAACAGTTGAGAAATATTTATTTAGTCATTTATTCATTTTTGTATATTTTAAATTTAATGGAATTTTTAGGGCTGCCAAAGTTCATGTGTGCACTTAAGGTATTAATAAAATGTTTAACATAATTGTTTTTTATGTTTGCATTCACTACTCGTAATGTTTGATTCTGCTTTCTGCTAGGGTTGGGTATCGTTTGGTTTTTTTTCGATACCGGTGCCAAATCGATACTTTTAAAACGGTTCCGGTGCCTGAACCGATACTTATTAAAAAATAAATAAATAAAACTTCCCCCCAAAAATGATGGATTGGCCATTAGAATAGAAATAGAATAGAGAGTGCAAATGTTAGAGGGTCAAGTTTTTAAATAAAAAAAAAACAAGCAGTTAGAATAGAAATAGAATAGAGAGTACTAGAGTTAGAGGGTCAAATGAAGATGAAAGAGATGTGTTTTCAGCCGTTTCTTGAAAATATTAAGGACTCGGCTGCTTGGATTGAGCTGGGCAGGTCATTCCACCAGGAGGGAACAGTTAATGTAGAAGTCCATGAAAGTTTTATCATAGGTAGAATGCAAAATGTTTCAATACAAGCATTTCAGTCAAATGTAATTTATGCAATATTTCAAACCTTTAACCCACTTGGGAAAATCAACCCATGGCAACATTTTAAAAGCAGCCCAATTTCGTGGAAAAAAAACAACAACAACAACCCTGCATCCAACACGAGCTGCAGGAGTCAGATTTGACTGATCACAGGTGGAGAATAAGGAGAGATGACTAACGAGACCATGCTGGAGTATACGCTCAACAGATCCTGAGCTCGTTGACAAATATCTGATCTTGTAAGATGTGCTCCCTTTACACAGAGTGCGTGTGATCGCGAAATCGAAAGTGAAAGTAAACGGCGCAAACGCTCATTCAAAAATATTTAAATACACCGCATCCTGAGAGCAGCTCCCTGATGCACCAAAATTATACACAATAATAGAATGTTTCAGGATGTTCCCCCTAGTAGACACGAAAATCGCGGGAGCGAAACACATGTTGTGGGAGCAGGTGGCAATGGTCAGAGATTCAGTGGGAGTGGGATTAAGAAAACAGCCGAGTTCCGGACATTTTGGGAAATTAAGAAATCCAGGCTGGACGCATTTTTTTAGGTCCAAAAAGAGGACATATGGTCACCCTGATTTCTTTTTAAAGTAGCCTATGGAACACATTTTCTGCCTCATTCTGTGACGAGAAGCCTCATCAGATCACAGAAGGAAGCATGTGACTGGTGTTGTGGAGTAAAAACATGCCATAATGTTCTCTTTTGTTGGACAACAAGCTTAGAAATGTGAATACAAGGGAAGTTCAGCTTTAGGCGTTTTAATTTAAGCATGTTTAGCTTAGTTAACGGAAGCTGCTGCCATCAGAGCAAGTGTAATTACTGCATTCACGCGCTCCACGAGCGCTCCGTTTACCCCCACGAGTTCTGCTTTTGAAACAACATGGACACTCGATTGTTCTACTTAAACCTGATGGGTTGGATTTGTTTATAGAGCTTTTCCCCGATCTGACGAGTTCACGGCATTTTCTCAGCGGGGAGTCACGGCAGCGGCCTCCCACGTGCGGTGCACCCCCCCCGAGCTCGGTTGAGGAGGAGGTTACGTCCGTTTCGAAGAACCAGAGGACAAATGTTTAAATCGATCGCTCAGGCATGGCACCGAAATCTGCGTTTGGATTCGGTTCTAGTACATACCGGTTACATAGGTACCGGTGCCATATTGGTACTGGGTTTCGGTACCCAACCCTACTTTCTACAGATCAGAAATGAAGACATTAATTGCAATTTCAATTTAAAATATTCTCTAAAAAAATCTTTGTGCAAAAGGAATAATTTTAGCATATTGACAACGTAAAAGCCTATTATTTGATTTTTGAAAACAGTTATTTGATTAAGTTTTTTTTTAAAAATATTAAATGTAATATTTTACTCACACAGTATGACTGCATTTTAACACAAAAATATATTGATAAAAATAATTATCAAAATGGGATCATTGTATTCGGGCATGCCTACTTTGTAAACCCTATTAAGATGCCTTCATCTGGTTGTTTTTTTGCAGTCAGCATAAATGTGTTCTTCGCTGTCTACAATATCCAACAATACTGTGTGTTTTGCTGCAGTCTGATTGAATTTCACCTTATGATTCCTTTGAACAATCTCTTAGTCTGATGCCTTAGGTTCAACTGTTTGACACATTCAGAGGTCAAGGGTCATTGGTTGAGTAACCATGATGATCAGTCAGATGCAGGAGGGGTGAGACTGAGTCATGAGTGTGTGTGTGTGTGTGTGTGTGTGTGTCAGCTTTAGTGAGGATTTGAGAACTTCAGCGCTAACGTGAGCTCACAATCGCAAACCTGCCGTTTGTTTCACTTCTCACTAACCGCTCTCTCTCTGGCAGATACGAGTATGAAGATATTTTGTAAATGTCCTACCGTAAATATATCAGAACTTAATGTTTGATTAGTAATATGCATTGCTAAGAACTTCAATTGAACAACTTTAAAGATGATTTTCTCAATATTTAGATTTTTTTGCACCCTCAGATTCCAGATTTTCAAATAGTTGTATCTCAGCCAAATATTGTGCTATCCTAACAAACCATACAGCAATGGAAAGCTATTTATTCAGCTTTCAGATGATGTATAAATCTAAATTTTTTGAAATTTACCCTTATGACTGGTTTTGTGCTCCAGGGTCACAAATGTCTCAATTAGCATTTTAAGAGGTCTTAAATTTGGAATGGAAAAAAAGGAATAGTGATAATTATACAGAATATATAAACTTCAAAAGGCAATGCTTATATATGGGCAATATTATAAACAGGTTATTGTGCCGATACTTGTAAAATCTATATATTGAGTACAATGCTAAATAATGTTGAGGCGATCATAAGCTATTTATTGGCATAAATGCACAGTATTCATTGTGCAGAAGGCCTGTATTTATATCATCACCTTTTGAAGTTTTAATACAAATTAGATATTTAAGACTTTTTATGGCCTTAAACTTTACAAGTTACAGTTAAACTTAAAAGTTACAGTTCACACACATCTATATTTAGTCGCAAATGCGAGTCAAACTCTTGTCCTGTAAAGCAGTGTTCAGACTGATATACAGTGGCAGCTTCAGTCTTGTGTTCCTCACGGTTTTTCTATTGCAGGCAAACTATACGTTCAGATTGAGCAAATCTCACTCGTCCACACGCCCTGTTCTCTGATACACTGCTCACAGTCTCGCGGGATGTTTGGGATGCTTTGGATTGAAATTCATGCTCAGATGAGCTGCTCTTTTGTGTGTTTTCATGTTCATGGTGTTTCTGCAAACGCACGTGACCTGAAGATTAGAGATGCACCGATCGATCGGCCAGGGATCGAAATCAGACGATTTTCCTCATGATCGGCCCGGATCGGTGACCGGCCGGTCAGTCTCACTTCTTTCCGATTCCGAGCCGATCCGTTTTGTTACCAGCGGCACAGGCAATAACGTCAGCCACGCATTCTCGCTCTCTTCTCTCTGACGACCCCTTCTCATTCGCTCCAGTTAAATGCTTTGTATTTTGTGTTTTTTTTTTTTCGCGCATTATTATAGTCATACACCAAACGCGCGCGCACCAGAACTGATCAATATTAGTGGATCGCACAATCTGTGCTCAGTCTCAAACAGCTTGTGAGCCACAAATACCAAAATGAGTGGCTAACTGCGCTAAAACGTTCAAATTCATACAAAATTATGTCAAAATGACCGTCTTGGCGAGTATCCAGTTAAACACAGTCAGTTTTGGAATGTTAAATAGTTGAGAAAGAGAACGCATGCTGTGTAACAGTATATTGGGTCCGTGGATAAACTCTTAAAGGGACCGCAGTCCAATATTCCTGCTGCTGTCTGTCATGTTAATCAAAGAACAGAAGACAAAGAAAATCCCTTTCTGCTCTTGACTGAATACGTTTTATAACTTTAATGGTAAGCATTAGGGATGCACCGATACCGATACTGAGCTCCTGTACTCGTACTCGTTAAAATGCCCCGATACCACACGCCGATACCACACAGCATGTGATAAGTGCCATGTTCAGACAAAGAAACACAGACAACAGAGAGCAGAATTGAGTTATTAGATATTAAGGATGTCTACGAAGTGTATGTGTGCAATGAATATAATGTTAAACATTCGGTATTAATGCCTGTATAGCTGATGTGCGCGAGCTGATAAACAAAGCACGCTGAGTGGATTGAGCGCGCGGCGGCGCAGATGCACGAGCGAGCTTGTCGAGTGAATATATCTTTCTCGCAGACATCACTGGAAAGCTTGTAGTTCGGTCGGATATGTCAAAAACAAGTAAAACAATACACAAGTTACTTAACGAGAGAGAGAGAGAGAGAGAGCGCGCGCACTTGTGTGTGAATTCCTTTGAGTTCGCTCACTTAGCAATCAGTACGCAATCATTGGATTTAAAAAATAAATAGTAAACTAAGTCCATTTATCATTCATTTATTCATTTATCATTCTCTATAAACATAATTTATTTTTAACCTTAGGCATACACGACTTTCTGGCGAAAGTGAATCTAGCAGCCTGTGTGAAATGCGCTAGGCTGTACTATTCTGCACCAGTACAAATACCTGCACATGTTGCGCGTGTTTTGCTTGCTTGAGTGTTTCTGCTTTATATGAGTGGCTTTGGAATATAAATCGCAGCACGTTTCAGATGAAAAAAAACGCAGACTTGTATTTCTGAAAATATCACAGTTAGGAGATTTATAGTGAGTGGTTCCCTTCATTATTACAGCAAAGCATGTGATTACAGTACTGAGCCGCTGCAATGGAGCAGCTCTAATGCTGTTACAGTAAAGATGATGTATCAAAGAGCAAAAAAATTAACAGTGAAAGTAACAAAAACTTGTAAAATACATTTTAATGGCCATAATTAAGTGTGAAAATAACAGAAAAATATACAGTCAAACCAAAAATGATTCAGAGACCAGATATAATTTTTGATATTGTTTTTACTAGTGCGTGCAGGACACTATAGTTAATTTATGTAAGTGAGGATAGCAGAAAAAAGTAAACTGTGACAAATCATACCCAAAGTTTCTTCATACAGTGGACGACCAGTAAAACTGATAAAAATTACTCAGACCGAGTCTGGAATAACGGAGTTGAGGTTGCCATGAAGCTGGGTGACAGCATGCCCAGGAGACTACAGGCTGTCATTGAGGCTAAGGGCTGCCCGACTAAGTATTGATAGTTGTGTAAATACTGTCATACTAACAGCTGTCTGAATAATTTTTTTGGTTGATTGTAATCTATTACATATAACTTTCTTTCAAAGTTATCTAACATTATCAAGCTCGACACAGTTTAACTCTGAGTTCTTGTTATATTTTATTACCATTTTCTAAACTATAGCGAATAAACTGTGATGATGTGAGAAATATTGAAGGTGTCTGAACAAATTTTGGTTTGACTATCTATTTGAAAAAATGAAGTTAACCAACTAACATTATAAATACATTTTTTGTTTATGTACCCAATATTTAAAAAAATTACAAATTCAATAAAAATATTGGTATCGGTACTCTCGGTATCGGCAAGTACCAAAAATAAAAAGTATCGGTATCGGGCGAGTACTGGAAAAAGTGGTATCGGTGCAGCCCTAGTAAGCATTAATCTGTATTAATTGTACAATGAAGACTACAGAAATTTAAATAATCAAATGTAAAATAACCCAGGATGTGTTCTTTTACATTTGATTACTTTAATTTCTGTAGTATTTCTTACCTGAATAAAAACTTACTTAACATGAAAAACTTAGTTTCATAGCTCTCTTTATTCTACTGCATTTATTTGTGCTGTTGTTTGCCATTTTTTATTTGTTCTTATTTTATTACAGATTTTTTACTTGTGTTTTTTTTTAAAATAAAACTTTGCGTTGAAGAAAAGTAGATTTTTGTTTGTATGTGCTGTCAATAATAGTTCTTAGAAAGAAAATCGGAATCAGCAAAAATCTGTATCGGCAGATCACACCAACAAAAAATCGGAAATCGGAATCGGCCAAGAAAATTGCAATCGGTGCAACTCTACTGAAGATCCAGGCATGAATGTGGAGCGTCTAGTTTTGAGAGGGTGTGAGGGGTGTGTGTGTTTATGTGTGAGTGTGAGTGTGTGTGTGGGAGTGTGGGAGTGTGTGCGTGTGTGACTGTGCGTGTCCGACTGTGCGTGTGTGTGTGTGTGTGTGTGTGTGTGTGCATGGTTGGGTTTAATTTTACATCAATCTGTCTCTTAAACATCAGTGTACTGAATGTTAGAGAATATCTCCATGTCTTTTTGCTGTTTCTCATTGAAATGGACAGTTTTACCCACTTCTCTCTCACACACACACACACCCTGTCCGTTTCACACTTTGAAGTGTTTGTTTGTATTTAACACATGCACCTTCTGGTAAAATGATACTTTTAAATGAGGAAGCAACTAAAAACACAGTTGCTTGGTTTGGTGTTTATATGTGTGAGATACTGCTGATACTGCTTTTAATTATTATATTTGGAATAAATTTGATCATTAAACCTGTAATGACCCTCAGAGCTTCACCCAAACAGATGATCTTGAGATTAGTATGATATCTTATTATAATTCCTGATTTATGATTTATATCATAAAGAGGAGGAAGTGCCTTTGGCTGAAAATGATTGACGAGTGTTTCATGTAAAGCACATGCAGCGTTTGGCATGTTCACTTTTACAGTAACCTGAAAGTCTCGCTCTTCTGGAAGTCAGTCATGTGATGATCCTACAGCGGCTTTCTGAAATGCCTGAATGTGATTCATCTGGTCTGTATAACGTCTCTAATGCTTCTCTGAAGTAGCTTCATGTTTCAGCATTTTTAAGCAACTGCGGTCGGTTGCACCAACCATAGGATAAACTGACACAAACATTGCTAAATATTTAAGTGTTGCACCATTAAACTAGTGTTTGGAGTAAAAGAGGTTCAGTGAACTTGTGCTGTGCCTGACAGATAGGATTAATGCTAGTGATGATGAATCGTCACAGCGTTTGAGGAACCGGTGTTAAACAGAAAAGCACTGGAGGTGGAAAGAGCTGCTCTCGTCTCGGGCCGAAAGCTTCAGTCGCTCGTTCCAGAACATTTCAGCAGCACAGCTTCATTATATTATAAACAGTAACACAGAAGTCTAACATCAAACATCACATACAGTGATTTAGATGTCATGTTTATGAAGACATGGTCTAATAATATCTGTATTCATCTGACTGATAATGAGCTCAACTGGAAAAACGAATCTTATCTGTGCAGGAACAGGAAATTGCTTGCAGGAAATGAGCTTTTTCTGAAATTCTGGTGTCTTAGTGATGTGGGCATTGATACTAGTTTTTTTTGTATGAGTGTGTTTTGCTGCAGAATAAGTCATATTTAATGTAAGATAAATAAGTGAGAAGGGTCCAAATGTGACAAGTGCCATATTGGATTAAAAATAGCTTTTACAGGGTCTGAAAAAGTCTTAATTTTTCCTTCCACAAATGAAGGTGTAAAAAGGTCTTAAATCAGAGCAGAAATTTATAAGGTAATGGCATTAAATGCTGCATGCACTGCAACATTTTTTTTATAAATATAAATGAATACTAATATTGAATATCTTCCTCAGTATTTTTGTCTTGTTTTCCAGTACATATAACTAAACATCCTTAAATCAAGAAACATTTACTTGAGAAGCAAAATGAAGATCTGAAGTCTTGTTTTTTTGAGAAAATGACCAAAATTAAGAAGAGTTTGTTTGTGGGGAATGAAAACTTGTTTTTCCTTTGAATTACGCAGATTTTTCTGAGGCCATCGGCACATATTGTATTTGTTTTTGTTTGTAATCATAAAATCTGTTCTGATCAGTTTCTCATGAAACAAGACTTCATATACTTGGTCTTAAAAAGGTCTAAAAAACGTCTTAAATATACCTTCATAAAACCTGCAGAAATATAATGGCGTTTTTTGGTGTCTGGCCAGTAACTTTATTAGCTGCTGCAACATAATGAAACAATTGAATGAATCTGTTATAATGTAGATTCATGCATTCATTTGTGATAGTAAATATGTATTAAATAAAAGAAAAAACTGAAATAATTTAGAAATTTGTCAATTGTGTGAAGTTTTATTCAATTGATTAGACATTTTAAACATGTCTCGGATGCCTGAATCCATGTGTAATCTGTCCCCACATGTGATGAAAATATGAGGAACATTCATGCCTTTAGTTTCAGTTTCGGCGAGAGATGGGTTTGTGTTGTACAGTAAATACAGTATATCGAGTGGGGTTTTGACCTGCCTGAAGTCTCCTTTGACCTGCTCACATGCTTGCTGTAGCTCTGTACACAGGACCACTGAAGACACACGGCTCTGTCAAGCTGCTTTAATACAATGTGCATTCAAAACGTGAAAAACAATCCCCAAAATATATTTATAAACCGATAGTTCCGGTGCTTGATTCTGATTGGCTGAGCCACGTTCGAAGCTGTTGTAAATGAGGCTACAAAGTAACACACCTTTGTTTACGTTTGTGTGTTGCTCGGCAACCACTTTGTAGCAACCACAACTGTTTCTGAGGAACTACATTGTTTGGTGGAAGAATATGTCGTTATAATAATTACACTTTATGCTCGTGTATTTTGTGAAACCTTACTACGTATATGGAGTAACCGTTTTATAAAAGCAATAAGGCCCGAGAAGCCGTGGTTTACAGTGATTTTACAACAGCTAAGGGGGTTTTTTCACAGGGCTTATTGCTTTAGTATATATGTATTTGGTACAAATATATGTAACAAAAGATAAATAATAAATAAATTCTGACTCACAATAAATAAATAAAGCATAACACTTTCATTTACAAAATCACCCAGAACACACATTATCATCATAACCTTCATGACTTCTTCATCATCCTTTACTTTCTTTTGTTTAGTCTGGACATCAAATTAATTTCTAGTCTTTATAAATTCTGATCAGTCTGATGATCTCTCTCTCTCTCCCTCAATAGACGTTCTGTTCCGGCGATGATTCCCTGACCTCGTCCCGTGGAGAAGAAGTCCTGCAGCATTCCCGAGGATCCGGCGGCGTTCCGGTCATGTCCTCCGTCCCGCCGGAGAGTTCCCAGCTTGTGGAGGAGTGGCTGAACGCCCTCCGGCTCGACCAGTACTGCTCCGTCTTCCAGGAGGCGGGGCTGGGAACGCTGTGGGAGTGTCAGGATCTAAGCTCCGCCCAGCTGCAGCGGATGGGCGTGGCTCTGCCCGGCCACAGGAAGCGGATCCTCGGCAGCCTGCACAAGCTCTTCCCCTCGGCGGCGGGGATGGAGGAGGACGAGGAGCGAGAGGAGGACAGGCCCGTCGCCCGAGAGAGGACCAAATTCAGAAGGACTGCAGATGACGGGGTGACAGAAAACAGCGTCGCAGGTAGACACCCGCCTCCCGTCCCGCCTCGGGTCATGCCCAATCGGCCACCCGTTCCTTTCACGCCCGGATCGGTAACCATGGCGACCACTCCTGAGCCTATCGGCATCCCTGAACAAAAGGAAACTCCCAGACCTGCCGGACGATCCAAGCCCATCCCAACTCCAAGGCCACGCCCAGAACACCTGCCTCTTAAAGGGCCGGCGCAGCAACTCCAGACGAGCGAGAGGAAACCGTCCCGTGTGTCTCCCTCATCCTCCTCATCGGAGCGCTTCCACCTGTACGAACAGTGTTCGTCTCCCGCTCAGGAAGAAGTGGGCGTTCCTCCTCTTCCTCCTAAGAGCTACACCGTGGGTGTCTCTAAAGAGCCCAGAGACGTCCCGTACAGACCTCCTGTTCCACCGCCTCGCGTCTGCAGCACGACTACGAATCCCAGAAGCACGTCATCCGGAAGCCCGCCCACTTTCAGGTACAGGACACACTTTATCTGTCTGGTGTAGCGTACTATACTTTAGTATGTTTACTACATAGTGCACACAGTATGCGTACTGAATTTTTTCCCAAAATGTAAGTTTTTCATTTAGCCGATTTTAATAATTTAAACCATTAACATAAAACATTTTAACTATTCACATTTTTTAAGTATTTAATAATCAGTTAATTTCTAAAATGTATTTAGTAATCAACCGAATAAAATGTCAATAAAGTAAATGTCTTATTAGGACTAGTAAATGTGTATGTTTTTAATTTAATAGTGTTTAATGATATGTACTCCTGGAATATAAACATTTTAACCGTGGCTGTCTTAAACTTGTTTTCGTGACAGATTTATTCAAATTACATTAATAATGAAGATTTCAAAATAGAATTAATATTTAATATAGTGCACATATTTATCACAATGCTCCTGTCTTTATAATGGTGAATAGAGTATGTCCATTAAATAGGAGATCTGGGTATTTTTTTAAACTGTATTGATTCTTTGTATTAATTAAAAATTATGGCGATAAATTTAGCCTTTTCAGTGTGAACATCTGTGGCAAAAAAACTTACAGTTTTGCATGTTTAAGTTTGTTATACAAAACATTTAAAATGCATTAAGCAGTTGTTTAATATCATATTGTTAATGTATTGATATGTTTGTACTCAACTTCGTTGTTTTGAAATACAAGCCAATTTAAGTGGGATTAGCGGTAAATAAAACCTGGTTTTTAATGACATATTTATTCAAATATACATTAAATAATGAAGATAAAAATATAATGAATATGTAATATTGTGCGTATATTTATCAAAATGTTCCTCTCTAGAGTTATTTGTTGTGTTTCTTAGTTCATATGAAAAATCACTTCTTAAAAAAAAAAAAAGCATGGTTGCTCTCTATTGCAGTTCATTCATCACACTGGAAATGGAACATCAAGTTGAGTGCATTGCATTGTGGGATTTAAATTCACTCTCACCTGCACATTGAGCAAATTATCCACAGCGTGTTCCAGGATACTAAGCACATGCAGTTATTGTGAACCCAGCGGACATCATGACTCAAATGTTTTACACAGTGCTCTGGCACACACTTGTAGTGTTTTGTGTTTCCTGCGCGCTGAATCGAGGTCATTGAGTTCACGAGGCCTAAGACCGTCACCCGGGCACACGGGCACACGGGTCACACGGGTCACACGGAGCAGAGCAAATGAGTCAGAGCGGGAAAATAACATGACATGCTTTCATGCTGGGGTGTGATTCGCGGTTGAGAGCATGCCCTCTGGTGAGGAGAGGATAATATCTACTAGTGTCTTGAGGTTATTTGGAAAAACCTTCTGGAAATTAAAATTGCATTTAATTAAAAAAATTATAATTTAAAATTGTCACTTATTTAAAAGGTGTGTTGTGATTTTATTAATTAAAAATTTTTTTTTGGAGACAGGGTGTGTCATTAAACACAGACCTATGGGTATTTTGTAATATGCATTGAGTCACAAGGTCCAAAATTACTGAAAAATATATCAGCAAATGAACACTGGATTTTAGTATTCTAGGATGTAAGTACACATTAGACTTTTTTCAATGAACATTTGTGACAGGCAGTGTTTCACCCAGTTTACGGCTTTGGGGCGGGGGGGGGGGGAGTGGAGGTGACTCTGTGTGTGACGAGTGCGTGTGTGTGAGAGAGTGTGCAGGTGTGTGTGTGTGTGGAGAGAGAGGCGTGTTGTGTGAGGAGTGCGTGTGTGTGTGTGTGTGTGTGCTGGTGTGTGAGAGAGTGTGAGTGTGTGTGTTGGTGCGTGTGTGTGAGAGAGTGTGCGTGTGTGTGGTATGTGTGTGTGTGTGTGTGTGAGAGAGTGCGTGGGTGTGAGAGTGCATGCGTGTGAGAGTGCGTGCGTGTGAGAGAGTGCGTTATTGGTGGGTGTGTCGTTGTGTGTGAGGAGTGTGCGTGTGTTTGGGGTGTGCGTTTTTTTTGTGTGTGAGAGAGTAGTGCTGTGTGTGACGGAGAGTGCGGTGTTGGTGTGTGCGGTGTGTGGAGAGCAGTGTTGCGAGTGTGCCGTGTGTGTGTGTGTGAGAGGGTGTGCGTGTGTGTGTGTGAGAGAGAAAGAGAATGTGTGTGTGTGTGTGTGAGAGTGTGAGTGCTTGTGTGTGTGTGAGAGAGTGCGTGTGTTTGTGTGTGAGAGAGTGCGTGTGTGTGAGAGCGTCGTGGTGTGTGTGTGTGTGTGTGAGGTGTGTTTGTGGTGGGAGAGAGTGTGCATGTGTGGTGTGTGTGTGGTGTGTGGAGAGTTGCGTGGTGTGTTAGAGAGTGTTTGTGTGTGTGTTTGTGTGTGAGAGTGCGTGTGTGTGAGAGAGTGCGTGTGTGTGAGAGTGTGCGTGTGTGTGAGAGAGAGAGACAGTGTATGTGTGTGTGTGTGTGTGTGTGTGAGAGAGGGCGTGTGTGTGAGAGAGGGCGTGTGTGTGTGAGAGAGAGAGAGAATGTGTGTGTGAGAGAGTGTGCGTGTGTGTGTGTGAGAGAGTGCGTGAGTGTGTGTGAGATGGTGTGGTGTGTGTGTGTGTGTGTGGGTGTACGAGAGTGGGGTGTGTGTGAGGGAGAGTGTGCGTGTTGTGTGTGTGTGCTTGTGCTGTTGATGGGAGGTGCGGTGTGTGAGGAGAGTGAGGTCCGTGTGTGTGAGAGTGTGCGTGTGTGTGTGAGTGTGTGTGTGTGAGAGTGTGCGTGTGTGGGTGTGTGTGAGTGAGTGTGAGAGAGAGAATGAGAGAGAGAGAGAGTGTGTGTGTGACGAGAGTTGGTGTGTGTGAGAGAGTTGCTGTTTTGTGTGTGTGTGTGTTGTGGTGTGGAGGCGTGCGTTTGTGTGTGTGTGACGAGAGTGAGTGTGGAGAGTGGCGTTGGGTGTGTGTGAGAGAGTGCGTGTGTGAGAGATCGTGCGTGTGTGAGAGAGTGCGTGGTGTGGCGGAGAGTGCGGGGTGAGAGAAGTGTGCATGTGTGTTGTGTGTGTGACGAGAGTGCGTGGGGTGTGAGACGTGTGCTGTGTTGTGAGAGAGTGTGCGGTGTGTGTGTTGTGTGAGGCGAGAGTGCGTGTGTGTGTTGAGAGGTGCGTGTGTTGTGAGAGAGTGGTGTGTGTGTGTGGGAAGATGTGCGTTTGTGTGTGTGTTTGTGTGTGTGAGTGGGTGTGTGTGTGAGAGTGCGTGTGTGTAAGAGGAGAGGTGTGTGTGTGTGTGGGGTGTGTGTTGTGTGTGTGTGTGGCGTGGTGTGTGTGCCTCTGTGTGCGCTTGTGTGTTGCGTGTGTGTGTGAGAGTGGGCCGTGTGTGTGAGAGGAGTGTGTGTGTGTGTGTGAGAGAGTGCGTGTGTGTGAGTGAGACAGAGAGTGTGTGAGTGTGAGAGAGTGTGCGTGTGAGAGAGAGAGATTGTGTGTGTGTGTGTGTGTGAGAGAGGTGTGCTGTGGTGTGTGTGTGTTAGGTGGGAGAGTGCGTGTGTGTGTGTGAGAGAGTGGGAGAGAGAGAGAGAGAGAGAGAGTGTGTGTGTGAGAGGGTGAGTGTGTGAGAGAGAGAGAGAGAGTGTGTGAGAGAGTGGGTGTGTGAGAGTGTGTGTGTGTGTGTTTTTGTTTGTGTGTGTGTGTGTGTGTGTCGTGTGTGTGTGGAGGCCGGCGCCTGGTGTGTGAGAGTGTGCGTGTGTGTGTGTGGGTGCGTGTGTGTGTGTGTGAGAGAGTGAGAAAGAGTGTGTGTGAGTGAGAGAGAGTGAGAGTGTGTGTGAGAGAGTGTGTGTGTGTGTGAGAGGAAGTGCGTGCTGTGTGTGTGAGAGAGTGGGTGTGTGAGAGAGTGCGTGTGTGAGAGAGAGGGCGTGTGTGTGAGAGAGGAGTGTGGGGGTGTGTGTGGGGTGTGTGGTGTGTGTGTGTGTGTGTGTTGTGTGCGTGTGTGTGTGTGAGAGTGTGCGTGTGAGAGAGAGAGAGTGTGGGTGTGTGTGTGTGAGAGAGTGCGTGTGTGTGTCTGGTGGGTGATGAGTGCGTGTGGGGGACGCGTGGCGGGTGAGAGATGGTCGTGAGTGTGGCTGTGAGAGGAGTGGGTGTGTGTGTGAGAGAGTGGTGTATGTGTGTGTGGTGTGTGTGTGAGAGAGTGCGTGTGTGTGTGTGGGTGTGTGTGTGTGTGGAGAGTGTGTGTGTGGTGTGTGTGTGAGGAGAGTGTGTGAGAGAGTGCGTGGTGGTGTGTGTGTGTGTGTGTGTGTGAGAGAGAGTTTTGGTGTGTGTGTGTGTGTGTGTAACAGAGAGAGAGGTGTGTGTGTGTGTGTGAGAGAGTGTGTGTGAGAGTGTGCGTGTGTGTGAGAGAGAGAGAAAGAGTGTGTGTGTGAGAGAGAGTGTGTGTGTGTGTGTGGTGGGTGTTGTTTGTGAGAGGCCGCGCATCGGGCGGAACTCCGCTGTGGTGATGCAGAGGAGCTTGCGAGCAACAGTAGAGATGAAAGGACATGCGTCAGAGACTACCAACTCAAGATAAATAACATAAGGCTATTTATTTTGTTTAATAAAAGAACAAGGTATAGACATGTTCTATTAGAAAGGTAACTTTAAATGACTTCTGGTGTGATCTGGCGCTATAGAGAAAATATAATTAAAATGAACTTGACCTTCAAGGGGGCGGGGGGTACCGTTGGGGGGGCTAAAATCATGGCAGGGCAACACGGCAGTGTACAATGTTCATGGTGAAAGTAGTTTGGGAGGCGTGTGGGGGTCATTTGATCTGTACTGCACTCTCAGCGTTGAACTCATTTGGGTGTGTAGTGAGGTTAAAGTCCGGAGTCTTTAGTGTTGCTGTGATCTGTAAAGTCTGCATGGTGAGCGGATAGATGTCAGCAGTTCTCCTGTGATCAATCTGGTGCAGGACGCCGCCTCCAAACACACACACACACAAACACACACACACACACACCCAGTCACACACACACACACACACACAACACAATACAACACACACACACACACACAAAACACAAACACACACACCACACACACCCACCACCACACACACAACCACACACACACACACACACACACAGCGAATCTCCACAAGCGTCTGAAATGGTTAGTGATTTTTTTCGTGATCAGTTACTGTCAGACTGTGAAGGGTTTTGTTTTTATTGAGAAGTTTGGGGTTTTAGATTCAGTCTGAGTTTTGAAAGTCTAGTTATCAGACATGGGCATTATTATGATGCTAAGTACTCATACTTCATTGCCAAAAAAAAAAATGTTATCAGTTACATAACGCATCTGTACACTTTTTTGGAGTTTGTTTCTAGAGTATATTCTAAATTAAACAGTAATGTATTTTTAAATATTATTTTATTTTATAATGAATATAAACTCCCGACGGATTCGTCTGAAAGAAGAACGGTCATATACACTAGGAGACTTCAGGGTGAGTAAATTTATGGGGCTAATTTTCACTTTTTGGTGAACTAACCCTTAATGACTTTTCTTACAATAATGAGAATTTGAAGAAAATAACTCCCAGAGGCACTAAACTAAATACAGGCATTGAATTTTTTATTAATCAACACTATATTCTTACAGTAATAATTTTTATATAGTTTCTTATTTAATATTAAATATACTTTTTTTTGATATTACACTTTTATTACAATAATGAGAATTTGGGGAGGAACAATTCACAATACAAAAAACATATAAATGTAGGTTTAATTTTCATGATTGTATTTGACGTAGTGTTGATATGGATGTGAACAGGAGAAGCAGGAGACAGATTTCAGGAAGCTCTTTGTTGTTTTGAAGCTCTCAGCACAGACTCGCACACAAAAGCGCTCACGTCTAAAAGTGTTTTCCACTTCCGCCTGTCTTCTGTGTGGTTAGTTTAGGTCTCGTTCACTTGTTCTCGACGTGCTTCTCCAGCTCTCATTTTTTTTTCACACTTGTTTACTGGACTGCTTTCGCCTGAACTCTGTCTCCTGTTGTTTATCAGTGTATATCGGGATTTCATTCGCTCTCATCAGTCTCTAATGGCCTTATTTGGCGTGTTTGAGCACGTAAGTTCAATGTGGAAGTGGATGCATGTTGTTCTGTTTCCTTATGCACTTTGTTTCTAATCTTTTCGTTTTGCATGTTTTGAACAATCATCTCTGTATGATCAGTGTTGTTATCATGTTCAGGATGTGTGTGTGTTGAGGTTTCTGTAGTGTTTCGTCACCGCTCAGAATTGAACACAAACTGAGTCGAACTGTATTTTCTGTAGATGTGAGTGTGAGTGTCTCACTGCCGTGATGTTGGCCAGTTTTAACTGTATTTATCATTATTTTAAGCAGCAGTTGTGAAAGTGCACTCTCTCTGCAGTATTGACTAGTATCTTAAGCCCTTCAGAGACTCACTTTCGTTTCCGATGGCATCACAGCTGTATTTATAAGCTGATGCTCTGCACTGTATAACCGCAGCTTCATCTTTCTGGTGGTTTGTGTTCATGTCGTTCCTGTGTTTCTCTGCTGCACGTTTGCTATCTGCTTCAGTCGTGTAAAGACACGTCATCTCTCACACAAAACCCATCAGTCATCAGGGAGAGGGTTCGGTAACTCCCGGCAGATATCTTCGGTCGCTGTTGAACTCTGTGTTTGTGCGGTTTGCTTCCTGATGTTTAGCGAGTGTTTTTTGCTCAGTAATGTTGATTGGCTCATTTGGGATGAAGATCTGCTTGAATCTGCGCTGAGCATCAGGATGAAACATCATCTACAATAGCATTAGTTTTAGTATATTGTTGATTGATACAGGTTTGTGGTTAATGACAGTGGATGATACTGAAAGCTTTGCTTGCAAATATTTATCATGTTTTTTTTTTTTTTGTTATCAGATTTGGGCTCACCCTCAGGTCAGGATGAGTTTGTTTCTTCATCACATCTGGAGAAATGTAGCATTGCATCACTTGCTCACTGCAAGGGAATGTGCGCATATGGAGTCCAAACATCTTAAAAAACCACAACATCCTCAAGTCTCCACACCACTCTTCTCCAATCTGGAGAAGACAAAAGCTGAAACAAATCCAGCATTAAGACGTTTTTGACTGAAATACGAGTCCATAATCCATAATAATGCTTTATCACACAAACGGATTCATGCATTTACAAGCTTTTTTCCCTGTGTGGATTTTAAGCCTTATTGGTTAATATACATTTCTTCACTTAAAGTGCACCAGTGACAGGAACAGTAGTTCTTTCTCAGGGTAAAGGTCGTATTAATAGGATCTCTGTAACTCTGGGTTAGATCCGTGTCAACTCTTTAACTTTCAACTAGTGCTGGGCGGTATACCGGTTTATACCGAATACCAGTGTTTATTTTTGTTAAGATATTAATTTTTAAAATACCGCAATACCGTTGTATGTCGCTTAAACAACATTCGGAACACGACACCGTTTGAAAGGGGTCCCTTTTCACTGTTGCACTGTGGTGAGGGAACAGCTGTATGTTTTACTGAGTCGTGAAAAAAGGCTCCGAACCGAAGCTGTACTAACTGAGATGCATTTACACTGGCACAAAAAAAATCGGATCTTCCGCTCACATCTGACACAGATCGGAATTTGTTGCACACGTGTAAACACAAAAACCTGCACGAGATCCGATTTTTTTGTATCCGATCTGAGCCACTTCACTTCCTTCTATAAATGTCTGTTTTGAAATGAAGTGAACCAACTACACTTATATAAATACTCTTTTGGTTTCTGTACCCAATATTTTAAAGATTTAAAAATGCAATAAAATATTGGTATCGGTACCCTGTATCGGCAAGTACCAAAAGTAAAAGTATCGGTATCGGGCAAGTACTGAAAAAGTGGTATCGGTGCATCCCTGTATAGAAGATATAGGCAACGCAAGGCAAGGTTATTTGTATAGCACATTTCATACACAATGGTATTCAAAGTGCTTTACATAAAAGGAAAGAAAAAAATAATCACAACAATAAAACAAAGAATTTAAAAACTTTGAAAAAAAAAAAAAAAAAAAAAAAAATTTTTTATATTAATATAATATATACAAATTATATTTACAAAATATATAATAAACCTCTTTCCTACGTTGGGTGTGTGTTTTGGTACATCTGGCTTTACATGTTAGTACAGGTAACAGAAAGGTTTCTTCTGCTTCTGCCGCTCCATATTCCAGTAGCGTTGTGCTTTCCATCAATCCGTCTGATCGGTGCCAGATGAGCTGGCAAAACTTAACACAGGGTTTCTGTTTCACAATGACACATAGCTAGTGAAAACTGCGTCATCTCATTCAGTCTGTGCTCTATACATGGGTGTTAAATTTAATCTTCATATTACAATAAAACATTTTATTTATAAAAAGCATCAGCAGCAAATTATAGAGCAACATACATGTAGAATGCCTAATTTTTCAAATGGAGAAATAATAAAGGACAGGAGTTCATCTCTTCATTTTAAACTGCAGTTTTGTAGGTTATAATTTGTTTCATAGTGACTATTTTATAGAGCACAGACTGCCTGCGCTGACTATTATTCTAATTCACTGATTAAATGTAAGAATTTGACTCAAATAATGCACACTTATAGAAAAATGGCTTTTTAAAGGTAAAATGCCCATAAAAGGTAAAAAACTATTTAAACTTGTTGGAAAAGATTAATTTCTATCTGAACTGACCACACAGAATATGAATAATATCAAAAACGTTAGGATTCAGCTGTCCACTAAGGTCCTTAAGATACCAGCATGATAACACACTCAATCAGTTGAATGAAGGACTCCATTTCGCCTCAACATTTCTTATTTATATATTCTTAAATGCATTTAAAACATTAATCTCATAACATTATTTATTGCAGTTGTAATTATTGTTATTTGCAGGGTAGCAGTCCTATAGTGTATATTGAATTTATTGATAAATTGTAATAATTTGGTTAAAAATAGGCCTTTGTAAAGGTAAATATGCAGATTTAAGTATGTAAAAGCTGATAGAACACTGATGAAAATATTGCTTCAGAATAAATTGTTTACTCCACCAAAAATCTCAGTGATGCAGTTATTTTGCAGGGATATTTTGTATGGATTATTGTCTGCTGACATGAAAAGTTCACTGTATATCGTAGTAATAAATATAATTTATTACAGCAATGATATTTTGTTTTCTTTTTAATTTATACACATTATATGTATGTAATAAAATGTGTATTTTCATTACAGGTTTAGGTCTTAAATTTCATATAAGGTGGTATTAAAAAGGTCTTAAATTTAACTTGTTCATGTCTGCAGAAACCCTGAAAAAGTTTAACCCGATATTTCACTTGCCTTCCTCATTTTGACACTGCGTGCTTGACGTGTTCACTCTCCGCTTAGCGCCTATTTTGTATTTGATGTACCGTAAACTCTAGTGTGAAGGCGCTTAGCTGAGAGCGCTCTGTGTTTCTCTCACACATCTGAAAAGTGGGAGAGCAATACAGTCTTACTTACAACATAGTATGCTTGCGCTACATATAAATTATATTCTTTGTTGTATCTTCCTGTCAAAATAGTGGAGTTCATTAGGAATTCAGACTTTAAGAACAAGCAGAGCAACTTCTGGTTTCTTCAGTAATGCACGAACGGCAATCTCATTGGCTGGCGAACCCAGACATCGTGATTAATATTCATTAACCCAGCAGCTCATGTTTGTGAGTGAGTGTGTGTTTGTGAGTGTGAGTGTGCGTGTGCGTGTGCGTGCTTTACAGGGTTGATGTTACAGAGCTGAAGCGCTAGTGAAGGCTTCATTCATAACTCAGTATTTAGCAGATCTTTTGGTTTTTAAAACTGATGGTCAGTTGTTCCGCTGGTCACGGGAAGCACTATTGTTTGACCGTCCATATGGGCATGATCTTTAACACACATCAGGAAATGTGTTTCTAGTCTGATAAATGTTCAACAAACGCTGTTCAAGTGCTGACATAAACCTGTGAATTCCTGTGTTCTCTCTAAATGTCGGGTGAATGTCAGACAGCAGTCGAAACGTGGCCCAATTCACCCTTTCTTCACATTACACAGAGTTTGTTGTGTGAGAAAACACTGCAGAATCTCTTTTACTGCTGTAAGACTTAAAGCTCATTTACTGTCTGCTGTGTTTAGAATTTAGAACACGTTTATCAAACAAATATACTACTGGACAAAAATTTTAATGTTTTTGAAAGAAGTCTCTTCTGCTCACAAAAGCTGCATTTATTACAATAAAAACAAGAAAACCATAAAACTAGTGAATATTAATTAGATTTCAAATATCTGTTTTTCTGTGTGCATCTCTGTTAACTGTAATGGGGTATTTTTTTTTTCTGTTATTGCGGCGCTGATTTCAGCATCATTACTCCAGTCTTCGGTCTCACATAATCCTTCAGAAATCGTATTATGCCTCGAATCTTCTGATTATCAATATTTAAAACAGTTGAGTAACTTTTTTTCAGGTTTCTTTCATGATTAGAAAGGAGCCAGAGAACAGCATTTATGTGAAATAAAAAGCTTTTGTGACATTATACACTATTCCTTTCAGTATAATTTGTATTATTTTTTTGGGAAAGAAATGATAGAAATTAATACTTTTTTTTAGCAAGGATGCTTTAAATTGATCTAAAGTGACAGTAAAGATATTTATATTGTTACAAAAGAATTCTATTTCAGATAAATAGTGTTCATAACGATATCGGAATTATATCGTATCGACAGAAATTAAGAAATATATCGTGATACAAATTTTGGCCATATCGTCCACCCTACTTTTATTTATCAAGGATGTATTAAGTTGATCAAAAGTGACAGTAAGGACATTTATAATGTTACAGAAGATTTCTATTTCAAATAAATGCTGCTCTTCTGAACTTTCTGTTCATCTGTGAATCCTGAAAAATAAAATGCATCACAGTTTCCACAAAAAAATTGTGCAGCACGACGGTGTTCAACATCAATAATAAATCAGAAATGTTTCTTGAGCAGCAATCAGCATATTATACTGATTTCTGAAAATCATGTGACACTGAAGACTGGTAGTAATGATGCTGAAAATACAGCTGCGCTTCACAGAAATACATTACAGTTTAACAGAGTTCCAATGAAAAATTATTAACTCTAATAATATTATCCAATTTTGTGTTTTTACTGTATATTTTGCTCCACTTTAAATGCAGCCTTAGTGAGCAGAAGATACTTCTTTCAACAATATTAAAACATCTTATTTGTTGTTTCTCTTTTTCTAAACTTTTGACCAATAGTAAAATAATGAAAATAATGATTGATTAAGCATTGCACAACTTGTATTTAATAATGATTTCCTTGAGCAGCTTACACTTTGTTGTTCTTGTTAATCCTATAGTTATCATGCTAACATGGATGAATGGATATGATGTAATATACACACAGAATTGTTTGAAAAGAGATCATGTGCAATAAGAGCAGAAACATGAGGTCAAGTCCATTGCAATTTTATGTTGACTTAAGTTAAGCAGTGACTCAGTACAGGTGTGTTAGTCGATCACTATCAGCTCTCATGGAACCTGTTGCGTCAGGTGCTTCTGAACTCACAGACGTACAGCGACACGAACCTGATCTCTCTCTCAGAGTCAGAATAAAGCTCCTCTCTGTCTGCCGCTAGCGTTGAATCCTCTGACTGACGCTCTCTTCAGCAGACTGTCCTGTGAGCCGAGTAATGATGAAACTTCCTCTGTCTGCTCCTCCAGCTCTCCTGCAGATGATCCACCCAGCACGGATCGAGTCCCAGACGTCCCACTTCGAATGATCAGACCTCCGAACGAGAGCTCAAAGAGAGACGTCCCACCGCTGCCGCCGCCGCTCAGAAACAGTGAGTAGACCGTTTGCTCTGCATGCTAAAGAAAGTATGTCATGACTTTAACCTCATCAGCAGTTACTCTAGCGTAACAAACCACCATAACCATAATACCAGGCACAAAAGCATGATGTGTGTTTGTGACAGGTGCCGGTTTCTTTCATGCTTCGTTGAAACAAGAAGTTGACATTTCAAAGACCGTGTTCCACTTTTTTTAAATAGCCAATAGGCTTTAGTTCGCATCTTATCTGTGAACATGATTGACAGCCTAGGATTCAGGGAGCGGGGCTTTCTAGAGCAGTGGTTTTCAAACCCTCGGGTCGCCAGGATGATTTAAGGAAAATGTAAATGTAACAAAGTTCAAGACTCGGGGAAGAAGGAACCGGCATAACTTTAATAACGTGACTTTAAAGGGATAGTTCACCCAAAAATGAAATTAACCCCAATGATTTACTCGCCCTCAAGCCCTCCTCGTGTATATGACTTTCTTCTTTCATTCCGATCCATCAGAGTTGTATTTAAAGCGTCCTGCGTCTTCGCAAGAATTTATAATGGCATGAATGGGGTGTTATTTTTAATGTCAAAGAAGTCCAATAAAGCCATCCATCCATCATAAAAAGTGTCCACACGGCGGTGATAAGGCCGAGAAATGGGCTCTTGGGTCAGTGTACTGATAACCATCTATAACACTTTGTAACCGGTCAGCAATGCTGAGAAGACTCTAACAACTGCCTGCAAACACCCAGAACAGCCTAGAAACAGCCTTGTAATTGCAAGTCTGTCTAGAACAGGGGTGGACAAACTTGGCCCTTCCAGGCCACTTTCATGCAGAGATTTGGTCCAACCCTGATAAAACTCACCTGACAGCTAATCATTGTCTTCAAGACTACTATAAGGCTACAGGCAGGTGAGTTTTATCAGAGTTGGATCAAATCTCTGCAGGAAAGTGGCCTGGAAGGGCCAAGTTAGCCCATCACTGGTCTAGAAAATGCGTGAAATATGCGTTCTGTGTGAACGGCTTGGTTTCAGTTTTGACGTAAACAGCATCTTCTCCGCATTGATGTTCTCTTTTTCTGCAATATTTGTAATGAACAACGCCGCAGCGCCGCATCTAGTGGCTTCAACTGGCTAGACTAACAAAAACATTATAATGCAACGACACTGATAAGCCTCCTTAACGCACACCTAAAATTCGGATTTTTATTTTAATTCGCAATATCGAAATTCGAGAGTGTTTGTGTGTGAGAGTCTGTGTGTGTGTGTGTGAGTGTGTGAGATTCTGTGTGTGTGTGTGTGTGTGGTGTGTGTGTGTGCGCGTTTTTGTGACAAATGAGGACATGGCGTGTATTGAAAATCTGAAATAGCACAAAGTTTCCCGTGAGGGTAGTTTTAGGTAGGTTGGTGTAGGCCATAGAAATATACATGTACAGTAAAAAACATACCCTATGTATCTCCCCATTTTTCCCAAAACCAAAACTGTGGTGTCCAGTGTGTGTGAGCGTGTTTGTGGAGTCCCGGTTGTTGGAGCGTGTGGTGATGTGAGAGTCCCGTGAGATTGTGTGTGTGTGAGTGAGAGTGTGTTTGTGAGCGTGTGTGTGAGCGTGTGTGTGAGCGTCCGTGTGTGAGCGTGTGTGTGTGTGTGTGTGTGTGTTTTGTGTGTGTGTGTGAGTGTGTGAGAGTCTGTGTGTGAGCGTGTGAGAGTCTGTGTGTGAGCATGTGTGTGAGAGTCCGTGTGTGAGCGTGTGTGTGAGTGTGAGAGTCTGTGAGATTGAGTGTGTGTGTGTGAGCGTGTGTGTGAGAGTGTGAGTGAGTGTGTGAGAGTGAGCGCGCTGTGTGTGTGTGTGTGTGTTGCTCTGCTCTGCTTGGTTTCTGTGTTCAGTAGTTTAGAGTTTTTGTCCTCAGAGTTTGAGTTTGCCTTTAGCGGCGTTTAGAGTTTCCAGATGAGACGATCACGTTCGGAGCGCAAACATCCTGCTTATCAGCGCTGTCTTACACCAACCCAACCTGTTTCTCAGTGCCTTCTTTTACTGTATATCGGCACTTACTATAGTCTCATTATCATTATCATTTTTATTATTTATTTTTTCTAATAGCTAGATTCATATTGCTAAAACATGCAATAGAAGAAACAGCTTTGAAGAAACAGTCTGGTCAGAATTGCAAGCTCCAATCAGACTGTGACTCTTTTTTAGGAAAATAAAGCTACATTTGGTCCTAATATGCAATTTTGCATTTTTAACACAATTTAGTGTAAAAGTGTCTTATTTTTGACAGTCTTATCGAATAACGAGTCAATAAGATGTTAAAAATCAGCTTTTTCTTCCAGTTCATCCATCAAACAGCATTTGGAAGGTCGAGTCTCTCGCATTGCATTGTGGGATACAGAAAGGTTGCACTGAAATTGATCTGTTTCTCTGTATCTCTCACTGTTTTCCCTCATTCTGTCCATCATGACTCACTGTAGAGTTGGATTCGGATGAAAGTTCAGATGAATATGACGAGCGTGAGCCCAGCAGAGACGCTAAACTCATAGATATGGCCAGCAAGGTGCGTCAAGAGCCTTTCACACGCTGTTTTATTCCCAACACATCAGAACTGTCCAATAGCGACAGACGCTGTATGATTGACAGCTGCTTCCTCCAATAGATGTCCTTGATGGTTCCCAAGGTAACGAAACCCCGTTACAGCAGCCTGTGCAGCGACGATGAGCTACTAGACGATGAAACCAACTGTTATGAGTCAGTGTCCGAGAAGTGAGTCACTTTTATTTTTCTGCTGTCAGCGATTACGCAAATGTGTACGTTCCTGAATTGTTATTGTACAGTTCAGTTTAGTTAGTTGTCGCTGATTTGGTAATAGGAGAAATTCATGTCATGTTGCAATGTGATAATGTAACACTTCTCTCTTTTGGTGCTCTCTCTCAGACGGGGTTCATGGATCGAAGATTTGGGTTCGATCTCCGGCTCTCAGAACAGCATCTACCTGCCAAACACAGGCCACGTTAGTGCTCCGCCGCCTCGGGAAGACCTCGACTCCACCAGCGTCCCAGTTATTAAAGTGGGCTGGCTGGACAAGAATCCTCCTCAGGGGTGCGTGCGTGTTTTGTTTTCACACTGACTTTTGAACATCTCAAGATTTCATTTTTTGAACCGGTTCTTTTATATGACTCATTTGAACGAACTGATTCCCTAAACTGAATCAGAATTCCCAGCCATAAGCATAAAACACATCAGAAGCTGCATGCACGATGTACACGTTTTTAAATATTTCAGTCGTTCTGCACAATTGTGAAATGTATTCGCAGTTCCTGAGTGAAATGGAATGGTTTATGGTTTAATCTGAGACTAATATACAAATCTGTCTTTTTTTATTTCTAAATCTTGAGTTTGATTTGGTCTTCCACATGATTCTGTGAAGAGGCATCATGTCAGTCGTGTCTTCCCGATTCAGAACACACACACACACACACTCTCACACACACACACTCTCACTCTCACTCACACACTCACTCCCACACACTCACACACTCTCTCTCACACCCACACACACTCTCTCTCACACCCACACACACACAAACACACAAACACACACTCTCTCACACACACACACAAACACACACACACACACACACACAACAACACACACACACACACACCACACACACACACCTCACACACACACACAAACACACACCCACCACACACGACACCCACACACACACCCACACACACACACACACTCACTCACACACCACCACACACACACACACACACACACACACTCTCACAGAGACACACACACACACACACAACACTCACACAACACACACACAACACACACACAAAACACACACAACACACACACACAACACAACACACACACACACACACACACCACACCACAGCACCCAGACACACATCTCCACATATACCCCACAGACACACACGTCACAGACACACACACCACAGACACACACACAGACCACACACACACACTCACCCTCACACTCACACACACCCACACACACACACCCACATACACACACACAATCATTAGTGATTGAACATTTCTGCCATTCTGTACTTGTAGTTATTTAGGAGCTTAAAGACTTTATTGATTCTGCACTGAGATCACAAAATAACTGAGCTGAGTAAAACAACTATTATCTTCTGTAGAGCTTCTTTATGAATGAACTAGAAATAATCATTCGAGCTGAATTTATTTCAACAATTTGGCCATTTAGTATTAAATAAAGCACTAAATAAATCAACTTGACTTATTTATTGTGGTAATAAATGTGAAATTCTATTGATGGAGATTAACATCTACTGAAGCCAAAGCATTACTTTAAGCACAGCGTGTGTGTGTGTGTGTGTGCGTTGTGTGTGTTTCTGCTGGAGTGTGTGTGTTGTGTTGTGTGTGTTTCTGATATACCAGCTCCCCCCCTCCCCCCTGGGTTCCACTGGATGCCGAATACTGAATACTTCGACACTGAGAAGGAATCTGATTGTTCAAGTCACGTGTGTCGTGTCAAACTCTATGTGCATTGAAAGACCTACTGTTCTTCAGTGCTGACGAATGCATCTCACCGCACGGTGTCCTTTAACATCCCTGCTGCTGATGGAAGATTAAACGCTCTGTGTTTGTGGTGTGTGTGTGTGTGTGTGTTTGTGTGTGTGTGTGGTGTGTGTGTGGGGGGTGTGTGTGTGTGTGTTGCAGGACGTCTAATGCGAAAGGATCCTCCCTACAGTGTCCATCACCGCGTGGGCAACGTTGGCGAGCCAGAAGTTTTAAGGGTGACACACAATCGCACTTTCCTGTCCGTAGCCGAGAGCGAGTGGAGTGTATCAGACTGGTGTGTGTGTGATAGTGTGTGTGTGTGAGTGTGTGTGTATTTGAGTGTGTGAGTGTGTGTGTGTGTGTGTTTAAAGCAGGTGATTAAGTGTGTTTGCGAAAGAGAGACACACTGATGATCAGTGAGGTTTTGTGGTCTGGTGAAACTAAAGCTAATGTGAACAACTGACCGTCCACAACCAATCAACTGCACACAACACACAGTCTGGGGAAGAAATAGCAAATAAAAATATTAAATCACAATTATTAACAATAATAGTTATAATATTTAAGTATTTTAATTATTTTATTATAATTATTAATTTAATTATTAAAAATGATGGTGAGAATAAACAATAAATATTGAATTTATTAAATTTACTTTAAAATGGTAAATATAAGTTATAAAATATAATAATACTACATATTTAATGGTTAAAGTGTTTATTTTGTTTTGTTTTTTATTTTTAATTATTATGATTAACATGTTTTTTTATTTAAAATGTTTTTATAAATGATATATAATATGATATCTATAATGAGATATATATGTTGTGGTAAATAGTGCTGTCAAGTTGATTAAAATTAACTAATTAATCGTGATTAAACATTAAAGTTTTTAAATACACTTTTATATTGCAATAATTTCACATTCAATCGTCAAATGTATGCAGAAACAACATAAATACAGTATATCTTTAATATTAGTTTTTTTATGACTGAAGGCGAGTATCACTAATACCAATACTACTGATGTCTCTATAAAATAGTTTACCATTGCTAGCATTCACATTACAGTATAATTGAGAGCTGTCAATATGAACATTTATTAGACTTTAAAATAACTTCTTATTTAACCCTTGTGTGACCTTTTGGACATTTTTGTCCTTTTCAGTTTTGTTTTTTAAATAATTTTTCCTGTGTTATTTCCAACTGCATAAATGTTGGCACATATGTGTATGTGTGTATTTCACTTCAATTTCCTTTAATAAATTTGTTTTGCACTAGGTACAAAAAATGGTTTCTCTCAGGACCTTACGTCCTATTTTTGCCTATTTTTAATCGCAGTGCCATTTAACTGTAAAATGATGCAATTTTTGCTAATGGGCTTTCATTCTGTTGGCAAGGCTTCAAAATTGAAATGACTTTTTTTTACTAGATGGTGCCATTTTTTCAGGTTTGGCCCATAAGTTAAATACTCGCTTTATTCCTGTTTTCTGGTTCTGCATATTATAGAGCCAATTGGATAAATAATGCAGCTATAATTGTGTGGGTGTGTTGGTATGGATGTCAGAGTGTGGTTTGTGTGTTCTTGTAATACGGGAAGTCGTGGCCTAATGGTTAGAGAGTCGGACTCATAACCCAAAGGTTGTGGGTTCGAGTCTCGTACCGGCAGGGATTGTAGGTGGGGGGAGTGAATGTACAGTGCTCTCTTCCAACTTCAATACCACGACTGAGGTGCCCTTGAGCAAGGCACCGAACCCCCAACTGCTACCCCGGGCGCCGCAGCATAAATGCTGCCCACTGCTCCGGGTGTGTGTTCACGGTTTGTGTGTGTTCCCTGCTGTGTGTGTGCACTTTGGATGTTAAATGCAGAGCATTAATTCTGAGTATGGGTCACCATACTTGGCCACACATCACTTCACTTCACACATATTTGAGAGAGGAAAAACTCTACTGCAAATCACAAATCCAACCACTGTGTGCACCAGCGGAGTTTTGCTGGCATCTACTGGGGAAAATTTGGGGATATCAACCTCAAATTTGGAACACAACATGTTTAGATTTATGGCTTTGATTTTCAAGCAGGTATAGAGTTCAACATGTTTCATAAAATATATATTTTATCTAAAATATCGTTCCATAAATCCTTTTCATAAACTTAAACCTCTATAAACTTTTTTTTTTTGGTTTTCACTTTTTAAAGTTTTTTACTTCCACAATAATCTTCCATGGGTCTTCTTTAAAATGAGACCCAACTTAACTCTGTGCTCCCAAGCTTCAAACTTTTATGACAGTTTTTTTGACATGGACATTTTTGTCCACAATGGACCTAAGTGTAACTTTTTTTAATTGACGCACAAGGGTTAATAGAATTAAAACAATCTCACATAACCCATTCTAATAAATGTCTATTTAGCTACCTGTGCATAAATTATATCTATCATTTTATCAAACACTAAATTCTCATTAAATACAGATAATCCTTAAAGCTACAACAGTTATTGTTCCTCTTTTTTCTTTTGGGTCTTTGATGAAACAGCATCACAGCAGCTGTTATCAGGTTATTTTGGCTGCTTTAAGAGCTGCTGCTGCTGAACGTGACGCGGATCTGACACGCTTCGTGGTTTCTCATAACTCTTCAGCTCTTAAAGTCTCTATAATGAGCTGAGGAGTTGAATCAGGTGTGTTAGATGAGGGAGACAGTGCTGCTGCTCCACGACAGTTTAGAAAATCACTGCATATTTAGGGTTGGGTACCGAAACCCGGTACCTACGTAACCGGTATGTACTATAACTGAATCAGAATGCAGATTTCGGTGCCATGCCTGAGTGATCGATTTAAATATTTGTCCTCTGGTTCTCCGAAACAGACGTAAGAATCACCGGCACCGCACGTGAAAAATAATTCCCCGACTGAGAAAATGCACGTGAACTCAAGTCTGAAAACTGTAATACACATCTTTGTAGTAACGCGAGTATCCATGTTGTTTCAAAAGCAGAACTCGGGAAACGAGAGCATCGAGGAGCGCGTGAATGCAGTAATTACACTTGCTCTGATGGCAGCATCTTCCGTAATGCAGCACCCCCTGCTCATTCTCCCTCCAGTAGTCCACGCAGCTTGGAAGAGTTTGGCTCGGGTTCAGAATCAGTCAGGTCTGAGTCCCAGTCGCTATCTCCTCCTACAGCAGAGGCCAGAACAAAGTCTGCCTTAGAACCGCTGTCCTCTGATTCAGAATCTTTTGAGTCATATACCGAATGTCCCTCTGTGACCAGCAGGTGGCAGTCAGGAGCAGCCAGGTAAACAAAACTATCTGTAGAGAGGAAGTCACATTCATCAGGGTAAGGGCAAGGTTTGGCGAAGGAAGTAGGAGGCAACGGTTCCTCCAGTGGAGGTTTAGTCACGCTTTCCTGTGTGGTTGGTGGCAGCACTGACACTGCCAGGTAGACAAAACTATCTGTGGCAACGAATGGATCTGCATCGCTCTTGACTAATAGCGTTTCTTTAGCTTCATGTTTGGAGGGGGACAGCGGTAAAGGCACATCAATCTTCGATGTGTTCACAGTGTTATGAATCTCTAGGGTTTGAGATCCAGTGTCCACAGGTTTCAAGTGTGCTTGTATTTCTGTAGCTTTGGTTGTAATCTCTTTACAAAATGCTTGCCTTCCTAGCTCTATGCTATTAGCTCTCAGCCCAGAGGGATCTTTTTGGTTAAAAGTTGCCAATTTATATACTTTTGGAATCGAAGAGTATGTCCCAGTCTTTCTGATGTCGACTTTTCCCTCTTCCCCTTGACTAAGAGATGTAATGCTTCCAAGATCTGACATAGTGATGTCCTCTCTACTGGTTTGGCTGGGATTTGACATGTAGACACCACTTGAATCTGAGTCTAGTGCCAGGTTGGAATTTGGTGACTCGCTATGGCCGTATTTGTTTCCCATTTGGGCGTCAATGATGGCGAGATCTAAACTGGTTGGGACCTTTTCATGAGCAAGTTTAAGGCTCCCTGGCTGAGTCAAAATAACATTACATTGACCTTTGCGTGTTTGTAAATTGTACTGAAATTGTGGTTCATCATCATCTTGGCTTTCCACAACCTCGTGGTTCATTCTCTCAATCTCCAACATATCTTCAGCACCCAGTTCTGAGCTTGTACCTGACGGAGCTTGTGAGCCACCAAACCCCGATGGAGGATGTAAAAGAGGCCAGCGCCTTAGGGAGCCAACACTTTGCAAATCTTCATTCCACGTCTCATCCCAAAGTGAATTAACCATCTCTAACACAGCTTCCCAGTTCTCTTCCTCACATTCAAGAGTGGTATTTTCATCAATGCCTGGCTCAACGCTCTCCTGTATGAACACAATTTTGCTCTCTTCTTCTAAAGCTTCCTCAATCACACTCTCAATTTTGGATGCTTCAGGTTTACGTTCCTCTTGCTCCCGCAAGAGCTTCCATTCCTGTAGTGAGCAATCCTTCAAATCTCTTGTCAATGTAAACTTGCCGAGCTGTCCATCCACATTCCCCTGGTGCTCTGGGAACGGTGAAAGACGAGGAATGGTCTTTTTGTCAGAGACACTCCGGATTAGCAGAGAGGGTAGTGGGGGAAGAATTGGGAGGTTATGAACTACACCACCTTGTCTTACTGTCCTCCTCCTTCCAATAAGTCGCCGGGGCCAGGTAGACTCCATTGGTGTAGGGGAGATGGCAGGTCTTTTTGACGTTTGGGAGCGCAGAAGGGGCGTAGTGTCTGTTTCAGGTTCTGGGGTGGTTGGTGGTGGTTCTTTCTCAGGCTCAATGTTCTGGGGTTTAAAAGTCAGAAACAGGTTATCTTTTGCCATGCCCCCATTGTCCCTCATACCTTGGCCAATCTCTTGTTTGTCTTGGTCTTCTTGACCACACATCAGGGCACTTACTGATAACTCTGACAGAGGTGGTCTCTGTGAAGATGGTTGGGTTGGTAAAGACTGCCTGTTGAACTGCTGATGGTAGGGCAATGGAGAGGGAGAGAAGAACACAGAAGGTGTATGCATACCAGTGGAAAAAGGGGAACCAGAGAAGGGTGAAATCTGAGGGGAGGTGAAGCTGTTTGGAAAGAAGGCAACTCCTGGGTTTAAGTAGGTCTTTTCCCCTGGGGAGGGTTCAAATGTTTCTGGGAACTTTGGTGGAGACAAAACCTTCCAGGAGTGGCGGCAGAGGTTTTCCTTCTTGCCACTGTCCTGGAGATGATGCCTCTTGTTCATGGATCCGCTTGGAGCAGAGCTGCAGGATACGCTGGGGGACGCCGACCTCACAAACCCTCTTGGTGACTTGTTCAATTCATCATTTGCTAATTTCAGAGAATCAAAAATGAACCTCTCATCCAGTTTTCTGCCACTGCTGCCTAGCACAGAAGACCTTGTGTCAAACATGTCTCCACCTGCTCCCAGGGAACCATTACTGGAGAAGTCAGTTTCTCGACCCCTTCTTGAACCCAGAGTGCTGTGTGCCGAACTGTGGTCGATATGTTCATTGATGCACATTGTGTCATAAATGGAGCGTTGAGGGATGTACCCATCTTCATTGTAGCCCTCTCTGTCATCCCTTTTTTTCGAACAACAAGGGCTCTGCCGTAAGCAGCCAGGTCGACTTAATGGCTTTCCCATTGTGTCAGTTCTTGATGATGGCCTGCTACACGACCTCCAATACAATACTCCAGAAGTCTATAGCATGACGTTGCCAGAGCATGTGTACCAGATCTTCTTAGAAATTATTGGACAGACATTTTTGATTTAATCAAAAAATGAAAATACTTTATTAAACTAACTGATCTTCTGGTGTCGGCAAGTGGCTAGATACTCAAGAAATGACTTCAGTATCTCCACTGGAAATAAAAATTAAAAAAATAAAACATGCTTCCCTTAAACGTATAGTTTGACGGCAAAATCAAGTGGGAAGGAAGCAACTTTGTGAGTCAGTTAGCATTACATATCCACGTAAACAGATTAGCTTTTCATTCATAGACTGACATAAAGAAGCTGTATGTCTGTCTGTCCCCTCCGTTTACCCAGATATAAGCAGTTCTGTTCCAAATTTAGAGCTCCCATTCTCCTGAGGCAGCATCTTTACCCTTCAAAAATGCACAGTATTAGAGCAAAAACTCACTTCTCTTCCTCATTCAAATGTGACATAACACTTCTCCATGGTCTCTTTGCATTGCCCGTCTTCATCACTGACGTAACTCTAGCAATCAAAGCATCGCAGGATGACAGATGGTCGGTCCAAGTCCCTTGTGTGCCAGTGGTCCAGGTGTGAAAAGTATACAGGAATCCAGGCATCCAGTCTGTATTCCAGCATTATCTTGCAGCTCTCAGACTCTTGTACTTCGTCACACAGAAAAACACAGTTGGTTTGATAAGTAGCCTCTTATTTCAACACCAACGGCAGCTCTTTCTCTCTTTCTCT